>OZ018325.1:142466974-142819474 GCA_963969495.1 Ceratothoa steindachneri
TGAGTTGTTTTTATGAGATCGCGGATTCCACCTACTGTTGGTTGAAGGCTTCTAAGATCCAATGGGGCAGGAAAGTGTCACATGCTTTGCCTCAGCAGCAATGGTATCACTGTGTTGTCGGATGATGATCTCGCTAGGCTCTTCATGGAGGACTTTTCAATCTCTTTTGGTGCATCGATTCCAACAGGGATTGAACCGCAACTCTCACTATGCCGAAGCGCACAGGTTTCAGTTTTTCTTAGTTAAACTAAAATGGTCGACTTCTGCCGCCATCCACGGCTCCACCCCGACGTGGACCTGATCCTAAACGGGGTTCGCCTGGAAGATGTGGATCCAGCATGACTCGAAGTGTGCTCCCAAAAGGCCGAACGCAATACTCGCGGCGCTATAGAAGCTTTGGGAGTAGAAGAAAGACGACAAATAGTCAAAGGTGGTACCCTCCAGCGTAGCGTCCTGCCCAGAGCCAGAGGCGCCACCGGCCCTAAAACTACCTCGAACTTTAGGAGTTTCCTAGCCCTAATCCTATTCTGGATTCTCCTGACAGCACAGGAACTATAGAGATTGTCTGCGGATGCACCGAGATCCGTTTGCGAGTGAGTGAGGCGGCGAGTTCGCGTGTACAGGCGCAGAGTGAGTGGCATCTTCCCAGCATCGACAAGTATTCTCTCATTGAGGGACGTGCGGAAGTCACCGGTTGCCAGGCGCACACAGTAGTGGTGGTTCGAGTCGACCTTCCACAATACAGGATTGACTGGGGATGCATAAAACTCAAAGGCAGTAGCCATATCAGCACCCTACGTGCAGAATGTCACGGAACGAAGAATTTCCATAGTGCAGGTACAATAGACCCTAAGACTGCGAATATGAGCTTTTCAGGTCAGGTATCGGTCGAAAACAAGACCAAGGAAACGATAGGAATCCACTACTTCCAGGTGAACCCCGTAAAGAAAATCGAAAGCTAGTTTATATAAAAGGTAGAAAGAATATCCCCCCGTAAGGGGCTCAGCAAATTGCCTTCCTGTCCGCCGTGCTGGCGGGACTCAACACCCCGTCCGACCCCAGCTTAGCCACTTATCCTTCTTTCTGACACCCTGCTGCCTTCTTTTTCCTACAATCTCCCCCACAACTTTCTCTGGTCGGCCTCTAGTTTCACAGCGTAGATCCCGACCAGCTTTCTCTTACTCAACCATCCCGGATCGGAACTGAGGGGGGAGGGGACCTTGACCCCTGAGATCCAGTTTGGGGCGGTGAGTTTTTAACTACTTCACATCCCTAATCTTCATTTCTCTAGCCTATTAACTTTACACCGTGCCCAAGGTGGAGCCGCCATGCTGATGGGGCGGGAGCTGTGGCTTCGAATATTGGAAGCTGGCTTAGCTGGCCTCTTGTTCGCCCCTAACAGAGCTAGCCGCTGCAGGGGGTGATTAGCCTTTGCGCCCCGCATTAGCAACAGGGTCTCCATGCACATCAATGAAAATCTTAAAAAAAACTGATATCTCTGGCACAGGGACTGAGTCTGACTAACCCGGACCGTCTTAAGGATTTTGATTTGGATGCTCCTTCAGCTCCTGCTATTACTAATAGCAGAGCTACAGCAGACAAGCCAGATGGGGTGGTTGCTTCTTGCGCATCTGGTCTTGCTGCTGACAAACCTAAAAAGTTTACATTATACACTTCTATGCAGAATATCGCAGCAGAAACTACTGAATTAAGCACTGAAACTGAATGCAATACTGTGGTTTCCACAGACGATAACAATACAGACAACCATGCTGAAACTATAAATGACAATAAAGGCTTTAGGGAGGTTCTCAAATGACAATCTAATGCTGAGGCAGTGGCTCCACCCACTAATACCCAAGACACTAGAAAATCAAATGTTGTAACACTGGAACCTTACGTACCGCATTCCACTCATAGTCCAGGTATATCCACCGCTGAGAATCCTTGGATTCCAGTAGTGAGGCGTAGAAAGGGACGACAGAGACAGCATCAACTGCAAGCTAATTTTGATTTTGGTTGTGCAGTCACAGCCCCAACTCCCTACTTTGAGAAATACTTCTTCATCCAGTTTCCTGGATTAGCGTTAGCTACAAATGTAAATAATAGGATCAAGACATCCAGTCTAAAGTTGGCCAGACATTAAAAATTGTCAAGGCTAAAAAAAGTTCTCTACTGGTGGAGGCCCAAACTAATGTGCAGGCCATCAAGATCAGATCATTAAAGTCTCTACCTGGAAAGCAAATCATTGTTGCTGCACAACGCCAATATAACACCGTTAAGGGTATAATTCGCACTCCTACACTACGGCAGTCATCAGAGGAGGTAATACATGAACATCTGAAGGACCAAGGTGTCACAGATGTTCGTAGAGTACAACTGAAACGAGATTGACAATTAGTACCAACCGACACTTATATCCTCACTTTTAACCTCCACTTCTGTCCGCCAGTGCTTCGTGTCACTCGCTGGGTATTGGTTGAGGTGGACCAGTGCCACTACCGCCCGCAGCAGTGTTACAAATGTCAGCGCTTTGGCCATGTAGCAAAACATTGCCGTAGAGAGGTAGACGCATGTGCCCGATGTAGTGGTGGAGGTCATCGCAAGGATGCATGCATAAGTAAGTGGCCTTGCGTCCATTGAAAAGGACCTCACTACAGTAATGATAGACAATGTCCAAAATACAAATGTGAGAAAGATGTCTTGGACTTACAGATGAGAGAGAGCGAATTTCTCGTTTTTTAGCTCTCCAAAGAATCTTAAACAAACGCCCTATGTATGAACCTTCATACTCTGCTCCTTCCCAAGAGAGCAATGTCGCAATTAACAGTACAGTTGCCTTAGCAAGGACCACACCTAATCTTCCTACGACGTCAACCACTGCACATACTCCTTCCACATCCACGCCACAGAGATGGCATCAGCACTCTGATGTTATCATGGATGGGGATGTGGAGCGTAAAACAAGACCTACTCCTTTTGTGAAAACTAGGGGATCTCCCCCAAAAGTACAGTTTTCAAATAAAATCGATGTATAGGTTGCAAATGAATATTTCAGTAATATTCTAGACAGCTCTTAGACCACAATAAACATAAAAACCTATATTTCGGTATTAAAAGGAATGAATTGTTTAATGCTAACGCGAGTCTAAATTTTGCAGATGAATTCCTTAGGCCTAATCTGGGCGACGTTGGGAAAACGTGAATTAAAAACAAAGAGTTAAGAAAAATATAATTGAATAAATAGTTAGATTATTTAAGGGCGAATTTATCAAGTAACAATTTATGATTGGATTGAGAATTATACGTGAATTAAATTTGAATGAGTTAACGGGAATGGATTTACAATTGATAAATATGGTTTGGTAATTAGTGTATAACAAATGATGATTGGTAATTTGATAATTGGTAAATAGTAGTTGGTAATAGATTGGATTGGTGAGTAATTGGATGATAAGTAATTATATTATAAGTAATTGGATTTACATAAATTTTAGTCTATATAGCGGCGAGGCCCCCTTACAACGTGTCCAGAACGGGTTATGGTGTCAATTGGCTGACTCGGATTGTGGGTCAGGTGGCGATTAGTAGTGCCACTCGATTGAGGCTGGAGATTGTCACGAGTGAGGAAGGGAGCGTCAGGTGACGATTGTTCTGGACCTCCCGAAAAAGAGACTGTCGGGAGTTGCGCGTTTGCCGCTTGGTGTTCTCCAGCTGCAGCAGTTGAGAAGAAGAAGTGGGGGTGTAGAAATGGTTGGCGGAGTGTTTGCGAGTAAAGAGGTGGGTGCGGAAGGTAAGCTGGGATGACCACTGGACCTATATTAGTGGAGGAGAAAGGTATTGGCTGTTCCAGATGAACGGCCTCTATGAAAGCGGGTTTAAGCCGATCGATGGAAACCGTATCCTGCTTGGTGCCAAACTGCAGTACAAAGAATTTCGGCTTCCTGGAGACGACGCGAAAGGGTCCTTTATAGTCAGGTTGCAAGGATGTGCGAGGGGAATCGCGACGGACAAACATTACATTTGTAGGGGTGTAGACCGCTACAGATGCATTCCCTATTTTGAAGAAAGCAGAACAAACAGAAAAGCTCTTAAATGACCATCTGCATCAGTCTAATGACCCTCACTTAAACGCGATCGCAAAATACTACCTCTATTCCACCTAAAGAACAACAGCAACCTAAGACAAGTCACCGACCCAAGCTCGCCTAGAACATAACAGCATGCAATTTAAAGACTACAAACACCCCCCCCCCCCCAAAAAAAAACCCAGCCTAGTGAGACTTCTGAGACTGCCCTACAACTGGAGACTCGTACTACTCATAGTACAAAAAAAGTCTCCTTACTTCGCCTACAAAAAACACAAACCACCAAAAATATCATGTTACACCTCTTCTACCTGAGAGTAATGTGCAAACGATCCCAGTTATTGACACTTAAGAGACTAAACTTCTGTCCCGCTCCCAGAGAGTTGGGTTTCCTACTTACCAAAATAATGCCTTCAGGCTTATCTCCATCTACCATTCTGCAATGGAACCTGGGGTCATTTCGATCTGGCAGCAAACCTATCCCTATATGGTAGACTAATTACCAATGATCCGGTCTACAAATTTTATGGCATGTACATTGATGATAAATTAACATGGAAACCACGTTAATACCATCTGAAAGTTAAATGCATAAAACCCTAACTCTCCTCAAACATATATCCATTAAAAGCTGGGGAGCAGATCAGACATCGCTGCAGCGGCTGTACATCATGCTTCTGAAGCCTCAATTGGACTATGGTTGTGGAGCATACTCATCGGCTTTTCATACAAAATTAAACAGATTAACACCAATACATAATGCAGCCATCCGGACTGCAACTGCAGTTTTTCGATCATCCCCATTAAATAGTCTTTATGCTGAATCAGAGATTAAACCACTGGAAACATACCAAAATGCAAAGCTGCTCAATAGGTATCTACGAATTAAGTGCAATCCGACCCACCCTCTCCATGAACGCATAGCACTGATAGATGATGAAGATGAGTTTAGCCAAGAGGATGTGCACATCCCTAATCCTAGTCATACTTGTTTCTTTCAACTGACGAAAGCAATGAAGAGCCTGTGTGGAATCCCATTTGCACACATTATGACAGTATCACCTCTCATGTATCCCTTGTGGTCTTTAACATACTTGAATACATGTAAAGAATTAAACAATATCCCAAAGACTGCAGCTGCCCCCCCCCCCCCGCCCACGTACTTCGCGCATTTTTCACTAGACATAGTGTTGCACATAATGGGTATCTTATAATGTACACAGATGGATCCAAAGTTGAAGACTGAGTGGCATTTACATATAAACATTTGAATTTCACATATACACGACGCATTCGGCCTCAGGCTACCGTATTTATGGCAGAACTCTACGCCATTTATTATAGCCTTAATTATGCTGCATCACTTCATAATGACCAACCTGTCACTATTCATACTAACTCTTAGAAGTGTTATAATGGCTATCCAGTAATATCCTGCTAGGAAACCACTGGTTCAGTTAATGCAATGCAGAATATATACTCTTGTAGATAGAGGGAAGTAAGAAAAGGGGCAAAGAAAAAATAATAGCGTAGGCGAGTTGCAAACAGATTCCCGAGTCACTGGACCACTGTCAGCCAGCGGCGAATCCACTCGGCCATCCTGACCCTAAAAAGACTCATTCAAACGAAGCTTTTCAGCCGCTCGCCTGCACTTCTCGTACGCTATACAACCCCCCTCCTAGAAACTGAGCGTGAATGAAGAAATGAAGAGAACCCGTTTGGAAATGTTATCCAAGGGCTAACGCTCCCCCTCCTGGGTCTGGGCACCATTGTAGATAAGAGGAGTAGGAAAAATAATAGCGTAGGCGAGTGGCAAACAGCTTCCCGCGTCGCTGGACTACTGTTAGCCAGCGGCGAATCCACTCGGCCATCCTGAGTGTCAAAAGACTCTTCAAACGAAGCTTTTAAGCCGCTCGCCTGCACTTCTCGTACGCTATACAATCCCCTCCTAGAAGCTGAGCGTAAATGAAGAAATGAAGAGAACCCGTTTGGAAATGTTATCCAAGGGCTAACGCTTCCCCTCCCGGGTCTGGGCACTATTGTGGATAGAGGGGAGTAGGAAAAGGAGCAAAGAAAAAATAATAGCGTAGGGGAGTTGTGAACAGCTTCTTGCGTCGCTGGACCACTGTTAGTCAGCGGCGAATCCATTCGGTCATCCTGAGTCTAAAAATGGCAAATGAAGTGTGACATAGACAAATGAAGTGTACTTAGTATAGGTAGAAATAATCCATTGAATAGTTATAAATTAAATGGGAGAATTTTAGGCAGGACCGATTGTGAGAGGGACTTGGGTATTTTGGTAAGTTCAGACCTTCGTCCTAGAAAGCAATGCCTAAATGCCAAGAATAAAGCTAATAGGATATTGGGATTCATTAGGAGGAGTGTAAGCAATAAGAGTGCTGAAGTCATTCTAAAACTGTATCTGGCGCTAGTTAGGCCTCATCTAGACTATGCAGTACAATTTTGGTCACCATATTATAGGAAGGATATTGATTTGCTTGAGTCTGTGCAGATAAGGATGACAAAGATGATTGGTGGGCTAAGGAACTTACCTTATGGTGAAAGGCTCAGAAAACTAAATCTACATACATTGGAAAGGAGAAGAGTCAGAGGGAAATTGATTGAAGTCTTCAAATGGGTAAAAGGTTATAATAAAGGGGATCTGGGTAAGGTTCTTATACTTAGTGAACATGACAGGACACGTAGCAATGGGTTTAAGCTTGATAAGTATAGGTTTAGGAAGAAAATTGGGAGGAATTGGTTTACAAATCGTGTGGTAGATGAATGGAATAGGCTGACTAGACATGTGATAGAAGCCTCCTCTCTGGGTAGTTTTAAGAATAGATTAGATAAATATATGGATGAAGCTGCTAGATGGGACTGACTTTTTTTATGTACATATGTATATATTTTTCTAAGGAGTGGGGAGATTATATTTTGCAGGGGCATGAATGGACATTATAATCCTCTGGATGAATTTTATGTATATTGTAGATTAGATCTGACGAACTCCTGTAAAGGGTGACAATGTTGATGACTTTTCTCTGGTTAGAAATCTTTTGTGTGTTGACTGGAACAGGAGCTGCCAAATGTAGGCCATGAATGGTCTTTTGCAGTCTCCTTCTTTTCTTATGTTATGTTCTTAAACTAAGTTTTTAAGCCGTTTGCCTGCACTTCTTGTACGCTATACTCTGCAACGTCTAGTTTGTCCATGTTGGGTCCCTGCGCATGTTGGTGAGCCAGGTTATGAAGCAGTGGACACATTGGCTCGCCATTGTGCGACCACTGGACAGCTTTTAGCAATCGATCTGCTCCAGAGCGACTTTAAATGTTACATCAAGAAAGCTGAGACGGCCCGATGGAAGCAGACTTTGCAGTTTTATTTTGCCACTGGCTTCCGCACTATCATCAAATAGGTCATGGGGGACCACTCTGTTGATTGCGCATTGGCCACACAAAACTATTATATGGAACGACACCATCGACCCTTATGTGATGACTGTTTAGTCGATTTGACTATATATCATATCCTGATCGAGTGCCCATCATATCTAGAATATCGTCAACGATATTTAGGTCCAGGTCCTTATAGACTGGACTTATTATTGGGGAACAAGTACAGTAATCTACATGGCCCCCTGTATCGATATTTAACAGACCTATGTCTCCTCCGAGAGATATAATGTGTTTTTTTAATCTCAATTATTATGATATTGTTATTTAGTTAGATATTTATGCTTTTAATAGAAATTTGTGATTTTAAATTACTTAAATTTTATCTTTATGCCTCTTTACTATTGTTATTAGAAATTTATGATTTTAAATGACTTAAATTTTATTTTTATGCCTCTTTACTGAAAGTTCCTGATCTCACTATAATAGATATATATTATTATCGTGTACCCTTATAGCGTACGAGAAGTGCAGGTGAGTGGCTTAAAAGCTTTGTTTAAATGAGTATTTTTGAGAATCAGGATGGCCGTGTGGATTCGCCACTGTCTAACAGTTGTCCAGCGACGCGGGAAGCTGTTCACAACTCGCTTACGCTATCATTTTTCCTACTCCCCTCTATTTACAATGGTGCCCAGACCCGGGAGGAGGAGGAGCGTTAGCCCTTGGATAACATTTCCAAACGGTCTATCTTCATTTCTTCAAAATATGCTCCGCTTCTAGGAGGGGGGGATGTATAGCGTACGAGAAGTACAGGCGAGCGGATGAAAAGCTTCGTTTGAATGAGTCTTTTTTGAGACTCAGGATGGCGTAGTGTATTCGCTGCTGGCTAACAGTGGTCCAGCGACGCGGGAAGCTGTTCGCAACTCGCCTACGTTATTTTTTTTTCTTTGCCCCTTTTCCTACTCCCCTCTATCTACAATAGCCCACAACATACTTTAATTTTTCCTATGTATAATATATTCAATAAAGATACCAGTCATGTCTATTTATTCCGCCTACACAATTCCACAAGCATAAAAAAATAATTTGCATCTCCAATGAAAAAAACATTTATAACCATTATATATATATATATATATATATATATATATATATATATATATATATATATATATATATATATATATATATATATATATATATATATATATATATATATATATATATATATATATATATATATATATATATATATATATATTTATATTAACAATTTTTCTAATATAATATAAAACAAAACTTTATTGAATTTTTAAAAAAATAAAAACAAAGATAAATTTCTTTGACTTCAAAATCTAAAACCATTTGCAAAATAAGAAAAACTATAACAAAATTGAGTTTCAAATGCATTTATTGAATGGGATCCTTGTGGCTGATCCAGCTTAGCATTTTTGTCTGTCAGGATCCATGCTTGTTAAAGACAGACAGAGATTGGCTCGACTTACAATTTCTAATCGGTTTGGTTCTTTTGATAATAGCTGAAAGACCCTACTAAAACCTGATTGTACTAGGCAAAACGTTGGAAAGGCAATAATATATGATTTAACATTCTACCAGAGCAATGGCAAGTTGAATGCAATTTCCTTACTTATGCGCAAGTTATGGAGTCCGTGTTTAAATTTAGCTCGAGCAGTTTGATTACTCTGCAATTCAACGAGGTTTTCTTATAGTATGATGTCAACATCAGCTGCATGTCTCAAATGGGTCTACCACGCAACTTAGAAGCTTCATTTCTAGAAGAACTTTTCTTATTATGGCGCAATTTCGTCTCCTCAGCCAGATGGCTGAACGGCCGATTACTCGTGTGTAGCCTGTGACATTTTTAGTTTTACGATATCCTTTGGTTTGTTGAGTAGCTCCTTAGATAGATGGCTGAATAGCCGGTTATTCGAGTGAGTAGCGTGTGACATTTTTAAAGATCCAGGAACAAGTACCGACACAAAACAAATAGTTGTTTTGAGCCAAGGTGAAAATGGGGAATAAAAATGAATGCGGAACCGCTCGCTCTCTAATCGACTCCTATGTATGTGTGCGAGTTTTTATGGAGGCAACGAAAAAAAAGAAAAAAAAAGACTTAGTTGCTCAAATTTAGGAAGCCATTGTGATTCTATTTATTAAATAATGTTTAGCTTTTAAAACTTTTTTTAAAAAGCTACATTCCCGTGCATGAGAAAGGCAGTTCAGACATCTATCTGAGCTACTCACTCGAGTAACCGGCCGTTCAGCCATCTGGCTGAGACAAAATTGCGTCATAATAAGAGAAAAGATCGCATCTTTGAAGCCTATTCCATATAGGGTTTTTTTTTCAAATGGTCGATGTAAATAAAAATATTATCTTTATGCAGATCCTCAAGAGTGGCAAGAGTTGGATAATGTCGCAACTCCTTTCGCCCGATATTAATTTTGAACAAACCAAGCTTTCCAAGAAAAGCACTGATTGCCTCCTTACGAATTAAAAGATTTGTACTTTTACCTTGTAGGTGTTTGTTCAGATTATTTATCTTTTCAGATATATCTGAAAGGTGGAAAAGTCGGAATTTGCAGCTATGATTTCTTCTCTAAGCTCTGTGCCATTCAGAAATTATTCAACACTTTCCGAAAGTTCAACATTTTTTTTCTATTATCTCATCTGGCGACTGCCTTCTAGGGCATAAGACGCCGTACTCAAGCTAGTCTGTATCTAGGCTGTATTAAAAAACAAATTAAAAACAAAGAAAAAAACATCAACAAAAAACACAATGCCAAAAAAAACGAAATGAAAGAATATGGAGTGAGCTCCATCGACAAGGCAAGGCCCGCCCACCCAGCCGAAGAAGACCGCGATCTATATTTGAATATCAAATAACCGGGAAAAGGCCGGCCTCCTCCAAAAAGTCTAAAAGTCCACAGATCGGTGTGCACGAAACCGTTCCGAGCACAATGGACAGGCGGTGGCGACCCTGCTCATCCCGGTACTGGGACAGGTAACGTGCGCGAAGATCACCCAGACTGGGACATTCGACAAGAATGTGCCAAACAGTCTGGGGTACGACGCAGTCGTTACAACAGGGCGCAGGCGAGCGCCCATCAAATGGCAATGCGTACGAGTGTGCCCGATTCGGAGACGACAGAAAGCGACATGAAGCCGTCGCGGCATTGGGAGATAGGTCTATAAGAACAGTACCGGCGCAATGGCACGCAACTTTAAGTTCCGTTCGACCGTCTCCCATCTTCTTTTCCAAGCAGTCCGAAGAGCTGCCCGTATTCCTGCCATGTAGTCGGTGTGAGGAAGAGCGAAACGCTGGTCCGATCGAAGAGTCCTCGCGGACTCTTTGGCGCGCTGATTCCCAGGAATTCCTACATGTCCAGGAACCCAGCAGAAGATAATCTCGACATCAGCCTGGCTCGCCAAAACCGTGACGTCACGGATATCGCGAACCAGGGGATGCGGAGATTCCAATGCCCAGAGAGCACTCGGGGCGCTTTGTGAGTCGCGATTTTTATTTTCTTTAAAGAGCTCATCTGGCGACTGCCTACTTGGGCATTAATCGCCGTATTAAAAACTGGCCTATGACTAAGCTACATTAAGATAAAATCAGGATAAAAAAAAACCCAAAAAAGAGAAAGGGAAGTGTGCAGTAGGCAAGCTCCTGCGTCGGAGAGAGGTCCCCCCGGCGCAGGCGCGTGCGAACTATAAGAAGAAAAAACAACAACAAAAAACAAAATAAAACCCTGCTTAAATTAAAAGGAGAAGGCCAGCCTCCCTCCAAAAGTCAACAAGTCAATGTGCTCGCACTCGTCCTGAGTACAAAGGACAGGCGGTAGCGACCCTACCCATCCCGGCACCGGTTGAGGTAACGTGCGCGAAGATCACCCAGACTGGGACATTCGACAAGAATGTGCCGAACAGTCTGGGGGGCGACGCAGTCGGCGCAATAGGGCGCAGGCGAGCGTTCCATCAAATAGCATGCGTCACACGAGTGTGTCTGAGTCGGAGACGACAGAAAGCAACCTGAAGCCGCCGCGGCATTGGGGGATAGGTCCATGGGAACAGTCGCGGTGAAATGGCACGCAACTTTAAGTTCCCTTCGACCGTCTCCATCCTGTTTGCCAAGCAGTCCGAAGAGCTGCCCGTATTCCTGCCATGTAGCCGGTGTGAGGAAGAGCGAAACGCTGGTCCAATCGCAGAGTTCTCGCGGACTCTTTAGCGCGCTGATTCCCAGCAGTTCCTACATGTCCAGGAACCCAGCAGAAGATAATCTCGACATCCGCCTGGCTCGCCAAAACCGTGGCGTCATGGATATCGCGAACCAGAGGATGCGGAGATTCCAATGCCCCGAGAGCACTCAGGGTGCTTTGTGAGTCGCTTTAGATTACAATCCGGTCTCCGAACCGGGCACGTCGCGTAATCTCCCGTACCGAGTGGTGTATTGCAACCAGCTCGGCCGTGAAGACAGACGCAGCGCCTGGCAGAGCCCCGATGAATTCAAATAGAGGGAATACGGCGTGGAACAAACCACCTCTTCGGAATTGGAGCCATCCGTATACACTGGCACGGTTCCAGCGTGACACGATGTGTGCTCTAAAAAGGTCGAACGCAATACTCCCAGCGCCGTACAAGCTTTGGAAGCAAAGGTGATTTTGCAAATAGACAAATGTGGTATCCTCCAGGGTGGCGTCCTAAAAGAACCAGAGGCGCCATTGCCCTGAGAGCTATACCTAGCACTCGAAGGAGTTTTCTGGCCCTAAACCCAAAGGGCTTAGGGTATAACTGGCGTCTCTCGGCGGCATAGCACCGCCGAGATCAGCTGCGGATTCAGTGAGAGCTGTTGGCGACTGAGGTAGGCGCTGGGCTCGCGCGTACAGGCGAGTGATGCACTGCACGTGGCGTAGAGCGAGTGACATCTCCCCAGCATCGACCATCAGGCTCTCAATGGGGGAAGTGCGGAATGCACCGGTCGGAAGGCGAAGGCTGGTGTGGTGGATCGAGTCCACCTTCCGCAATAAACGCTCCGCAACGGATGCATAAAACTCGCATCCGTAGTCGAGCTTTGAACGAACAAAGGATCGATAAAAAAGTAAGGCAGTAGCCCTATCAGCGCCCCAAGCGCTGAACGTCACGGAACGGAGAATATCCAGGGCGCGGGTACAAGAGACCCTAAGGCTGCGAATATGAGCCTCCCAGGTGAGGCGTCGGTCGAATACAAGACCAAGGAAACGGTGCGATTCAACCACATCCAGGCGCACCCCATTAAGAAACAAATCTGGGTCGGGGTGGAGCCGTGGATGGCGGCAAAAGTGCACCACCTTAGTTTTGGCCAACGAAAACCGAAGCCTGTGCGCTTCGGCATAGCAAGAGACGCGGTTCAATGCATGTTGGAGTCGACGCTCCAGAGTTGGCATCTGAGCCGCGCCAAAAGAGATCGAAAGGTCGTCCACGTAGAGCGTAGCGAGAACATCTTTCGGCAGCACCGAGGTGATGCCATTGATGCTCAGGGCAAAGAATGTGACACTGAGGACACTTCCCTGCGGGACACTCTCTTCCTGCTTTTTGGGCCGGAGAGGGCTCCCCCCACACGTACGCCGAATTGACGATCTCGCAAAATTCAGATATAAACATTGGGAGGCGTCCCCTCGCCCCCATCGTGTGAAGAGTTTCCATGATACCGTATCGTCATGCGGTATCATAGGCCTTCTCCAGATCGAAAAACAACGTGGCCTAGTGCTGTCTACGAAGGAAGGCCTCGCAGACGGCATTTTCCAGTCGGAGCAGAGCATCCGACGTGGAGTGGAACTTGCGGTGGCCGCACTGTGCAGAAGACAGATGGCCTCCACTTCAAGGAAAAAGGCTAATCTAACATTTACCAATTTCTCCATCAATTTGCACACGCAAGAGGTTAGAGAGATTGGGCGGAAACCGTCCGGAGTAGAGTGATCTCTTCCCGGTTTGCGAAAGGCGAGCACAGTAGCGATTCGCCCTGAATCTGGGAGGAGACTCTCCACCCAGATCCTGTTGAACAAATCTAAGAGAAAGGCAATGCCTCACTCACCCAGGTGTCAAAGCATGGCGCACGGGACATCGTCCGGACCATGGGCGGTGTCCGCGCACGAAGCAAGAGCGGAACGCAACTCACTCACAGTAAACTTGTCGTTGAAGGGTTCTCCGCCTCTGGAGGTAAAGTCCAGCCGGCAGCCTTCCGCGAAATCACGACGTGCATTGAATGCTGGCGGAGCAGCATCCCGGCAAGAGAATGCTGAGAAAGCGACCGCGAATTATTCCGCCACGGACGCGGGGTCCAAGATTGCGGTCCCATTCTCCTGGAGAACGGGAAGGGGGTCCTGCGAGAACTTGCCCCGAATCCTTTTGACTCGCTTCCACACCTCTGCTAAAGGGGTCTTCCCGTTAAGTAAAGACACATATGCCCGCCACAAGAGCGGCGGGCGTGCTTCGAAATATACCGGAACCTAGCCCCAGCCCGACGAAATTCAGCGACAGTGAAATCGTTCGGGCGGCGCTTATAGCGCATGTAGGCATAACGCTTCTGTTTCAGGGCCGTCTTACACTCGGCCATAAGTTCCTGGAATAGTATCAGGCCCGCGGCGATGAGATTGCCGGAGAAGAACTCAATGGCCTCATCTACTGACCTAAACTCCTCGACTGAGATAGAGAATTCAGTCATTTCCTGATTTCAGGCCATCGCGCCCGCGCCAAGCGCCACCGAGGTGGACTCTCAGGTGGCAGTTGCCCTGAAAATGATATTTGAATGGGAAAGTGCTCACTACCATGGAGGTCATCGCCCCCCCCCCCATCAAAATAAGGCTGCGCTTCAGAAGAGCACAGAGATGGATCAAGGCAAGAAAATGAAACGGTTCTCGGACAGTGATGCGTAAGCTCAACACGTTTAGGACACATATCTCAAGCTCTTCGATCAGATCGGCAAGGACTTGTCCCTTGGGATTTAGTGAGTAATCTTCCCAGAGAGGATGCCTGTCGTTCAGATCTCCAAGCAAGAGAAAGTGCCTCGACAACCGTGCCAAGACGCGGCAGAAGTCCCCCGCGTCGAAGTCAGCTGACGTTGGAATGTACGCAGAAATGATAGTATACCTCCTATCCAGGTGCAGCTGCACGGCCACTGCCAGAAAGGTATCTAAAGTGAAAGGAAGAACGGAGACATCATGCCGGGTGTAAACTGCGCATCACCCAGCCCTGCCATCCCGTGTTGGTGGGGTCGCAAGAACCTTATACCCCGAGAGGGCGGGCAGGGGGCACACGCCTAGCATGGTTTCATGCAGAAAAATAGCTAACGGGGAACGGGTTGAGACGAGCCTCTGCACCTACTCCCAGTTGGCCCGGAGTCCACGGCAATTCCATTGAAGGAATATGCTCTCCAGGCCTAGCTCGGAGGAGACGCGATGGGCCCTCCTCGAACATAAGACCCTCACGGGAATGACCGTACGCTTCCCGGAGGCAGAACCCCGGGCGCTGTCGCCTTCGAGGAATTATTGGGGGATATTGGGCTCGCTATGCGAGTCTTTTCCTCCCTCGGCCTCGAAACCTTAGGCGGGCGTTGGGGCTTCGGAGGCGGGGAGCCCTCTTTTCGAGGAACCACCCTCTCCGAGCCACTCGGTCTACCATTAGGCCTCGGCGAAGGAGCCGAAGCTCCTTTCGGGAGACAGCTTTAGGAACACCGGAAGATAGCCTGGCGACCAGCTTCAGGGGTGTTTCCTCCTGTGAGTCTAACGACTCGGTGGAGGCGCGTGGCTGTTTCGCCTTACGGGAAACCGTCACGCTGGGGAAAGAGGGGGGAGCCCTGGTTTTAGCCGGGGCAGGGTATGAACCCTTTTTGCCGCCAGCTTTACCAGGGAAGCGCCCGGGTTGGGTAGAGCCCGCAGAAGGGCTCCGAATGGGCTCTGAAACAACCGTGCTCGTTGGCCTGGATGGGCCAGGAGCAGAGGGTGCCTTTCCAACTATTGAGGCATATGACGTCCCAGGCAGAGCCGGGCGCGCCAGGACCAAGTCCTTAGCCTCGCTGAATGAGAGTCGGTCCTGGGCCTGAACGACCGGGATTTCTTTCTCAGGAGATATGCACCACATTGCTTCGAAGAAGCGGGCTGCGGCTCACCGCAATTGACACACTTGGCCACACACGATTTAGACTTATCGTGTGCGGCCTTGGAGCAATTTACACAGACTTCAGGTGACCCCGACTTTGCACGTCTACAAGAACGATTTGTATGGCCGAAGCGGTGAAAGTAATAGCACCACCGCGGCAGTGGCACGAATGCCTTCACGCGGTAGCGGTACCAACCGACACGCACCGACTCAGGGAGCTTGTCACAGTCGAACGTGACGAAGAGTGTAGGGGTGGGTCTCGAGGCCCCTCCCTGTTTTCTCATCACACGTTCGACCTTGACCGCCCCATGGTCGGCCAGCTCTAAGGTGATGTCCTCTATGGAGTAGTCAACGAGTTCCCTCGCATAAACTACTCCTTTCACAAAGTTCATGGTAGAGTGCGGCGTCACACTCACCGGGGTGCCATGAAGTGTCCGAAGAGCACTTATCTTGGCCGCCTCGGCGGGATTCGCCGCATTCGCCAGAAGGCTCCCGTCCGAGAAACGGGTCCCCTTTGGCTCTCTACCAATTGCACTAGCCTATCCTCTCCTCTGATGGATCATGTTGCCCTTGGACAACATGGTACCATCAGTGGAGTGAATAACGAGGAAGCGTTTGAAGCCAGCTGGCTCGAAAACGCCAGGTAACCTCTGAATCAGGGGCCCTGATGTCATCGAGGCTCCGCCCTGTGCAATTTTCGTCTTTGTCATAGTCAGGAGCTCCGTACCCGGGAAGGCAGAGGGGCCGGATGTGCCGGTCTTGGCTTGGTCGCTTGCCAAAGTGGCAGCAGACCCATCCTTCCCCACAGCCCCCGCGGATGGAGAGGAGCCCCGAGTCTTCTTAGTCTTTCTTGTCTTTTTCTTCTTTTTAGGAGAGGAGGGCGGGGAATGAACCCGCTTCTCTCCTCCGCCGACAGAAGCCCCTAGGCCAGATGGACCGGCCTCAGCCAGGTCCTTCTCCGAAATGGAAAAGGTCCTGGTGGTCGCAGGGGCACCGGCCAGAGGAGATCCCTCCCCTCCTTGTGCTGCCTCGAAGGCCCCAGCCGTTTGAGTAGGACCTTGCATAGGGGCGGATTCAGGTTCGGTGCTTGGCACCGAGCCCGGATTCCCCCCAATGGAAGGCCCTACCCTCTGAGGCTGGGTTTCCTCAAGGACCATGTCTATCACAGGAGGGGCCTCCAGTTGGACATCCCCTCCCAGGACATCGCAGGGCCCGTTGGCAGCTTCACCAGTCTTTTGTGGGGAGGCACAGGCCTTGACCCCGGCAAGGTTTAAGATTCTTGCCAGCAGGTCTTTTGAGGGAAGCGACTGAAGGGGCCTGGCTTCCCTCTTCCCCCTAAGGTGGTTTGCCCTACCGAGCCGCTTCGATGGGGAGCGGCTGGCTTTCTTGGCAGTCCCCTTGGAAAGAAAAGAGGGGACTGCCGCTGGAAAAAGGGAGGGGCCCGAAAGCACCTCCAGAGAAGGGGAGTCCCCTGCACCCGCAGGCGAAGGAGAGGAGTAAGCCTCCTCTCCGGTTAGAGAAATATGGAGGGTCCCCTGTGCAAGCACAGGGGGGACGACCTCCATTTTTTCGGTGGAGCTGCCCGAGGGCGGCTCCGTCGATGTTTCAGGGAAAGTTGGGGGTTGAGTTTTTTATTTTTGATTTTCATCATTGGGCATGGTGACCCTCTTTTTTACACGGAATGCAATCGCGAACACCTCTCGCAGTAGCCCGCACTGCGAGAGGTGCTTACAAGCCCAGCAGAGCCAGGCGCCGCCATTTGGGATCACCCCTCCCGCCTGGTGGCCTGGCAGTCCATCGGCATGGCGGCTCCACCTTAGACACGGCGTAAAATATATAGATTGTGAAGAGGAGAGGAAAAGGGATGTGAGGAAGGTATGGGTGGGGATGAAGCAGGTTGTTAAAAACCAGCCACCCCAGCCTGGAGCTTAAGGGTTAGGGAACATTGTCCCCCACCCCCTCAGCCCCGATGCGGGACGGTTGGCTGAGAGGAAGGTCAGCATCTACCCTGTGAAATTAGAGGCTGACCAGAGAAAGTTGTGGGAGAGGTTGTATGAAAAGCGAGGAAACAAGTGTTTTGAAGGAAAAAGAAGAGGCTAAGCTGGGGTCGGACGGGTTGCTGAGTCCCGTCAGCACGGCGACCAGGATGGCAAATCGCGGCGCCCCTTACGGGTCAAAGCTCCATCAGTTGCAGATGATATGATGTTACATAGTGGAATATTTTCTTCTTGGAAATATTCCAATTCTTCTTTAAATATAGTAGCTCCCTTGGTATCTGTCACAAGACTGAGAAAACACAGTTCTTCTCTCTGTTCACTTTTATTATCAAAAAAAACTTAACATACGCTCTAAGAATGGTTTATTAGGTAAAAGTGTTTCATCAATTTGTAACACATTCCTTACTTGTAGAAACCACCACATATAATGAGGGTAAAATCAAATCTTCACCAATAGTTTCAGATTTTCCGATTTTTGCTATTAGCTTAGAAGTTTCATTAGATGCGATGAAACCTTTGTCTAATTTCTCCTGATACTTGAGGGATAAGGAACTTAACAGTGCTCTGTCGTTGGAAATCATGACGAAGATTTTGAAAATAATCTAATGATTTGTCTTTCTTTTCCTTGTGCTTACTCTCCAGAGGATATTGAAGTTTACCTGGGTGCATACTATTGATAGAAAGTTCTGTCATACATAGGGGAGACATTGGTTTGTTATATTGCTTGGAGACTAAATAAAGCCGTATGCTAAAAAATCCCTTGAATATTTTCGGCATGGTTTCTTCTTATCAACCTTGGGTAGTCTGTGAGAAAAAGATAAATTGATAACTACCTAGAATCTAAATAAATCTATGTTATATGATTGGAAAATTGACTTAATATAATTAAGGATTGAACTTCCTATTTTAAGCTAAAATGATTTAAGGAAGTAATAAACTTAATGAAACAAATACCTAAATAAAGCTACCAGGAAAATTTTTATATTAAAAATTAAATTCGTCCAATAATATTTTTGGATTAACCAATTATTTGCAATTTACTTTTATGCCCGTTCTGGTATAGAAGCACAGCCTATTGCAGAACTCACGGTATGCCACTAAAAACTATAATTACTATAGCAACCGGTGGGTTGCTGCCCAATCCAAGTGGATTCTATATGGCCGCTAGGGTGAAACGAGAAATATCATCTATAAAAGGTGGAGGAGACCACTTTGGGACAAAAATGTAAAATACGACGGGTTAAAAGATTCCTCCGCCAATATGAATCGAAGACGGGTGTGTTGAGGAATAGTTAAAAGGGTCGGGAAACAGGACAACCGGAGAATGGTAAAATGACTCCAATCCAATAAAAGGTGAGCAACCGATTGGTCCCCACCGCAAAAACGACAGCGAGGGCTGATATGGGCATCACCCGAAACAAGATGGCCGTGAGTAAGTCTCGTGTGGCCAATGCAAACTCGGCAAAGGGCCACCTCCAACGACCGCATTCTATGACGACTCGAGGGCCAAGAGCGAATAGAATTTTTTATTTTGTATAGTTTGGATGATGAACAGTCATCCCATTAATTCTGCCACAGTTGAAAAAATATACTTTCTTATTGAAGGAAAGTAGTCCCTAAAAGGCAGAGCCGAGTTCTCAGGGGACACAGAATGTGCTGAGCGGGCCAGCCGATCAGCCTTCTCGTTGCTCAGGAACTCCACATGCCCAGGGTCCCAGCAAAAAATAATTCTACATCGGTATGCATTTTGGATCAGCCAGTTGCAAATTTCTGTGACCAGGAGATGGGACGCATTAAAAGATCTAATTGGCTGTAAGAACCTCCTTGAGTCGGAAAAAATTACAAAATCACTAAAAGGTAAAATTTGGATGAGTCTAAAGGCTAAAAGGATTGCTGAAAGTTCAGCGGTAAAAATGGATGCTAGTGGTGGCAAAGATAGAGTTAGGAATTCTCCTCCTGGGTAGATGGCTGCGGTGCCCACGCCACCGTCCGACTTAGAGCCATCCGTGTATAGTGAGCAGCATTGTTTGTGGGAGCTCGATTGCTCTAAGAACACGCTTTTAATGATGCGAGGGTCCATGGAGGACTTCTGCAAGCTTCACATGTTGGTACATACTGTGGGAAGAGGAGCACACCACCTAGGGTTCAGTAAGGATGGAAGGGTAAGGACCCTTGGAGCACCCAGGTTAGAGAGATGATCTCCTATGCGAAGGTTCAAAGGGCGGGGTAAAGATGGCAACTTATCATATGCCGCCGTTGATTCGGCAGCATACAGGCATCTGTAGACCTCTGATACAGGGGCTTGCTGTACTCGGCAGAGGTATCGCATGCAGATTTGAAGTCTATGGTAGGGCAAAGGGAGTCCCCACTCTCGCAGTAAAGGCTGTTGACAGGAGAAGTACGGAAGGCTCCACTAGAAAGGCGAACTCCAAGGTTTCGAATGGGGTTCAGCATTTTAAGGGCTGAAGGGGAAGCCGATGAATAAAGTTGACAGCCATAATCCAATTTGGATTGAACGAGGGCTGTGTATAATGTCCACAATGTTTGTCGGTCACTGCCCCCACGAAGTGTGTGAGAGGACTTTTAAAATGTCTAGAGCCCGCAGACAGCCTGTTCGAAGTCGGCGTAGGTGTGGTAACCAGGATAACTTTGGATCGAGAGTTATGCCAAAGAACCGAAACTCGGAGACAAACTCTATATCTTCGCCTTGTAGGGAGATAGATGGCGGAACAAGAACCCCTCTGCCTCGGTGGAAATACATTGCTTTGGTTTTGGTCGTGGAAAAGCGGAATCCCTTAAGTTGTGCTCTTTTGGATACAGCATCGACCGCCAGTTGTAGCCGACGCGCTGCTGATGGAAGGCGAGGTGAGGAACAGTATAGTGCTAAATCATCGACAAACAGAGTTGCCGATACACCTTCTGGGAGAGACGAAATAATATCATTGATGGCAATTATAAAACATAAGACCCTTAAAACACTGCCCTGAGGAACTCCCTCCTCTTGGGGTTGCAGGTCAGAGTATGCGTCTCCAACACGTAACTTGAAGGATCGAGATGCTAAAAAACTTTGAATAAATGAAGGTAAAAGGCCTCTCATCCCCCAGACGTATAACTGCTTCAAGATGCCGTATCTCCATGTTGTGTCGTAGGCTTTCTCAATATCGAAAAATATGGCCAGGACTCGGTGCTTTAATGAGAAAGCTTTCCGGATTGATCCCTCGAAACGTACTAGTAGGTCAAGGGTACTATGACCTTTGCGGAAGCCACATTGAAATGGAGAGAGAAGGTGATTGGCTTCTAGGAACCAGTTTAGGCGCTCCAATATATTTTTTTCCAGCAATTTACTCAAACAGCTGGTGAGAGCTATAGGGCAGTAGTGATCTGCATCCAACCCATCCCTGCCCGGTTTGACAAAGGGAAGGATGATCCCAATGCGCCATGATGACGGGTAAAAACCCTTCACCCATATAAGGTTGTACAAATCAAGCAGGAAGAGAGTAGAGTGTGGATGTAGGTGCCGAATCATATCGAAATGGATCTCATCAAGGCCAGGGGAAGTAGATCTGCAAAGGGACAAAGCGCTTTGCAGCTCATAGATGCTGAATAGAGCGTTATACGGAAGGTTAGATTTTGTTGTGAAGTTGAGAGAATGAGATTCTTCCTTTGATTTGTAGGATTGAAATGCTTTATCGTAACGGCTGACACTGCTGACGGCGCGGAAATGGTCAGCAAAAGCATTGCTGACCGCCAGGCCGTCATTCTCCAAGGAACCGTCTAAGTTGAGTGTGGGGGTATGATGATTAGCGTAACGGCCCCTGATCTTATTAATCCTCTTCCAGATCTTAGCAGTAGGTGTCATAGAGGAAATCGATGAGATGTATCTGCGCCATGAATTTCGGCGAGCTTGACGAAGGGTTCTTTGGCGAAGCGCACGAGCTCGGTTTCGGTGGACCTTGTTGCACAAAGTTGAGTTCTTTCGGAATCGGACATGGGCTAACTTGTAATTTTTGATAGCTGTTGCACACGTCGAGGTCCACCAGGGCACGGTTGAGCGGCCCGTGACAGGTCGCCTCCGTGGGATGGTATGTGTTGCTGCATTGTAGATAGTCGATGTGAAGTATTCTACTGCCGCATCCACTCCATTGAAGGTCCCCAAGGATGCATTTGTGAAGGACGCCTCTTGGAAACCTTCCCAATCGGCATGACCTAAGTCCCACTTAAGGGGCATGGTTGTATGAAGGCTAACTTGAAAGGTCGACAAGACAATAGGGAAGTGGTCCCTTCCATGGAGATCGTCAAGAATTGACCATCGAAATTCCGTGAAGCAATCAGGGGAACAAACAGACAGGTCAACACAGCTAAAAGAGTCCGTCTGGACATGATAAGAGGTAAAATCGCCAGTATTTAAAACACAAAGGAGATCAGATAATAAAAGAGACTCTAAAACACTGCCTTTAGCATTTCGAGTGATGTCACCCCAGTATGGGTGACGGGCGTTAAAATCTCCTAGTAATAAGAATGGGGAGGGCAACTGGTCTATAAGTTCTAAAAGGTCGGATCTTGACAATGATAAACAAGGGGGTAGGTAAATGGAGCAAATAGTAAAAAGTTTAGTGAGAAAACCCCTCACAGCAACAGCTTGGAGGGTAGTATGTAGAGAGATGAGAGAAACATGGTAGGATGAAGATATCATGATTGACACCCCTCCATGAGAGGGGCTTCCAGCAGGAGCAATAGAGTTGAAAGTGAGAAAACCGGGTACCGGCGGAAAGGGCCGTATACCCAGTTTATTCTCCTGGAGACAAATAACAGCGGGGTGGATAGTCGTCAAAAGAATTTTGAGTTCTTCCCACTTTGGAAGAACTCCTTGACAATTCTATTGTAAAATGGAAGATATTATGTGTGACAATTAGATACAACTGTGGATATCTTTTTCTCTTTTGAGGCTGATATTGTATTTGAGGTTCGTTCCAAAGAGCTTGGGAGACGGAGAGCTGATTTTGAGGAGCCTGCTTTTGCAGGGGGGAGAGATCCTAGATGGAGCAGTAACTGAGGTTTTTTTCGTGGGTTTTGGAGAACCGACCGAGGCCCTTGATTGTAATTCGGGCTCGCAACCTGGCGGAAAAGGAAGATCAAGAAGGAATTTTCGGCCGGTAGATCCGGATTCATGAGTCAAGGGTATTTTCGGTGTCTGGGGAGTTGGTCCAACCACCGCAGTTGGTGATGTTGGAGTATCAACTGATTCCATCGGATCTTGGGTTGAAGGGTGAGCGGAATGAACAGGTGATCTGAGCGAGGTGTGTGGGTGTATATCTGCCATCGTTTGGATCAGGATGGGGCCTACGTCCTGTGAAGGGCGAGAGGGACTTAAGGGCAGAAAATGTTCAACCATAGGGGAGGAGTCCATTGGAGATTCTCGGGGTTAGGCCGAGTCAGCTCCTGATGCTGCCCGCTTATTGGTGGTCGATGACCCAGGTGAGGAATCCTTTCTCTTACCACTGGGCTTTGGGTCTCGGGGCCGGGTGGATGAACCTTCACTGGTCAATGTTGAGGATTCTTTCAAATAGAGTCTCTCCCAGCTAGAGCTGCTGGAGAGAGGGGGGCTACATTGGTTATCTCGGTGTGAGAGCGATGCTTCGACTGCATATTCTGAATGTTTTCGACGCTGCGAGTAGATCTAGGGTGAAGTGCTTCAGGCTGGTCAGAACTCGCGCGTGATGGTCGGTTTCTTCCAGCGTCACGTAAAACGTCAGAGAAGAGCCGGCCGAGTGGCGAGGTTTGTGCTCGGGCACGCTGGCGGGCCTCTCTTATATCTAGACGTAGGGAGTCGCGCAAAGCGAGAACTTCCTTTTCATATAAAAATATAGAGCAGAGTTTTGAAGCAGCACTGTGGGTACCTCCGCATTTGGCACAGTAGGGCGTTTTGGTGCATTCGGGCCATGGTAGTCAGAGCTACAATTCACGCAGGAGCGAGGGTGCCGAGAGGCTAGGCCAACATGTCCAAATTGATTGCAATTGAAGCAGCGTCTGGGTAGTTCGATGTAGGGACTTACCGGGACACGAAGGTACCCAGCTTTAATATACTGCGGCAGTTCTTGTCGTTCAAAAGTTAAAATCAGTGTGGCGGTTGGAACTTTAGTGGAGCCTAATGTTTTAGTTACCCTGTGTACGTGTGTGACACGATGGGTACTGAGCTTACTCTGAAGGCGGGTGGGGTCGTAGTCCTTTAGTTGGTTTGAACGGACGACACCTTTGACGAAATTAAGACGCGCATGGGGCTAGACAGTTATTGGAATTTCAGCTATCCAAGATAGATTTCGCACAAGGTTGTGTTGAGAGTGGGATGACACCTCTTGACCACATCCGGCGGGGTTCACCACAGCGGGACTCAAAAGATTCATTGACGTCAAACACATAGACTTTTGCAAGTGGGATGTCAGATGATGAATTCATGACAAGAAAGCGAGGATAATCAAGATCTGGGTCTACTTCGTTGACTAGGGGTCCAACGAGCGAGGGAAGGCTGAAAGGGGAGCTAAGGAACGTTTGGCACGAGAACCCTTACGAGAAGGGGAGGTTTTTCGTTTATAGCTAGCCATTGCAAAAAGAAAAAAACTTCGCATTCTCCCTCGGGGCTCCCCACCATGGAGGCCTACAAGGGCCCGGCACTACTGCAACTATACAATCAGTTACGTCCGGTATGTCCTCTTGGAGAATGGATACGGATCCACATCTTTATAACCCTAAGAGGCTGCCGAGTTCTCCTACGCACGGAGAAAAGGGGCCAACGATGGGTTTCTCCTTGGGCATTCGGTAGGCGAATGCGGTGGAGATGCCCAGCCTCTTTCACCCTCATGAAAGAACAATTCGGAATCAATCCATTAAACGAGCAGAGGTCGGGTATTGATAAGGACCACTAGATAGGTGAAGGAAGAGGGGGGAAATAAAGGGCAGTGGAAGAGCATAATAGAGGAGGAAAGAAAGAGGGGCATGTTAAAAGTCTTGTTGGCAGCACCATGGGTCCCCTAGGGGGCCCAGGGCTGACCCACCTCGCCACGAGAAGGCCAGAGCCTCTCTGGGAACAACCCCTGAAGAAAAGATCCCAGAGGAGGGGGTTGCCCAACTAATATAACAACAAAACAGTGTAGAACAGTATAACTGTAATAAACCATATTTTCATAGAACTGCAATGATGGTGCAATCAATTATCAACTGTGCTGTAATAACTTGTGGTGGATGGTCCCACGACACAGACGCCGCCACGCACACAATTAAACAGACTTGTCTTTGACGGTTCCGTGGATAAAAACACGTACAGGTCACATCTTTCTTCAAGATAGACAATCAGAAATAGGTTGATATCGAGATACGCGCTCCCTAGGGGTGAATCCTCACTGGCCAAAATGTTACACATTAGGTACACCATCGCTATGAAAAACCAATAGCATGAGTAACCTTGTGCTTGAAAGAACCTGAATGGGATGTGGGCAGTGAACACCACCCCCACACCCTCTCAATGGGATGAAACCAGCATAAAGGTCATCATGACGTGTTGATGAGCCCGAGGGCACTAGGACCAAATTTTGGGAGGAAATGGAGAGGTGATGGTGTATTTTGACACCAAAAGCGAACAAGGAGGAGGAACCTGGGTCACACCGGGGTGAAGGGGCAGGCTATTCAGACTCAGGGCCACGCGGATACAACTACTGATCGGCGGGACTTCTTGGAAGAGGTAGTGTGTGTTCTGAAGACGGGGAAGGAAAGACGTGTTGTAATAGTGTGCGTAATGATAGGGGTAGGAGGAGGAGGAAGGGGGCATTTTCCATGCCCTTGTTGGGCCAGGAGTCTTCTTCCGGAGGGTGTCGTAATAGGCGCCAAAACCGGGACAAGGGCCAACCGCATATCAGAATTCTTCGTCTTGCGACCGCAATGCGAATCGGTGTTGATGTGTGCCGACCCAAAGTTGTTAGGATGAGTATTAAATAACACCCCAATTTTTTAAACATTTTTGCAAGACACCATAAATCATTTCTAAAACAAATAAATAATTCTAAATACTTCTCTATAACCAGATCAAGAATATTCTTTCAAACCCAATCAATAATGTATCGTTATTGGAACTTGTTTACTACTATACATGTGCTTTATACAATTTGAGGCTACAATTTTATATTCTCATCTGAAAAAGAACATACAAGCCAATTATATTACAAATGTGAAAAATGCTAAGTTTTTTGGAACATGCATTTGAAGTTATGTGAGAATTGGATTATTTTAGCCTCAACGGGTTGATTTAATCCCCAGAAGTGAAAAATCCACAAATTCAACACATACCTTTTTCTCACGGCTTGTACCAAACAACCATTATTGTCAATAACACTGCCAAAACAAAATTTTGGATGTAAATATTTTGTACTTAAAATTAAACAACTTTTTTTTTTAGCATTACAAAAACAAGACAACCTCAATTAATAAATTCAGTGTACACTTGTACAGCCACCAAGTCGATTTTATATTCTGGTCTTTTTTTTTTCTTCTCAATCTCAACCCCTCCTAACAAAATAATACATCTATAGTAGTATTGGCAAAATAGTGTGTAAAAGTTTTTCCACTCTTACGCTAATATAAATAGTAAATAAAGTTTTTTTTTTAGAAGTCTATGTGCAATATTTTATCACAGATGAAACCAGGATTTACAGTGGGACATAATCCTGTTTACGGAACGGCCATCACTTAATAACAGCATATATATTTATACATTTTCTCTAACATACACACCTTAAACGAGGTAGCAGCGACGAAACCAAAAACTACCATTTCGAAGTTGAAGGTTCAGGTCGAGTTACAAGATATGAAGGAGGAATGGCATCAGAGGATAACCTCAAAATGAAGCAATCCTGTTTTACAAGCGAATGACACCTCCTCAATTAAGTCACATAATTACAACTCTAAGGATATTTTGATAGTAGGATTTACCTCAGTAATCCTTAGCATGTCTAGTGCCTCATATAGTGTATGGCTTGAGTGTTAATGTATAAAAATGAGGAAATTATTTGGGGTCGTAATAAAACGTAACACATAAATGCTACGCTAGTTTTGAATGTCGAGAGTAGCGGAATGTTGTTCAATTCTCCAAATTTTGAGTTAAACAATATGAAGCTATTACAATAACAGATTATAATTATAAAATAGCAGGAACAAAAAAAAAATCCATTTTTGCTTTGCTATATTTTAGTAATCTTTAAGCAGATCAAACAACAGCTGAAAACGTTTTACTCTTCATTGTGATAAAGAAACGATAATTCCACTCTCCTTCCGGACCAACAAATATTGTCTTGTTTAATGATGAGAGTTGAAGCGGATTAACCGGAAAGATAGGACTGGGTCCGCGACAGTCCCCCCTTCCCCCCCCCCCCATGTGAGTGCATATTGCGCTTTGTAGGGAAGTAGTATTTGTTGATGATAATGAGAATTGAAAGAGAATTATTTTAAACTAATTAACTTCTGTCTCCAAGTCCCATTCATAAAATATTTTTCTGACATGTTGGGATATCAATTCTGATGGGAGCATGGCTGGCCAGCAGAACAAGACTAAATAGTCTGATAGTAATACGGATCGCAAACATTGCTTACAGAACTGGGAGGGCCGGTCTCAAAATCTCAATGGAAACAGGGGTTCGATTGTACAAACTTAGAAACAGCTTCAGGACTTTGTGGAAGAACTCAAAACTCAAACAACCTATGTTTGCTCGTTTTTGAAAAGGCATCAATTCATCGATTGCCCAAATCCCCTGCCCTAAAATTTCTAGTTTTATAAAAGGTCCCAAAGAGGAAAATTGTTTAAAATGACATGCTGATTGCAAGTTCACATCTATTCAGTAATGGGCAAATATAAACATTGAATTTATGGCATGTATTCAAGATATAACAATTCAATATGGGAGAAACCAACGTGAACGCAGCAAGTGTTTTACAAAAAATCAAAACCTTATGTAGAGGTGTGATGGTGGTAAGTGGAACGGTGGAAATATGGCAAAACCAGTAGGAAACATATACGAGGGAATTACGATAACCGAATTAGAATACTCGGACAGCAAGAATAAGTTACAAAGTTTAATTTCATAGCTCATCTTTATCTGATGCGGCTTCTGTTAGAGAGCTGATATCGGTCTGTGGTGTGATTTTCGCTTGCTTTTCTTTGTTATCGGAATCAACTTGAGCTTCCTCTATCACGGGAGCCAAATCCTTACCGAGATTCGATTTTGGCCAATGTAAGTGGTCTATTTTCTGCATCAGAGTTTGTGAAAGCGCTTCCTTGTAGTTTACCGCCGCTTGTCTTGCAACTTTGGAGTCTCCTCCAGTCAAGGTGGAAGTAAGTGAGGACAGTTTGGCCATCAACACCTGCAAGGAGGCTTCGATATCTTTATCATTTGACGCGGCCGTGTGCAACACGTTGACCAACTCCTTCAAATGGACGCTCAACAACGATTGCAAAAGCCCAGGATTCGATGCAGTTTTCTTCAGCAAAAGGATTTGAAGTTCAGAAACGACGGATGAAGAGATCTTCCTCTGAGCGTTTCCGTTATCTTCCTGATGGGCTGCCACAAAGGCCAAAGCGGCTTTAAGGAGCGCCTCTGCGTTCTCCGCCTGCTCCAGTCGCTTGAACGCAGCTTCCATTGGGGAGATCTGGCAATAAAAACAAAAGTGGAATAAAGATCTAATGCGATTATTATTCCTTACGGATTCAATAACATCATCTATCGCTTTCCCAAGTTTCAAAACAAATGAAAGCGCTGGTTCGGTAGAGGTCGAAGAGGGCAAAAGAGGACAATAAACTAAGATAATAAAAAAAAAAAAAAGGAGAGACGGCAGTGTGCAATTAATAATTTAAATGGTATGGCGAAGGCCCGCTCCCTCCAATGACAACACGACCTGGCGCGCAAGAGCACGCTTCAAGTACTAGGGACAGAGGGTAGAGACACACGCTTTCCCGGGACCGAGCAGTCGTGAGAGCATTAGAAAATGAAAAGCCGTATCCTTGGTTACATGTACGACCAACAAACTCATTCAACACAATGTCTACACCGGGGAAAAAAATATCAGCGCTACTAAATTGCGCCGTCCGTCTTTAGCTCTTACACGATAGCCACCGACCGGAAATAACGAAATGCACATCAAGATCAAAATGACAATCGGTGGTGAACCCGAAGGCACTAGGAGAGTCTTCGTTCCCGGTGAGAGTTATGTAGGTATGAGTACCCCATTGGCATGGCTCTGTAACGGAGGAGAGAGCGGATATGTTGTAGCCGTAATAATAAATTTAGACTACTACTATGCTACATTAAAAAGAAGCAGAAAGCAAAAAACAAACTAAATTAAAAACCAAGGAACAAAAAAAAAACAGTAAAGCACCAAAGAAAATAAGGCAATTAAAGAGATTCAAGCCGTGGAGTCATTGAAGGAGTAGTTGCCATCTTTTTTGCCAGGCAGCTGACCTGATTCCTGGCATGTAGTGACTATGTGGAAGAACGAAACGCAGGTCTGGTCTCCGCCCTCGCAGACTCTTTGGCGCCCCCATTCTCCGCAATCCCTACATGTGCATGAACCCAGCAGAAGATAATGTCGACATCTGCTCGGCTCGCGGCAACTGTAGTGTCACAGATACCACGAACCAGTGGGTGCGGAGATTCCAATGTCCCGAGATGACTCAGGAAGCTTTTTGAGTTGCTAAAGTTAACAATAAGGTCTCCAAACCGGGCACGACGCGTTAAATCCCGTACCGAGCGGTTCATTACAACCAGTTTGGCCGTAAAGACAGTCGCAGCGCCTCCTAGTGGAGCCCCGCTGACTTCAAACAGAGGGGATACGACGTGGAAACTGACACCCTCCTGGGACTTGGAGCTATTCATATACACTGGTACGGATCCAACGTGAGACGGAGTTTGCTCCAAAAAGGTGAAGACAATGCTCCCGGCGCTGAGGAAGCTTTGGGAACAGAAGCGTGGCGATAAATATTCAAAGGTTGTACCCTTCATGGTGGCGTCCTGGGCAAAACTAGAGGGGGCACCAAGCTCTCGAAGGGCTTAGGGAGACTGGCGTCTCTCGGCGGCATAGGTACCGTCGACGAGATCGAGCGCGAATGCAGTGAGAGCCGTTGGCGACTGAGTGAGACGCCGCAGAACGAGGGGCATATCTTCGGCATCGAAAAGTAGGCTCTCAATGGGGTTAGTGAGGAAGGCACCGGTCGCCAGACGGAGACCGGTGTGGTGGGACAAAGAACGCTCACGAAGCTCGCCCAGATTATGACATTCAACCAAAAGGTGTCTTAACATCTGGGGGAAGAAACAATATTTATAGAAAAGTCTAGAAAGCGCTACATCCAATGACGCTGCGTCCTGCGAGTGTGTCTGATTCAGGGCGACAAAAAATCTAACACCGTCGACACATTGAGGGGGGGGGGGGGAGATCCACGGGTAAAGATGGGGCATAATGGTACACAACTTAAAATTCTCATATGCCGTCCACCATCTTCCCTGCCATGGTCTCGAGACTAGCCTGATGCCAAAATGTTGTGTGTGAGTAGGAGAGAAAGGACGAACCGTTTGGTCAATCTGGCCCCTCTCATCAGCCCGGTCGTTTCCAACAATCCTTACATGTCCAGTAATCCAGCAAAAGGCAATCTCGACTCGCAGCAAATATGACGTCATGGATACTTCAAAGCAAGACATGTGGAGATCCAAGATTCCAATGACACAATGGCAATTAGCACGCTCTCTGTCTGAGTCGCTATGGATTATAAAACTGTCTCCAAATCGGAAAAGGCACGTAATCTGCCGTACCGAGCGGTATATAGCTACCAATTCGGCAGGGAAGACACGCAACACCCGGAAGAGCTCCGTCGGTTTCGAACAAGGACGAAATAGCATAGAAGCCAACTATCTCCTAGTACTTGAGATATCTGTGTGAACAGGCACGGTTCAGGTGACAAGATGCATTCTCCAAAAAATACGAACGCAATACTGCCGGTGCTGTGGAAGCTATGGGAGAAGGGGCATTCAAAGGTGATATTTTCCCTGAACCTGAAACGTCTAGGGTTTGACTGGAGTTTTTCCACCGCAGACAATATGAGAGGAGTTAGCGAATGGGGGAGATGCTGAACATGCGCGTGCAAGCACATGTGTACAGCGTAAAGCAAATGGAATCTTTCAGCGTCGACAAAGAGGGCCTCTGTAGTGGACGTGAGGAAGGCACCAGTCACCGACAGAAATGGGCGAGGTGGAATGAATGCATCTTTTGCAATAGATGGTCATATGCAGAGTTACAGTTACAGTTACAAGGAAAGAGAGTACCCTAGGAGACCTTACGGTTCATTCAAAGAAGGTACCTTTGGACTAGCAATCGAGCGGGCACATAGCTGCTCAATTGTTTGCGTCCCTAAACGGCCACTTTTCAAGACTTTTGTCTAGTCTTGACTTGAACTGGTCAACAGATTCACTGTTGACAACTTCCACTGGAAGTGCGTTCCACTTACCGCAGATACTGTAGGTGAAAAAATTTCCACACAGATTGCGGTTGTAACGCTTCAGTTCAAGTTTGAAGCCGTGATTGCGCGTTCTGTTCTCACTGAATGTGAAAATATCCCGGTAGTCAACATTGTCGAAACCTCGACAATATTGACCAACCAACATGGGAGTGGTCGGCGTGCATGCAAAACGGCCAGACGTTCTAGGAATAGTAGTCAGGCCCGCGGCGATGAGGTTGCCGGAGATGAACTCAACGGCCTCATCTACCGACCTAAACTCCTCGACTGGGATAGAGAATTCAGTCATTTCCTGAAATGCAGGCCACCGCGCACGCGCCAAGCACCACCGAGGTGGGCTCTCAGGCGGCAGTTACCCTGAAAATGATATTTGAATGGGAGAGTGATCACTACCATGGAGGTCCTCGACCACCTCCAAATCAGGCTGTGCATCCGAAGAGCACAAAGAAAGTTCAAGGCAAGAAAATGAAGCGGTTCTCGGACAGTGATGGGTAAACTCATCCACGTTTAGGACACCTAATACAACCTCTTCGATCAGATCGGCAAGGACTTGTTCCCTGGGATTTATCGAGTAATCTACCCAGAGAGGATGCCTGGGGTTCAGATCTCCAAGCAAGAAAAAGGGCCTCGGCAACCGTGCCACGACACGGCGGAAGTCCCCCGCGTCGAAGTAGGCTGACGGTGGAATGAACGCAGAAATGATAGTATACCTCCTATCCAGGTGAAGCTGCACAGCCACTGCCTGAAAGGAGGTATCTAAAGAGAAAGGAAGAACGGAGACATCATGCCGGGTGTAAACCACGCATCCCCCCGCCCGGCCATCCCGTGGTGGTGGGGTCGCAAGACCCTTATACCCGGGGAGGGCGGGCAGGGGGCACGCGCCTAGCATGGTCTCCTGTAGAAAGATAGCTAACGGGGAACGGGACGAGACGAGCCTCCGCAGCTCTTCCCAGTTGGCTCGGAGTCCACGGCAATTGCACTGAAAAATATGCTCTCCAGGCCTAGCTCGGAGGAGACGCGGGGGCCCTCCTCGAACATAAGACCCTCACGGCAATGGCCGTACGCTTCCCGGAGGCAGAACCCCGGGCGCTGTTGGCCGGACAACGCCCTGTCGCCTTCGAGGACTTATTGGGGAAGGTTGGGCTCGCCATGCGAGTCTTTTCCTCCCTCCGCCTCGAAACCTTAAGCGGGCGTTGCGGCTTCGGAGGCGGAGGGCACTCTTTTCGAGGAGCCACCGTTTCTGAGCCTCTCGCTCGACCACTAAGCGTGGGCGAAGGAGCTGAAGCTCCTTTGTTGTTGTCCTCCTTTCGGGGGACAGCTTTAAGAACCCTGGAAGATGGCCTAGCGACCAACTTCAGGGGTGTTGCCTCCTGTGAGTCTAACGACTTGGTGGAGGCGCGTGACCGTTTCGCCTTACGGAAAACGGTCACGCTGAGGAAGGAGGGGGGAGACCTGGTTTTAGCCGGGGCTGGGTAGGATCCCTTTTTGCCGCCAGCTTTACCAGGGGAGCGCCCGGGTTGAGTAGAGCCCGCAGAAGGGCTCCGAATGGGCGCGGAAACAACCGTGCTCGTTGGCCTGGATGGGCCTGGAGCAGAGGGTGCCTTTCCAACTATTGAGGCATATGACGTCCCAGGAAGAGCCGGGCGCGCCAGGACCAAGTCCTTAGCCTCGCGGAATGAGAGTCGATCCTAGGCCTGAACGGTCGGGATTTCTTTCTCAGGAGATATGCACCACATTGCTTCGAAGAAGCGGGCTGCGGCTCACCGCAATTGACACACTTGGCCACACACGATTTAGACTTATCGTGTGCGGCCTTGGAGCAATTTACACAGACTTCAGGTGACCCCGACTTTGCACGTCTACAAGAACGATTCGTATGGCCGAAGCGGTGAAAGTAATAGCACCGCCGCGGCAGTGGCACGAATGCCTTCACGCGGTAACGGTACCAACCGGCACGCACCGACTCAGGAAGCTTGTCACAGTCGAACGTGACGAAGAGTGTAGGGGTGGGTCTCGAGGCCCCTCCCTGATTTCTCATCACACGTTCGACCTTGACCGCCCCATAGTCGGCCAGCTCTAAGGTGATGTTCTCAATGTAGTAGTCAACGAGTTCCCTCGCATAAACTACTCCTTTCACAAAGTTCATGGTAGAGTGCGGCGTCACACTTACCGGGGTGCCATGAAGTGTCCGAAGAGCACTTATCTTGGCCGCCTCGGCGGGATTCGCCGCATTCGCCAGAAGGCTCCCATCCGAGAAACGGGTCACCTTCGGCTCTCTACCAATTGCACTAGCTAATCCTCTCCTCTGATGGATCATGTTGCCCTTGGCCAACATGCTGCCATTAGTGGAGCGAATGACGAGGAAGCGTTTGAAGCCAGTGGGCTCGAAAACGCCAGGTAACGTCTGAATCAAGGGCCCCGATGTTATCGAGGCTCCGCCCTGTGCACTTTTGGCCTTTGTCATAGTCAGGGGCTCCGCAACCGGGGGGGATGGGGGGTGCAGAGGGGCTGGAGGTGCCGATCTTGGCTTGGTCGCTTGCCAAAGTGGCAGCAGACCCATCCGTCCCCGCAGCCCCCGCGGATGGAGAGGAGCTTCAAGTCTTGTTAGTTTTTTTTTTCTTTTTAGAAGAGGAGGGCGGGGAATGAACCCGCTTCTCCCCTCCGCCGGCAAGAGCCCCCAGGCCAGATGGACCGGCCTCAACCAGGTCCTTCTCCGAAATGGAGAAGGTCGTGGTAGTCGCAGGGGCACCGGTTGGAGCAGATCCCTCCCCTCCTTCTATTGTCTCGTAGACCCCAGCCATTTGAGGAGGACCTTGCATAGGGGCGGATTCGGGTTCGGTGCCTGGCACCGAGCCCGGATTCACCCCCCCCCCCCATGTAAGGCCCTACCGTCTGAGGCTGGGTTGCCTCAAGGACCATGTCTATCTCAGGGGAGGCCTCCAGTTGGCCATCCCTCCCCAGGACATCGCAATTCCCGTTGGCAGAATTACCAGTCATGTGTGGGGAGGCACAGGCCTTAACCCCGGCAAGGTTTAGTATTCTTGCCAGCAGGTCTTTTGAGGAAAGCGACCGAAGGGGCCTAGCTTACCTCTACCCCCTAAGGGGGTTTGCCCTACCGAGCCGCTTCAACGAGGGGCGGTAGGCAATGGGCTGTCTGCTGGCTTTCTTGGCAATCCCCTTGGAAAGAAAGGAGGGGACTACCGCTGGAAAAAGGGAGGTGCCCGAAAGCACCTCCAGAGAAGGGGGAGACCCCTTCACCCGTAGGCGTAGGAGAGGAGTAAGCCTCCTCTCCGGTTAAAGAAGTATGGAGAGTACCCTGCGCAAGCACAGGGAGGGGTACCTCCATTTTTTCGGTGGAGCTGCCCGAGGGCGGCTCCGTTGATGAGCATGGGGGAATTAAGAGGAGATTTTGGTTCTTTGCATCATTGGACATGGTGACCCTATTTTTTTTTTTTTTAATTAAGGCGCTATCTGGCGACTGCCGACTAAGGCATAAGTTGCCGTAAACAAACAGCCTAGTTTTAGGCAACTTTAAAAAATTAAACAGAAAACAATAAAAAGAAATAACAATAACAAAGCAATAACAAAACAATTACAAAAACAATTAAATCGGGTTAAATAAAAGGGAGAAGGCCGGCCTCCCCCAAAAAGTCAATAAGTCCACCAGTCAAAGTACACGCACTCGTCCCGAGCACAAGGGACAGGCGGTAGCGACCCCGCCCATCCCGGTACTGGGACAGGTATCGTGCGCGAAGATCACCCAGACTGGGACATTCGACAAGAATGTGCCGAACAGTCTGGGGGACGACGCAGTCGTTGCAATAGGGCGCAGGCGAGCGCTCCACCAGATAGCGATGCGTCACACGAGTGTGTCCGATTCGGAGACGACAGAAAGCAACCTGAAGCCGCCGTGGCATTGGGGGATAGGTCCATGGGAACAGTCGCGGCGCGATGGCACGCAACTTTAAGTTCCCTTCGACCGTCTCCCATCTTCTTTGCCAAGCAGTCCGAAGAGCTGCCCGTATTCCTGCCATGTAGTCGGTGTGAGGAAGAGCGAAACGCTGGTCCGGTCGCAGAGTCCTCGCGGACTCTTTGGCGCCCTCATTCCCCGCAATTCCTACATGTCCAGGAACCCAGCACAAGATAATCTCGACATCTGCCCGGCTCGCCAAAACCGTAGCATCACGGATATCGCGAACCAGGGGATGCGGAGATTCCAATGCACCGAGAGCACTCAGGGCGCTTTGTGAGTCGCTATAGATCACAATCCGGTCTCCGAACCGGGCACGTCGCGTAATCTCCCGTACCGAGTGGTGTATTGCCACCAGCTCGGCCGTGAAGACAGACGCAGCGCCTGGTAGAGCCCATGGTCACCCTAAATTTTCTGCGGGACGCAATAGCTCATTACCTCTCACAGTTGCCCGCACTGCAAGAGGTGCTTATAGGCCTGGCAGAGCCTGGCGCCGCCATTTGGGACCACTCCTCCCGCCTGGTGGCCTGGCAGTTCATCGGCATGGCGGCTCCACCTTGAACACGGCGTAAAAAGATAGATTGTGAAGAAGAGAGGATAAAGGATGTGAGGAAGGTATGGGTGCGGATGAAGCAGGTTGTTAAAAAAAACCTATCCCAAACCGGAGCTCAGGGGTTAGGGAGCGTTGTCCCCTCACCCCTGATCCTAGACGGTTGGCTTGAGAAGAAGGTCAGCATCTACCCTGTGAAATTAGAGGCTGACCAGAGAAAGTTGTGGGAGAGGTTGTATGAAAAGCGACGAAGTAGGGAGAAATACAGGCTATCTGAAGGAAGGAAGAGAGGCTAAGCTGGGGCCGGACGGAGCAATGGATCCCGTCAGCACGGCGGCCAGGATGGCAGATCGCCGCGCCCCTTACGGGGCTCATGTTCGGAAAGGATGCTCCTCAGAACCTGCTGGGGACAAATCCCTTGGCAAATAAAAGGAAAAAAAAAGCCTTTGCCTCAGAGTATGGAAACGTAGGCATTCAGCAAATAGGTGGAGTAGACATTGGTACTCCACAGTGAGTGCACATTGGGCTGCTTAAGGCCTTCCATTAGAAAGCCATGTGTCAGACGACAATGCCCAATTCTCAGACGGCATAGAATAACATCTGAAGTACGGGTCCTAGTAGTGCGTGGCCAGGGGCGGACTGACTGTTTGATGGCATGCAGTTTAGTTGGGGGGGAGTTCATCCGAAGTCCTCTGCCATTGGCCGACCACATACTCACGGATGTATGGCACGACATCACGGAAAGGAAGAGGAGCAGGGGTGGAGGTTCCTATGTGGCTAGGTACCCAACAGAATAAAACTTCGTGGAACGAATATAAATAAAGAAGCCACTGTTGGATCTTTGACACCAGCGGGTGATCTGGAAATAAAATGACTAAAGCCTCCAAAGAGCTGAGGAAATCAGAGAATATTGTATAAGATCCCGGTGATGAAGAAACGATGGTATACAGTGCAACCAGTATCGCGACAAGCTCAGCCGTGAAGATAGAGACTGTATTGAGCAGGCACATACACATGACCGGAAGGGAAGATAGCAGAAGTTCCTACCCCATCAGAAGATTTAGATCCATCTGTGTAGATAAAAGTGCTTGATTTGGGGCACAAAGAGTGTTCATAAAAGAGGCTTCGTAGAACGGAAGGCAGGAACTTGGTCTTAGGTTCGCCTGCCAGCACCTTGCAAACCCTCGCGGGTGGCAATAGCCATGGGAGTACTTTAGGGATCTGATATGGTATAACTGATGATAATTCCCTCAGTTGACCTGTATCTCCAGTCATACGCAGGGCAAAGGGGCGAGTCAGCGAATGAAACTTGTCATATGAGGCACCGAGTGAATATTATAGGTGCACTCATATACAGGTGAGTGGGGGAGCTGTTGCAGCCTGAAAAGGTACTGTAGATTACCTTAAGGCGGTGAAAGGAGAGTGGAAGGACCCCACTCTCTTCATGGAGACTCCATACTGGGGAGGACTTGAATGCTCCCAAAGCTAGACACACTCCCTGGTTCCTGATAGAATTGAGCTTATCTAGGTTTAAGGATGAGGCTAGAGTACACCTGTGACCCATAATCCAGGTTAGACTAGATCAAGGTTGTATACAAAAGCCACAGGGTAGGGCGATCACTTCCCCACGAAAAAATGTGATAGAAGTTTTAAGATATCCATTCTCTTCAAGCAGGATTTTTTCAAGGCAGTTATATGGGGGACCCAGAAGAGCTTTGAGTCAAAGATAACTCCAAGAAATTTACAATGAGGTTCAAACGAGATGGGGGAGTCATACAAAGATAAGGTTGGCTGTTCCCAGTCAACTTGCCTGAAATTGTAGAAATGAACTGCCCTTGTTTTTGCGCGTGACAGTCTGAAGCCTTTTGCAGCAGCATTCTTGGCAATGATGTTAATGGCCAGTTGCAATTTACGGAATGGCAGCCGAGACAATGCTGAAAAAATTGCCGAGTCATTCTGAAAGGTGGTTCGTGGGTCAGCTGGGGTGGGTGAAGAAACCCCAGAAGGCGGTTTCTCCTCTTCCAAAAGGGCCACAGCCAAAGCTGAATCAGAAAAATCCATTCAGCTTCTTCTGGAGTTACTGATGCTGTGGATGTAATAGGCTGGCTAGTTGTGACTGATGGACTCAAGGCAGATTCAGTGGGAGGAGGCTGGATGTCCAAAGGTGAAACGAACACCACACGAACATCCTGGGAATCTGCCTCCATGTCAATGGTTGGTTGGATGCTTATGGATGGGGAATCTGAGGAACGGCGACTCTTCTTGCGCCTTGGTTTAGAAAGAGCAGGAACCTCCATAATGATTGGAGAGGGAGGAGGAGCATCATTCTGAGGCAGAGATTCTATTGGGGCTTCTTGATGGATATTCTTCGGCTGTAAAAGTGGAGGTGTGAATGGTCTCTGCTGTCTGTTACGGACTGGTCTGGTCACTCTAACAGTGTCCGCAAAACTCACTCCTGGTTGTATGTATAATTCTTTAGCTCTCCTTCTAGCCTCCTTCATGCTAATTCGGAATTTATTCCCAAGAGCAACAACCTCTCTTTCATACAAGAAAAAGGTGCACTGCTTAGAGGTGGCTAGGTGGTCGCCACCACAGCTGGCACAACAAGGGGGACGAGAGTACGGTGTTCCATGGAAATCAGAGGAACAATTGACACATACCCTCACCTGTCTGCAGTGCTTACTGACATGTCCAAAACGTTGACAATGAAAGCACCTACGGTGATTCTCTACGTATGGCTTCACGGGAATACACAGATAACCAGCCTTGATATTCTTAGGGAATTCCAACCTATTGAAAGTTAATATGATAGTAGCGGAAGGAACTCTGGTTCCACTAACATTACGAGTGACACGGTATGCACCAACTACTTTCTGAGAAGTCAGTTTAGCAACAAGCCGGTCCACATCATATTCAATAAGCTCCCCCTACCTGATAACCTCCTTGCAGGTGTTAAAGGCAGGATGGGCTGACGAGGAGATATTGAGGGAAGCAAGAGAATCCAGTGTTTTGATTTTTTGATGCTGATCAAATGAAGAGGACTCCGCAACAAGGCAGCCGTCATTCTTAGGCCACATTTGGGCAGGTTCACCACATTTGAAAACAGTCTTCATAGACATTGAAAATATCAGCCTTACTTAATGGTGTATCATTGTCTGATTTTAATACTACAAATTTATCATAATCAAGATCATCGTCGACCTCGGAACCAAAAGGATCGAGTCTACAAAAATCACGGGCATTGGTGGCACGGGAACCAGAAGCCTGGGGCCTCTGGGAAAAGTTTTTATTATTTTTACCCATAAATAGTTATATTAAAAGAACACGCATCCCTGGGAAAGTGGAGTCATGTTGCTGTAGCTGCCCCCAGACTAGACGCTTTACACCATCCTCAGGGTAGCCCTCCCCCACGCTACAGATGTCGTTATAAAAACAGTGCAACGTCATGAATGGAAGTTTGACGACGGCTAGGCTAAGACCGACGCTGTGAACCGCTATCAGCTCCAGAACAAGTGCGGCTTTCAAGGCGATACCTCCGGCGAACATGATCGGCAATCCGTACAGCAGTACTCAACACAAGGGTGTGAAGATCCTTAGTATGACTCCTCCTCAGTGGCCTATTCAGCAAGGTAGGACCCCTGAAGACTGACTGATGGATAACAATGCCCATCACAGTCTTCACTGTGTCATTGAAGTACGCAAGCCCCTCCACCACGAGATGGTGATCCTCAGGGTGGGGATATGCAGAGGAGTAAATTAAACATCAATAGTCAATATTTAGACGAATAAAGCGGCGATAAAACTTTAGAGGGTAACTATATTAGCAGTCCAAGTACTGAAAGGCCACAGAGTGTACAATGTCCATGGCAAAAGGCTGCGAATATGCGCCGCCCAGGTAAGGTGTCGGTGGAATACAAGATAAAGGACTGTGTGCGAGTCCAATGCGTCCAGACAAGCCTCATTTATGAATAGGTCCGGATTGGAGTGATACTCTTGAAAGCAAAAAAAATGCACAACCTTGGTCTTGGCCAGAGGTTGTGCAGAACCTATTGGAGTCGGTGCTCCAGGGTAGATATATGAGTAGCACGAAAAGGGATAGAAAAACTTAACGGAGACCGTGCCAAGAACACCCATTGGCATCACCGAGGTGATGATACCATTGAACCTCATAACAATGAGAGGGACGCCGAGGAAACGTCCGTGTGAGACTCCCTCCTCTTGCCTTACGGGCTCGGAGAGCTTCCCCAAAAACTGAACGCTGAATCGTCGATCTCGTAAGAACTCAAAAAAATATTGTGAGAAATCTCATCGGCACCAATGAATGGAGTATCTCTATGATTCTGCATAGCTACGTGGTATCATAGGTCTCCCCCCAAATCGAGAAACATGATGGCGAAATACGGCCTGTGAAGAAAAGCCTGGCAAACAGCACTCTCCAGCCGGAGCAGATCATCCGACGGTGAGTGGAACTTGTGTAAGACAGATTATCTACGCTGATAGTCGGCACTCCCTTGTGTTGGGGGGGGGGGGGAAGCAATCATTGCGACACATTCAACTTTGGGCAGGGAAGGAGGGAAAAGCTCGGGGAGCAACGAAAAGGTTTAATAGATTGAGGATCCAGCTCTTCCAAGTGGAGGGAGACTGGAGGAGCGGGGCTGCTTCCTATTCCTCGAAGTAGTCGCGCAGGGGGGAGATGCGTGTCCCAGAATTAGATGAAGTAAGGCTCGTACTCATTTTCTTTTTTTTTGCTGCCAGCTTGGCTGGGATGGCACCCGGGAGAAGTAGAACCCACATAAGGGTTCCCAATGGGCGCAGGAGCCCCCGATAGTTCGTTTCGCTTTTTCCCACACCGACTACATGGCAGGGATCAGATTAAGGAACCTTCTACAATGCGCGGCTGGCCCACGCCTGTGGTTATTCTTATTCTTCACCGGAGGAAGGACTTATGATTAAAATAAAATCATTCAATCTGTACCTCTTCTTCTTCGTCGACTGATTCCTGTGGAAGTGTAACAAGGTCGTCACTACACGTCAAGTCTTCCGTGGAGGAAACCTTAAATAATATAAAAACAATCACACACCGATAAATCTTTTAAAACCAATTATTTAACAGGAAAAAAACACGTTTAGAACAAATTTGACATTGTGGATACAAAGAAGCTATAATAATAAACTGTTAAATATTAGTATCAAAATTACATAGAGGCGATAATTGAGATACGTATAGTAGTTACTACCTTGCAAATGGAATGGTTTAACTGATTTTTAAATATATTTACCTATTAAAAAATCTATATTGCGCTTGTCGGACTAAAAGCTTTGAGTGTGCAGCTTCCCAGGCAATTAACCCACATACAAATGTACAGCCGACAAAATTACAAAGCTAAACCAATCTTTAGCATATTTAAAAATAAACAAAACAAATAGCAATAAAATAAACTATAAGCGACAACAACAAAGGCATGCTCAGGTACCTAGTTTAGGGACCTAAGTTAGTCAGCAACATTGAAAAAAATTGAAAAAAATATCAGATGGCGGTGGGCCCAGGGAGTATGACAGAAAATGACCTGAAGGGGTCGAGGCATTAACGGGTAGGGCATAGGGAAAGAGTAGGGGCGCAATGGCATGTTGCTTTAAATCATGTGCGCAGGTTCCATCTTCTTTGCCATGCAGCATTAAAGGCAATCCTGATCCCAGTTATGTAGTCAGTGTTGGAAAGAGCAACCTTTACATACAGAAGTCCCGCAGTAGAGAATCTCGACATCCTCCGGACTCGCAGCAGCCATGGCTTCACGGATAATGCGAACGAAGGGGTGGGAAGATTCGAAGGCCTCAAAGGGCAATGCGCATAATCTCTTGTACCGAGCGGTATATTGCAGGGGGTTTGACTGTGGAGACATAAGCAGCACCAGGAAGAGCCTTTCCGGCCTCATACAAAAGGGAAGCAGCATGGAAACCAACTCATTCTTCAGACCAAGAGCCATCTGTCTACACAGGCACGGCTCGGTGCGGGCAAGATGCATACTCACAAAAATACGAACGCAATATTACCGGTGCTGTAAAAGTTTGGGAAGCAGAAAAGTGGTGTCTTGGGCAGAAACATGTAGGAAACCAGTCCGAGAGTTACATAGAGTTCTCGAAGGAATTTCCTTGCCCTAAACGCGAAACGTTAACGATCGAGCTCAGCCGTGGACGAAAAGAGAGCCGTTAGCAACTGTGGATATGTTGAACCCGCGCGTACAAACGCATGATGTACTATGTAGGGCGTAAAGTAAGTGCCATCTCCCCTGCATCGACAAGGGTCTCTGTAGGCGATGTGCGGAAGGTACCAGTCATCGCCGCGGTGGTTCGAAACCAACTTTTGCAAAAGGGGCACGGATGCCGATGAATTAAGATCGCGTCTATAGTCTATCTTTGAACGAACAAAGGGGTGGTAAAATATGAGGGTACCCATATTAGCATTTCACGTGTTGATTGCCATAGATCGTAGAACGTCCATGGCGCGGAAACGAAAGACCGTAAGACTGCGAATATGCACCTCAAATGCAAGGCGTCGATCGAATACAAGGACAACGAACCGGAGCGAGTCCCATTTAGGCACAGGTTCACATCGCAGTGATGGCCGCAAAGGTGGTAAAAGTGCACCACGTTGGTCTTGGTCAAAGAAAACCAAAACCCGTGCGTTTTGGCATACCAAGCGTGGAGAGAACACTCGTCGACAGCATCGAGGTGATACCGTTGATGCTCTCGGGGAAAAAGTGCTGCCTACGGACACTTCGCTGCGTGGCCTCCTCCTTTTGCCCGACAGGCTAGGGGAATGCTAACGCCATTTGTAAGCGGAATCAACGATGTGGAAGAGCTGAGACAGAAAATCGGGCGGTATCTATTTAGCCCCATTGAATGGAGGTTCCCCATGATACCGTATGGCCACGCAGTATCATAGGCCTAACCCAAATCGAGAAACAAAGGTAAAATTTTACCCAAAAGGAAGGCCTCGATGAACGCAACTTGCTCAGCTAAAAGCAGGTCATCGAATGGTTCCCTGCATCTGGTGATTAAGTCCATTTGGCAGCCTTTGAGGAGAAAGTCCTCATATATTTTTTTTTACTTCAAAATTTAATGCGCGAGTAGTTAAGGTAGACGAAGTGAAATTGTGTGGAAGATATATAGCCTTAGGGGCTCCTGCAGGCATTAAGGCCCGAGAGGTACACAACTACCGGCACTGGGGACGGGAGGGCGCGCCGTTATACCAGGTTTCAGTTGTAGGAAATTTACATCTGCTACACAATCTACCCCTTTGCGAGCCGTTTTCCGAGGGAGGGTAGGTAGGCTAAGAAATACCCAGTGGAGTGGTTCACCCCAACCTTCTTGGGCAATTACCTCCTCAAAGTCTAGCGACGCTGTGGAGGAGTGGGGCTGCTTAGTGTTCCTTGAAGCGGTCACGTGGGGGGAGAGGGTGTGTGGAATAATGGTCGGATCAGCGCTCGCGCTATTTTTTCCCCCAGCCTGACTACGGTGGCGGCGAGGGAAATGAGTTTTTTTTTCACTAGAGTCTTAAAAGGTCCCTGGTCGCGCAGACTACGACAGGATTATCTCTCTCGCATCTCCAAACCAAACGGTCTTCAGCGTGAACGACCTCAAGTTACTTTTCAAACAAATGTGAAACATTTTTTTAAGGCGAGCCAGGTAGATTTCGAGATTATCTTCTGCCGAGTTCTTGGACATGTAGGGATTGCGGGGTATGAGGGCGCCAAAGAGTCTGCGAGGACTGAGCGACCAGGCTACATGGTAGGAATCAGAGCTGTCTGGCAAAGCAGATGGGAGAAGACTTATGGGAACTTAAAGTGGTGTGCGATAGCGCTGCGACTGTTCCCGTAGAACTACTTCCCAATGCCTCGCCGCCGGCTTCAAGTCGCTTTCTGTTGTCTTCAGATTGGGCACACTGACTAGGCTACATTACCAAAAACAAAAGAGAAGGGAAATAACAGAAGTATCAAGGACCGAAGGTAACGTGAGCGAAGATCACCCAGACTGGGACATTCAACAAGAATGTGCCAAATAGTCTGGGGGACAACACAGTCGTCGCAGCAAGTGGAGGGGAGCGTTCCATCAAATGGCGGTGCGTCCGCGAGTGTGCCCAATCCGAAGACGACAGAAAGCGATCTGAAGCCGGCGAAGCATTAGGGAAAGGGTCTAGGGGAACAGTCGCAGCGCGATGGAACACCACTTTAAGTTCCCATAAGCCTTCTCCCATCTGCTTTGCCAGACAGCTCTGATTCCTACCATGTAGCCTGGTCGCCCAGTCTTCGCAGACTCTTTGGCGGCCTCATCCTGGGCAATCCTTACATGTCCAAGAACTCAGCACAAGATAATCTCGAAATCTACTCGACTCAGGGCAACCATGGCGTCACAGATACCACGAACCAGGAAGTGCGGAGATTCCAATGAGCCGAGAGCACTCGGGGAGCTTTGTGATTTGCTAAAAATCACAATCCGGTCTCGCCACAATTCACACATTGGCACTCTACAATATGAGTTTGTACAGATTTCTGGGTGACCTGACTTGGCACATCTGCAGGTTGGATTTGTATGAAATGGTAACAGCTCCGCAGCAGTTGCACAAATGCGTTGACGTGGTAATGATACCAACCTGCATGCACCGACTCAGGAACGAAAAGTGTAGGGGGATCTCGAGTACACTCGTTTTCTCATCACACGTTCTGCCTTGAGCGCTCCTTGGATGCCATCTCTTCAGTGATAATTTCTAAGGAGTCCACGAGTTTCCTTGCATAAACCACCCCTTGCTCACCTTTACAGGTGAGCAATCGAGTGTCAGGAGAGAAAATGCACCATGTCAGTTTCTTGTCAAGGGTGAGCCCCAGAATTTTTATATTTTCAATCACTGTGCTCCTTTTCTGATATAGAAATAAGTCGAGGTCTCTGAAGTAGCCCCGACGGCGACAAAAGTTGATGGCCTTCGTTTTTTCGGTCGAAAACCGATAACAGTGCGTAGAAGCCCATTTCGTATCACTATTAATGGCAAGTTGGAGGCGGCGTTCCATCGTTGTCGTCTCCGATACTTTCATGGAGATGGAGAAATCATGCATGAATAGTGTGGCTGCTATTCCGTGGGGATTGTTTTGTTATCTCATTTATTCCTATAGCGAAGAAGAGTACGCTAAGTGTGCTGCCTTGCGGAACGCCTTCTTGTGAAAAGACGGTAGACATTAAATTTCCCAGTCGGACGGTGAAGGAACGATCTTTCAGGAAGTTGTTTATGAACTCCGGTAGATGACCGCGCAAGGTCTTTAGGATGGCATAGCGCCACGAAGCATCGTAGGCTTTTTCTAGGTCGAAAAAGATGGCAGCTAGATGGTACCTCCTGGCGAAGGCACTACATATTGAGGATTTTAAGAGGAAGACGGCATCTGTGGTGGAATGCAGCTTTCTGAAGCTGCATTGTACTGGGGATAAGAGTGACTCCTTCTCCAGAAACCACATCAAGCGAATGTTGACATCTTTTCCATGACCTTGAATAGGCATGATGTCAGAGCGATTGGGAGGTAGTTCGTTAGGCCATTTCCTGGTTTCTGGAAGGCTAGGATCGTAGCTTCCGGCTACGAGAGATAGGTGAGAAGAGGCTTCTTAGAAAGTGGCCAAATGGAAAGGACTAGGATTAAGAAAGCCTAGATAGTCTCAATCTAGCTAGAGACTTAAATGAGTACTAACGGAGGAAGGGCCCGTCGCTTCTACAGGTACAAAAGTTAAGAGTCTACACGAGGTACCCCCTTGCATGGCCAATGAGTATGATCCGGCTTGGATTTCGACCGCTGCACCATATTTTCATCCCGGGGAAGACACTACATTCTGGGATGAAGCCGCTTTAGTTCCATTTTTCGGATCTCCGCTCCGCATAGGAAACCCACTCCCCGGGGCATCTGGGATCTCATCTAAGACTACCCGTGATAGTTAATCATGAGAGCATCAGGTGCACTGGCACCAGACAGATTGAAACAACCGGGGAACCGATGCACCAGCTTCCCTGTGACAGGACCCAGAAGGGTCTGCTACTGAGGGTCGGGATCCCAGCTCTCTCGAGGAACCTCCTATTACTCACTCCTGTGGAGGTCCCAAGAGAATATGAGAGGGGGAGGGGGGTCATCTCTGCGATAGAGAAGAGACGAATCCGCTGAGGAACGGCTCCCAGAGAAAAAGGCAAAGAGGAACCTGAGGGTGTGCAGCTCCCCCAAGTGCCACATGAAATAGTCTACAGGGGAGAACACCTTTGCAGGGGGAAGTTAGAGGGTAAATGAAAATGTGTGAAAGGTAAAGAGAAGTCGACTTTTTGGGACACCAGGAATAGGGGTGGGTACGTAACTCTTAAATTCGCGCCTATTCTGTAAAGAGGGCAGGTTCCCTTATTTACCTTATAAATGGTGAGCATGACATAAAGCAATAAACAAACAAGAAACAAGGAGGGAAGTAAGAGAAACCAATGGATGTATGAAAAGCACAGTAAAAAAAAGAAAAGGTGAGGGTAAGCAGGGTTGCATATGAAACTATAAGAAACAAGATCGAAATATAAACTATTCCATTTGGGTAGCAAAAAAAAAGGTTAAGAATATGGAAAGAGAAATAAATGGAGATAAAAAAATTATAATTCCTTACGTGTTTCTTGAGGACTGACTTCACTTTGGGTCCTGTGGCATCGATCACAACCTCCTCTACGGGAAATCCCTTGCCAACGACGGGTTCCACCGTTCCCTTACCCGTTTCTGATTGGAATAAAAACAAATACATTAACTACTACGACTTTAGTGCAATAGAGTTGCTGCTCGTATATCTTGTTTTTTTTTATGAGTGTAGGTGAAGGTAGTTTTATTGTAAAGGTGATTGAGATGGGATTGGTTTCGTGCTCAGCTAAAGTGTTGGGTTGCTATCTTTTTAGATGCAATCCAATTGGTATTTTGGTTTCTGCCTGTAATTGAAGGATCGGGAACTGGTGTCCAGCCTGTGATGATTTTGAGTGCTTTGTTTTGTACTGTTTCTAACTCACCTGCAGTAGTTTTCGACTGCGTTGGGTGCCCAGCTGGTGCTGTGCAATTGATGTAGGTGTAGATGTAGGTGAATTGTTTGTATAGAGAGATTAAATACTCTTTATTTTGTCCAAAAGTGAGGTTTGCTAGTGCATTTTCAGCGTTGAGTTTCTTTGTCACTTTGTTAGGTCAGTTGTGTGAGGTGAAGGTCATGTGAGTGCCTAGCGGTATTCCCAAGAGGGTGGGAGATTTTTTTCAAGGTAGGACTTGACCATTCACTGTGGTTTTTAGTTTTATGTTGAAATCTGGTATGATTTTTTTTTGAGGGAGGATGGTTGTTGCCGCTGATTGATGTGATGTGAATAATGTTACTGATGATTTGAGGGAGGAGGCTGTCATTTTATTTTATACAGGTCACTTCTAGTGTTTATGTATCGTTGTAGAGTTCTGGTTGATGCAATTTCAGGGTCTTGTGCTGTTATCGAGATTTCTATGCATTAGTTTAGATGATTAGGGATTGTGGTTGAGGATGCAATTGGGGTGATACCATTGCGGAGTGGTAGGATTCTTGTTTATTTGATTTGTGTATAACTTGTCCTTGCCGGCCGAAGATGAAGTTTAATTTTTTGTCATTGTTTGCGAGGTCGGTGTTTAGGATTGCTTGTGGTGGGATACGTTTAGATACTGTGTTGAAGGCCTTGTTTATGTTGATTGCTGCGAGGATTGTGCAATGTGCATGATGTGGGGAAAGGGTAGCAAAATTGTGGTTGAGTCAGCTTTTTTATAAATCCATTTAGTGTTTATCAGAGGGGTATTTCTGTGCATGATATTTCTAGGGTTCAAGAAAAAATGCACAGTACATAGTGAGATGGGCCATGTGTGTTTGGTTGTGTGGGGTGCTTGCCTGGTTTGAGTATTTGGTCTGATGCGTGGTTTTCCATAATGAAGGAATGGTATTGTGGAGTGAGTAAGGGCAGAAAATGTCTATGATGGCTGAGATGGATGTTTCCAAGGAGTTTTGGGTGATATTTAAGCATTTCTGGCGTGAATGGGGTAGCCTGGTTTGGGGTTAGGCATGTTTTTTTCCTCTATATGTGGGTACAAAGATGGTGTTTGAGTAGTGTTTCATAAGTATGTTGTAGCGTTGTTTTTGCAAGGTTATTTTGTTCTTGTGAATAATCATCAACTCAATTGAGAGGGAAGGGATGGAGTGTGAGGTATGTTCTTCAGTTGCATTGAGTTCATTGTATGTTAAAATGTTTTTGAGTATTGCTTCCAGTTTTATGTTTTGATATTTGGTTGGTGATGTGATTGATGATTGAGGTGTTGGATTGGCTGAAGTCTTGTATATGTGCTGTTTATTTGATTTGTTATTTTATAGTATGAGAATTTTTATTTTCATTTGGGTTGAATTCTTTCCTTCAGCCATGGGTGATGTATTTTTTGCTGGCTTCCTTATTTTATGGATATGTATGATAGTACTTTGTCTAGGAAGGTATAATTGTTGGAAAAATTGTGTATTTTAGTTCCAAGTAGTCGGTGTAGCTCGTCTTGTTTGCTTTTTTGTAGTTTGTCTATGCAGTTTGAATGAGGTCGGTGAGGATGTGAGATTGTAATTTTATGAGGCGGGTTTAATCATGAGAGGAGAAAAGAGTTGACAAATATAACCAGATAGTGAAAATCAAGGCAGACTGCAATAACATGCCAAAATAATGGGGTATAAATGTATTTAAAGCCCACCAAAATAAGCTTGCATGGAGGGCACATGGACACAACTGTACAATTATGAATCCAACCGAGAGGAATTTATAGGAAGTGAAGTAGACACTCGCTGTTAGACTGCCTGGATATTCCTCCTGCCCCACATAAAAAATGTACCAGAAAATATTAGAAAATATGGAGCCATGCGGCAGACTCAAAGCGAATTGGGATTCCATTTGGCAACTAACCACAACCACTGTGGCTTAACTTTGCTCAAATGGATAGTAAGGTTTCCATTTGGCTTGATTGAAGCCCAATAAATGCTATCATCATCAATTGCCTTTCCACAAAGGTAGGAGTGCATCATTTATCTGTATTTACGGGAAGAAGAATAGCCATAGCGTGATCTGGAGCATATAAAAGCGATTAACCCTGGATAAGAGCCTGACCTGGGAAGCCATGCACCTGATCATTTTGTTCGTGTGAGTGCGGTACTTCCTAGTAAATGCAAAAGGTCATCATTCTAGATAATAAAAACTTGACAAAAAGTGGGAAATGCCAATTTCACTGGCTACCATCAAGAAGGCTGCGAATGTTAAGTATAACAACGTGAAATGAGGGAGATGGGAAGGAACCTTGCTCCCTACTATGTCACCTGCCCGGGAGAATGGAGGGGATGTAACGAACGCTCCTTCTCCTTCCTGTATTAATATCGCTTACGGAGGAACCTGGAAGCCAAAGACTAATTAATGGTGAGGAACAAAAGCCGGATCAGTAACTCACTCGACTCATAATCCGACAGAGCCACGGGAAGGTTCCGATCTTCCTCCAAGGCATCGAAGAGCGCTTGAGCATCGGCCCGGAAGAGGAACACGAGGGGAATGCTCACGTTATCATTGCCATCGCCGGACATCGCAAACATCGGTGATGTTGATGCCGATGAACCGGGGGAATTATCTACCACAATCCCCCCGACAGCACCGAGGGCTTCGATTTGGCGAGCCTGTCGAAAACAATAGGTTATGGGGCTTGAGTAATTATCAAATAAAAATAGGAAAAAGAAAGTAGTGGAACCCAATGAGGGCATGTTCACACATCCAAGAAAAAGGGGGATAACATAAAATGAATTAATTAAAAAAAATCATAGTTCCTGAGGATCTTGGAACAAACATTCATAACATAACATAACAGACTATTTCAGACAGAGACCAGCAAGAAACATCTTTCCCACGCCCAAAAGAAAAAGTCACCCTGGCAAGGCTCTGAAGCAGTCACTTGCCAAAACTTAAACACTGTACCAACCTGACTGACAAAGACAATTACACCTAGTACCACCAGGAACTAGACAGGGTTCATCACATATCTACAACATGCCCAACACTAGAGACAAACCCCAAGATACACAGAAGCCTTGAACTCTGGGAGAACCCTGTCCATTCGTCAAGAGTTCATTTTGCCGCCTAGGGAAGGGACCCTATTCAGGGGCAACTTAAGTCATAGACTGTGCATAGCCTGTGTCTGGTTCCTTGTGGGCCATGTCAGTGGGTTCGGTGGGGTATTTGCACATGTTTAGTTTTTGGTAGTGGCTACACCGGAGCCTTGGCAGGGCAACCCGTTTGTAGTGTACAGGGATATTTTCTCTGTGTGGATGTCCGATAGAATGACATTGAGGTGGCGTTTGCAGCCCAGAGATTGTATACCTTAATGTTTTGTGTGTGGCTAGCTTTGTTGGTGATGGGGCCCTGAATTCAGGGTTGAGGGATTTTTGGGAGTGTGTCGGTATAGTTTGTCCTTGGGAGTTTTGCCCATGTCACGTGAGGGTGGTGTAGGTCTTTAGGTCTTGCATGAGTGGTTTGGATTTCTTGCGCTATGGAGAAATTGTGTTCCCGAGGGTCGAGAAGGTACATTAGCGGCACGACCTTGGTTTCATGGTATAAGTGGATAATCAATGTAGATGCTGCGGGTGCAACTTGTTGCTTTGTTTTGTGCCTTTCGTAGTGTGTTGAGGTGAGTGGGTGTGATGTTTGGGCCTTGACGGATATCCACCTTCCAGTGGCACTGAAGATCGGAGGCAGAAGGTGCCAGTGGAAGAGAGAGCTGGACATTTTCACGTCGAGAAGACGGAAGCGCTAACGCCGAGCGAAGCTACTTGAAATAAAGACACTCCCATCAATGTTGCCCCTAGCAAAACTAAACTGTGCATCACGCTTTATTGCAGGTCAAATTTTTGGCTGATAATTTGAATACTAAACATTGTACAAACATGAAACTTGGTCCACTGAAATATCCTAGGTAGATACGTACGCAGTTGACATTTCAATCGTATTGATAAGATACATACAAAGTTATGTCGAGTTATGTATTTTGAAGTGCTTTCAACTGTCACGTTTTATTGCAGGTGTGCGAAAATGCCCCTGAAACGACGTCTGACAGCTACAGAGAAGACGCGGATTGTTGCAGGTCTCGCAGAAGGCTTATGTGTAGGAGAATTAACTCAAGAGCTTGGTCGGGATACAAGAACATTGAAGTCGTATGCGGAAAACTCCATTACCAAACCACAAGGCAAGATAAAGGTACGAGAAGTGTATCCCAGCGTGACATCCGAAAAATAGGTAGACAAGTAAGAAAAGACCTCGGAAGCACAAGTGCTGCCATATTTGAAATTGCTGGAGTTGCTTTGTCCAAAAGCACCCGGTGTAAGATCCTTAAAGAGACGTCTAGAAGTGTTAAGTGCATCGCTAGACCCATTCTGAGCAAGAATCAGAAAGAGAAGCGTATTGATTGGGAACGGAAGTACACGAAGATCAATTTCCAAGGTGTCATTTTCACGGATGAGGCTAGAACTACTCTGGATGGCCCCGACGGATGGGTCAAAGTTTGGGTACCTCTTGGAGCCTCTCGCCCGCAATCGCATTCGGCGTCAACAAGGAGGTGGTGGTGTCATGTTTTGAACGGGAATCATAGGAAATGAACTTGTCGGGCCTATTCGAGTTCCAGAAGGTGTCAAACTCACCAGCAACTTCTACACCGCATTTCTGGAGGAGCATTTTGCAGCATGGTTATATGATCTGCCATTCTCACGTCGACTGATTTTTATGCATGATAATGCTCCTTCACATTCAGCCATGGCTACAATTTAGTACCTCGCAACTTTGGGAATCACAGGCCAATCACTTATGACCTGGCCTCCAGCTTCTGTGGACAAAAGACTGTTTGATGTAATTTCTAAACAAGTTACGTAGACAAATAAAGTACAGCACCAACAATTTAATTGTGTTTGTTTCATATCTTTTGCTGTGATTCTTCGGTAGCGTGTTTCATTATTACAATAAAATAGTAATATAACGATAATACTTTGTATCATTACCTTCAATTGGCATTTTCGCACACCTACAATAAAGTGTGACAGTTGAAAGCACATCAAAATACATAACTCGACATAACTTTGAAGGTATCTTATCAATACGATTGAAATGTTAACTACGTACGTACGAGGGGCGGTCAATAAGTTTTTCAATTCGGATATAAGGAAACGAGATATGAGGAAAAGGGTTTTATTATTTTTCAATATAACTACACTCGACTTCAATGCACTTGCGCCACTTGTCCCTGAGGCTTCGAATTCCCGACAACCAGAAATCTCCCGACTGCTGTTCAATCCACTCATGGACGGCGAGCTAGACATCTTCATCGTCCCCAAACCGGGGTCCACGCAGTGCAGCCTTGAGATAGCGGAATAAAAAGTAGTCGCTAGGGGCCAGATCTGGACTGTAGGGGGATATGGTTGAGATCCTCGAATCCGCACTCGCGCAGGGCAGCTTGTGCAACTCTGGCCTTGTGGACTTTGACGACGTTGAAGTCGATCATGGGGCGTGAGGTTTCGTGAAGTTTCTAGGGACCCAACGGGCACAGACCTTGGTCATGGCCAAATTGTCGTGGATGATGTTGATAACACTTCCATGTGATATTTCAAGTTCTCGCTCGATTTCTTCGCCCTTCACCCGTCGATTTTCGAGGATGATCCTCTCCACACGGGCCACATTGTCCTCGTTGGTCACGTCTGACGGGCGTCATCTTCAAGGGACTCACGAACATGGCGGAACTCCCTATTCCAGCGAGCAATGGTTGCATAGGAAGGGGCGGTGTCGGTGTACACTGAAACCATGCGTTCATGGATCTCTTTTGCATTCTTGCCTTCCTTGGTCAAAAATTTGATCACTGCGCGGTGCTCAACCTTCTCCATTGTTGAAAAATTTGTGACTGACGATCTGCGATCAGTTACTGCTTCTTAAATAGACGAGGCAGGAGCGTGCGGCTGCAGGTCCTGACTTGTCATAACTTGTCATAACACCCCACCAACAACCATCCCCCTTCCTCTGTTTTGCCCTACCGATTCGCAAAACTTATTGACCACCCCTCGTATTTTGAATATTAAACATTGTACAAACGTTAAACTTGGTCCACTGAAATATCCTTGGTAGATACATACGCGTATCGGCTACACACACCTTCCTAAAGCACCGTTTAACCCCACTAGGTCAATCATATACACATTCGCATCATATTCCATATGCATTATACACATTATACAGCTTGTTCACTATGAACTAGAAGGCGAAAGAGTCGAGTAACACCATGACGCTCTTATAATATGTGCAAGGACATCGTAATATAATCGAACTTAACAATCAATAACAATACACCGAAGAACAATTAACCGAAGGAATTAGTGAATATTCCGTTACCGAAGCTCACAAAGTTGATCAATGGCAACAGAATTCCAACATACACAATTTATCCGCTTTGACATGCAATTACTTATCTTTGATGACTGCACATCAAATTAACTTCGCGTTTCCATCCAGATCATCATTCATCTTTCATACAAATCCTTCATTTTCTGCTTTCTTACACAGGCTAATCACTCAATCTATTATTCTTTTTGTCTTCTTGTATGCATTCATTGCATCTTCTTGACATTCCCTACAATCCAGCACTAGTCCCTAATGATTCCAGAACCTCGCTGTCTCAGTCACTTCTATATCTCAACTTCACCCACATAATTCTCAAGCACATGCATTCGTACTCAACCATTGCATTATGCCTCTTTTCACTTAGAAGCACTGCCACACCTTCTTTACCCCGACCATGATTCACACATGATTGCACTCTTATTTGTTCCATCAAACATACTCTTTAAATTTCCTAAATAATGAAAGTAACTAAAATCTCACTTCTTTAAACACATCAATCCCCCTTTTTTCTAAATCCTATAAATCACACATATTTCACACACACACTCGGTTCCAAAATAGATATGAATTAACTGGAATGAATGGATGGGTTACATGGAAGTCCTATCCATTACCAACATAACATATTGCACTCATAGGACTTTGAGGTGTGCAGCTTCCCAGGTCAGCAACCACTATTCATGCTTAGTTGCCTTCTACAACTAAGCAATGAAGGACAGAATAGGTATTCTTTTTGCCCCACAGCTAGGTCTAACCAGTATAATTAAGTCAACAAGACCAAGTGACACCTGGAAATCAGATTACTCGCTCACCCACACCGTGTTATGCAAGCGTGATTTCAAGTAACCATTGAAACATTGAAAAATGGAGACTCACAATAGAGAATCATGGCCTGGCCACTCAACTCTAAGCTCCACTTATATGACTTCATCATAGAAAAGACCCTAAATGATGCAAGTCAAAGAGGGAGGACTTCTCACCTTTTCAATAAACATGCAATCTCCCCTCTCCATGATAACAATCTTGTTCTTCAATTCGGCCTCATTCTCCAGCTTTCCGCATGCCCGTAGAGGAACTGCCTTCACCACAGTGCCCGAGACCTGATGAAATTGAGATATGATTATTTACTGAGGTGATGATGAAGGGCAAGTGATAAGAGCTAAGGATTATAAAGGGCATGATACCAAAACTCACCAACCCTATAAACTGGGGTTACACAGGGAGTTATGAACCCTAAAAAATGTTCATACAAGAAGTGAAAAGTACTTTACTTTGACAGCCTCAGGATTCTCTTCAATCAAACCCTGCAGTACTCAGGAAGGCTGCCAAGGCATGTGGCAAGCAGATGTCTCTTAGAGAGGTTATATTGAAAAGTTCACAGATAGTCAAGAGGGGGCAGGATAGGGTGAGATGGGGTTTTTCTCCTGTTTCTGTAGATTACAGTGGGTGCAGAGGGGCGGGTTTAATGTTTTGTAATCATAAAGGGTGTGGTGGCATCGTGATTGCATGGGGGCTAGTGAAACTCTGGTTCAGCAAGCTAGGCTTGCTTTGGATTGGTGAATATTTGAGGGGCGGGGGTGCTTTGGAGTAAGGTGTTTGTGGGCTGGTTTTGAAGTGCTAAACGAGTAAAGTGAGTGGGTATGTGTTCTGGTTTAGTGGGGTTAGGGGTAGTTAATCTAGCCTTTGGGTATAGAAGGAGCGGGAGTTGTTTGGGGGTTCTGAGGGTGGGGATAGGAGTGGAGAGGGCATGTATGGAGTATGAGGGGCGTAGCAGTTTACTGAAAAACCATGTGCCTATCATGTTTAGATGGTCCTCGAAAATGGGATGATGGTCTGTTTCAAAATTGTAGGCTAATTAGTAGTAGTTGACTATGTCTGTGAATGCAGACATGGCTATGAGGCTGAGGTGTTTTAAGCGATTTTATGGTTATTGTCATAATCCAAGTAGCCCCCAAAAGAGATGACTTGAAAGGTCAGTGCAGGGAGGGGGGGGAGCAATTCACTCTAATAGGCGTCAATTTCATAATGAAAGCAGGGTTAGGGTTAAACCCAGAGACAGTGAAGGGACAGTACCGTGAATTGTTTATTAAGCTGTGGCCCGAACTGAGCTGGTCCTGCAACGATGGTTGTGGACACTTGATCAGGAGAGGACAGATCCTCAGAACTGTCTGTCCCTTCCAGTTTCTTTGAGTCATTCCCTTTGGCAGACTTGAAAAAGATGACCGAACGTGGAGGATTGTCAGGCTGTTCTTGCTGCAATTTGCTCAATTCAATCATTTCTTGCATGAAGAGCAAGCCTTCTTCAGCATCTTCGGATGACTTGGACTGAAAGGAGCATTCAACACATGGAGAAAATGTAAAACTAGGCAAAGTTTGATTACAATTTTCAAACTGGAAAATGAAGAGTAATTTTATTCTTATCCAGTTACAATGGAATGAACGCCCTTCAGGGTTTGAACTCCATATAATTGAGATCCTGAAATATTTTGTGAGCGTGCACTTCCTAATGGTTTATAAATCTCCTCTTCTTAACCTCTCATTTGGTTGGGAATCTATTAGGCATGCCGTTATATTAATCTTTATTAATTATTTTGTCAATCAGCTTTTCTATTAGCCACCTGACGACTGGGTTTTCCACTTCAAACATTCAAATTATGAGGGCTATGGCTTAGCCGAGCGGAAACTCCGATTTTAGTGAAATCAAGCCACATAGGCTGTGGTTAGTCATTGGATGGAGTCCAAATTCGGGTCTACTCAGCAACTACCATACACTCTAGATACACATGGTTCGGATGCCACATTAATCAGTAGGTCCCCAATGAGAAATAGAAAAGTATCTTAATGAATACAGATCAATAGAAAAAATCAAATTAGAGTAGCGTAGAAATTTCAGTTATCTACTGATTACTCGTAACAAAATTGCATCACCAAAACATCACTGCACATAGTTATCAAACACACTCAAACAGACAAATCCATATGAACATAAAAAAACAACAACCAAAGACTAAGTTGTGTGTATGTCTGTAACTATTCTTTTGTGTACAAGTTTTTCAAATTTTAGATAGAGGGCACAGTAATCAGATAGGACGGTATGAGTTTGGTTGCATTGGGGCTTGCCTGGTTTGAGCATTGGTGATGATTTCCAGATTGAGGGAATGGTATTGTAGTGCAAGGAGTGGTTGGTATGTCTGATTGCCTAGAAAACTACAAGCACAGAATAAACCTCACCCTCACACAAACATAAATTTGATATAACCAAGACCAGGATGATACTCAACATCTTCTCGACTGCCCTAACCTCACACGAGTACAAAACAGACCATCACTTGAGGACCCGTGCACTCGCCTTGGGGATGCAGTGACGATGATAGGGCCACCCGTGGTACAGAAGAGAGTAAGGAGGCAAAAACGTAAAGTAATATGGAGTTCCAATTTAGGTCGACTTTGAAGCGGGATTGGATCCAAAAATAAATTGTAGGTCCCACTGTGAAAAGTCCCAAAAGACCCCACGACAATTTTGTGGTAAAACTCGCAGCAAACACAAACAGGTGACCAAATCACACTGTAAAATTCTCGTTATTTCGAATCCGGTCACCACAGAGGCCCTAAGAATCAAACTTGAAGCTCGAGGAAAGCGGTGCAAACTTACGTTAGATGTGGTGTGGAGAAGTTGAACCCGACCGTCGGGTAAAGCCATTATTGTAATGCCCATGTCTCGCAACAAACCCATATGCCCGGCATTGCCGGCCTGGAACTCGGAAGCTCGCAATTTGCGCTTGATGGTTTTCCTGGAGGGACAGATGTTGTTTACAAAGTTCTTCAATGGCTTCCGAATCGTCTCTGCGAATTGTTTACGCCCTGGGAAAAGGTAGTAAGCATTTGGGCACGATCTTGCGTATTCTACGTCGTCGTCTTCTACGGGAGTTGTCATCGAATCTGCAAGCTGCAAAGAGAGATCAGGTTAGGATGACAAATCCTAATATGCCCCCAAGGTGAGGCTAATCATTCGAGACGTTTAAAGGATGAGCCCCGGGCCGAGGGTCCCATACAAGATTAGCGGCATCGACGCACACCGCAGAAAGGGCGGAGTTTTCCAAAGGTCCCAATACTCCATGCATCTACAGATGTCAGTTGTGCCAGTATCATGTGAACTTGCTTGCCCCTCCCCTACCCTTTTTCTGCGGGGTGAGCGGCCATTAGGAAGGTCAACAGAGTTCCTGGGTAGGTCCACAGGGCCCTAAGAGAAGTTATGTGTGTGCGAGTTTGGGGAATCTAAGAATGGTGTTCGATGTCTGAGTGTAGGGTTGCATCTGGTACGTGTTAGTGGAGGGGCGAGGTTTATTCTGTGCTTTGTATTGATGTAGTATAGTGGCGTGGCCAGTGGAATTACGTGGAGTGGCCTGATCTGAGTACAGATAGAATTATTTTATGTGTTCTATGTAGTGATTTCTCAGATTGGTTTATTTGGGAGGTGGAGGGGGGACTAAAGGAGGGAGGGTAATTTTTAGTGGAGTTGATTCTTCCCCCTCCCCCTCTTGTAGGAAAAATGGTTGAACTTGGTATGAATTTAATAATAAACACGCGAGTGCATAGGGAATATCTAAGCGGTTATACCCTACTTGTTTTTTAAGTAAAATCCACCAAATAACAACCAAAAATGAAACGAGCTTCGCCTACACCCACTCCTCGGGGTTGTTCGTCGCCTGATAAAGGGGATATACTTCTCAGGGAGGTGGTGCTCCGATCATCTCAACTTACCGGAATCGTGGTGAGGTTGGAGAGGCGAGCGAGCGACAAGGGCAGCAGATGAGCTTCTGTCGTGAACACGAACTCATCCAGGCTGATCACGTGATCTGACGTCTCCGCGAAGAGAAGGTACAAATACTTGAATGTCTCCGACAAAACAAATGAGTCCATCCTTCGAGCAAAGAAATCAGCGCTAACGTATGTTCAAAAATAAACACCTCCATGCACACCATAAGAAGTCTCGACTCTGTGAGATTTGCTATCTTTCTTCATTATTTTAACCACATAGACAAATGGGAAGGGGAATAGACACTAAGTTCTTCTTGACTGGATATTGGCAACCGTCATTACCATTGGATGGAAAAAGTATGAGGTAAAATTACAAAATAAAGTCAGAGGTAGAAGATCATTTGAAGCCAAAGCTAGTGGATCCCCAAACTCAATCCAATGACATTTAATGCATTCATGGGATTATTAAAAAAGTAATTCCCTACCTAGCTTCTCTGCCTATTTGAAGCATCGGAAAATTCAACTTAACCAAAAGGTGCATGGCAGAGGACAAACAGAAGAAGTAAAGTGAATAAAAAGAAATGTCAATGAAACATTGGATGGCTTGACTGATTTGGAACTTCGTGAGATATCTCATCCATTTATCAGGCGATTTTTTCATTGAGTCAAACCTCAGCTTTCTCAGGCCTTCTTATGCCTGGCAACAAGCGACGCTCTTATTTTGATAAATGCACAGCTGGAAAATAAACAAGAAATTGGGAGTGGTTTTACCAGCTATCATCACTAATTTAAGATGCCTTTTATTTCTGGTGGGACCTAGTGGGCTTCAAAACACAGGCTATCAAGGGCGCATGACAGACCCCGTGAAGGCAACCCGAATCGGATCTCCAACCAGCAACTAACCACATCTGATGTGGCTTAACTTCACTGTAATCAGAAGCAGTGTTTCCACTCAGCTAAGCCATAACCCATCTGGAAAATAAAATAAGTCAATCCGGTATGGTGCATAAAAAGAAAGAAGTATTCAGGGAAGCGGTTAAGGACCCACGAATGTATATTCTTTAATGTCCAGCGACAAATTCTTATATAACAGAGCAGGAACTCGAATGCAGCCTTTGGAGAAGTGTGTTACTGGAGTCACGATGCAACCATTGAAAATAGTAGCAGCTCTTAACTCATGTGTTTGCAAAGGGATTAATTAAGGCAGGAGGTCTTACGGTGGACATTAATTTCCAAGTTAGGGCATTAAGGCCCATGGATACTTGTTTTTTTTGCTTTTCCCCCCAAAAGCAGATGACTTCTGCTCCCTTCGACCTCTTGGGAGGGGGGAGGGATTAAGGGAGAAAGCCTTTGACCCTACAGCCTGTACTGGAGGCCCCATCAACGCTGCCACAATTAAGTGGGGCCATGCCTGCTGTGAGACTGTCCTCAGGTACCAGGTTTGAGTGGAAGGAGGCTGTTGCATTCTGTGAGAATTTTACCCCCCTCCCCTGCTGGCATTCCATACAACAGTTAAGAAGTGGGAATTCAATTCCAGCTTAACCTCACACAAAATGCATACGAGTGCGGGGGATGGGCACTTGCCCTACAGGGTGGCTACAGTTTAAAAAATACTACCCAAAGTAGGTTCGGGACCGCCCTGCTTGCAGAAGAGAGGGAAGGGGTCCAGCAAGTATCAACAAATGCTTAAGCAATTATGTATAATGATGTGAATTGATGAATTAGAGGTAGAACAAGTAGAACATCATCCCAAATGTTTATTTTATGGTTGTGAAAGTGAATCACATCTACAATAATTGTTCATGACTCATCTTGGATATGATTAATCATATCACTGACCACATGTACGAGAAAGCTGCAATTAAATTATCACATTCAATCGCTTACCAGAACTAAGTCCACCTAGATTTGAAATGTAGAGAATTCAGTAGACAAATAAGAGCTTACCGGTCTTCAAGAACACCTGTCCGAACATCTTTCACTGCTGCATACCCGCATGGGACCCAGGCATGCTTCTGAAGGGATTTCAGAATTTGCTTGCCAACATTGAGGTAATAGGGGTCGTTGGTAGCTTGATGTAAGAGGTATGTGGATTCAACGAATTCGGGTCGGAGGGGGTGCTGTCCCCAATGAACCTGAGGAAATAAGATACCATTGAACTCATCGGCAACATCGAAATATTTATCACCATTACACTCTTTCATGAGGAGGGCATTAGGGCATTGGTGCCAGACGATGTAACAAGCATCGAAGACCGAAACAAGGCTATCAACTTTACTCTAGATTATAGGCTCTTCATGGCTTCCTGCAGGAACATGACCTTCCTTCAAAGGCTTCATTGGTCATTAGAATCAGGTTATTATCACTTAAACTAAGAATGAAAACTAACCAGGGTATCTCCGCAAGCAAGGGACATAGCCTCAGTAGTCTAGGGGGAGACTACTTGGGACACTCACAAGGAGAAAGGCAAACTTTTCAGGGTCTTTCATCACCTCTACAATTAAGGCTCCCCCCTAAGAGGAGGATTGTGTGCCAGATGGGCATGCAATCCTAATTATGTCAGCTGCAGAATAAGGGCTCATGTTACACTTCACAACCTCCCTAAAAACATAGAGGTCCTCTTCTTATCAAGGGTTCATACCCCAACCCATAACCGCTTCCAAAGTTCACCATATCACAATTGCACCCATTTCTTTCCATTTGCTCAGAAGAGCCCTTTTTCCACATACCATGATCACCCTACCCTTCTGATGTTGCAAAAGCTATCGATCAAAAACCTTTTCCACTAATGCCTCATCTTTTTCTGGAACTAAAAACTGACCCAAACATTTCCCCTCAAAGGTCATTTCAAACAACTATTGTGGAGCAAAATCATAATTTACAGTGTCTCACCAAGATCTGAAATTACCCTGATCATCCACAATCAATGCATCAAGTAGACCATGCAGCACACTTGCAATGTTGTGACTGTGAAATGCTGTTGATGATAATTTATTACCTTTGTTTGAAATATGATGTGTAAATTTGTGTTATTTCTTTATGCAGATTGCCCTCAGTTGATTACTTTATGAACCTTAAATAAAATGGGATAAGTAGTAAAAAAATACCCCTAAATTTGAATGCTAATATGACTAAGGAAGAGAACTTATATTCCTTGGAATGATGACTGCATTCCTAGTGGTTTGGCTGACTTAAGAAAATTGTCTTGACTTTTGGACAAAATAATGGAAACACCAGCTATTTCTTTTGTATTCTTTCTAGCAAACAATGGCAAGATATATATATATATATATATATATATATATATATATATATATATATATATATATATATATATATATATATATATATATAAATCAATTGCTAACAACAAATTGTATTTATATGCTTTGTAGACTTCATATTTGATGTTCTTAAACTTAGGTTATGTTCTTTTTCGGATTGATGTATTAATACATGGCAAATTGAGACCTTTCAGATTTTAAAAGCGGAGAAATTGTTAGAGACGATGAGGGCAAACTGGCACTAAAATTGCTGGGTTGTGCCATGATTTGAGAGGAAATTTATATAAAATTATGTTAGCAAGCAAGATCAAGGAAAACCGAGCTCTCATGCAGGTACCTCTGTACGGAAGGCAAAATTCAACAAATAGGATCAAAGAACAATAAAATGAAGGCAGTTTCAAAGTCGAAGAATAAAGCCACATCTGCAAGATTGAGTGCCGACCAATGCCATGCCAACTCAGTGTCAAGAAGAACAGTTCATTGATGGCTTCATGCATCTGGATAACATGGGAGGGTTGGAAATGCCAAACATCTTTCTGACATACATCAACATTAAAAAGGCAAAAAATGGTTTACTCACAATCAGAACTGGACAAGAGACCAAAGAGAGAATGTCATTTACTCTGACTAAGTGTTCTACACACATTTTCAATTTTCAAGCTGTGTTTACCCTATTAAGGTAGCCGAAAAAAAGCTTTGAATTATGGCACCCACCCTGAAGCATGGAGGCGGGACCAGGATGATTTTGGTAGTCATACTGTGGAATTTATTTGTCATGCTGTAGTAGGACACAGTTTTGAGTGGCTGAGTTCATCCTACAGTACAGATATTGTTCCCTAATAGTGGCACTTTCTTCTATGATGATAATGCCTCCATCCACACCTCGAGAATTGGTAAAGACTGGCCCAGACAACATGGTAGTGAAGTGGAAAACATTGATTATCTTTCCCAATTGCTGGATCTTAACATGACCAAAAATCTCTGTGGTTACTAATGGAGCAAGAGTTGGAGAGCCACTTTCATCTGCTAGCCTTGCTGAAGGAAATGGAACAAGCTTTGCTTCAAGAATGGTTCAAAATTCCAGGAACCATTGTTAAAAAGCTCTCTGAGTCAATTTCTGAATACATTCAAATGGTAAGTGAGGCAAATATTCTGGATATTCGAGGGGTGTGATAAAAATTGACTTTTGTTTCTGCATATATAACTGAATTGGCAAGATAAATTTTGTAATTTTGGAAGGCTATATTAAATTTTTGATGTTTTGCCAATATTACAAGTGTACTGAATTTAGTTTTGCATGAATTATATTCATGAAATCCAAGCCATTATATACAAGATCCATACTATCCTCCAAGGATTTCCACTAGCCAGTAATCAGAGATCGATCTAGGAGAAACATCACTCCCAGAGATACACAGATCACCTTGGCAAGGAGCCGGTGTGGTCACCTCCCAAAAACTTAACATACAAATACTGCACCAAATTGACTAATGCAGACATGGGATTCCTCCACTACCAGCAATCAAACACAACATATCTGACACTCGAACTAAGACAAAATCTGCAGATACAAGGATGGACTAAGCCATGGGCAGCTTAAGGTGTGTGTGTGCATTCATTTCCATCTTGACTAACCTGTCGATCAATTTATTATCTCCTCCTGGGAACCAATGAAGGGATTACCGGACCTGTGGGTTCAAAAGTTAATTTAAACTACATCCTTGCAAAAAAGAATCCTAAACACCAACCTTAGTAACAAAAAAAAGGCTAATAAACTTCCTCTTCGGCAGACAGGGGCAAGTTCTATATAAAGCAAAAAAACTACATGTACAACTACTCCACAATACTGTGCCTCAGGATGCCATTCTCTCACCCCTACTTTTCAACTAGATAACTCACAACACTCTGCTTCCCCACCCTACAGAAATCCAAACAAAAACCTAGAAACGCACAATACCCCAAAGTCAACATAGCAAACAGCACACTCCATCAATACATAAGCACGTAGAACAATGGCTTACACAAAACCGATGACAGCCTCTGCCCTCAAATCATTAGTGACACTATTTACACACAAATTTCCACAAATCAAATGATCACCTGAATAGACAAGTCGTACCTTTAAATAAAAGTACTACCCTCTTGGAAATCAGGGTCAATAATCATATGACCTCCTCTCCAAATAAACCCTAACATAAGTCACAAAGAAATTCAACGTTCAATAAACACTAGCAAACAACATTTTTGGAAGGCCATATTCAATCATTACATTATGCAAACACTTCATTCACCCCTTGTTAAATTAAGCAGTAACTATTTACACACAAATTTCCACAAATCAAATGAACACCTGAATAGACAAGTCGAACCTTTAAATAAAAGTACTACCCTCTTGGAAATCAGGGTCAATAATCATATGACCTCATCTCCAAATAAACCCTAACATAAGTCACAAAGAAATTCAACGCTCAATAAACACTAGCAAACAACATTTTTGGAAGGCCAGATTCAATAATTACATTATGCAAACACTTCATTCACCCCTTGTTCAATTAAGCAGTAAAAGCTTGGTACCCAAAATTATCCAAAGGAAAATCAGACAACTCCAAACATAAAAAAACAAAGTACTCAGAATAAACACCCACCCACTACACACCTCCATTTCTGCATCCACCACCATTGGACCTTAGGACTACCCCTGCTTCCCACTACTCCCAACTACGGAACCTTAAAACCACCAAACCAGAACACAATACAACACTTACACACTTGCTTCACCCGTGTAGCACTTGGACAACTTGATAAAATAACAATGCATTACTTCAACTTGTCCCATCCGACATCTACCCTCTGGAAACTACCCTGGATAGTCGAACCAGTCTCTCTGGACCACCTACGGTCGGGACACCACCCCTCACTACACTAATACAAAAAGAGACTAGACCCTGACCTCTCTTTCCTGAATGCCCCTGCCAACTGACAGACAACACCATCCATCTGATCCTTCCCTCGAACACCTCAGAGCTGACTATTAAGTCACTTGACTCGGGAGACCTATGGAGAAGACAGCTCGCCGTGGCAGCATTACTGAGTGATGCAGGGTTTGACTGAAGAGAACCCCTCCCCCCACTTGGGCCACAAAGTAATTAATGAACGCAGGGTGCACACAAACTGTCCACATTCCACACTTCCATGCCCAAACCAAAATACTACCAAATAGAGCACAGCCAAATATGCTAGGGACCCAACACATCAGCAGAGCAGCAAATACATACGAACCACCACCTCACAACAAATCCCCCCCCCAACTTTAAGAACCTCAGCACAATACTACCAACTCTGGTAGAATCCCCTCCTCCCCCAAACACAGCTTAATAAAACAATGACACGACCCTCACCTACATACAAGAAGACTTTTCTCCAAACATCTTAAAAGAATCCCTTCTAAAAATAGGCAATTCACTACAAAGGGCAGAGTAATTTTAGCTGAATTAAGATTAGGCCTCTCTTCTATCCTCCAAAGTATAAGCATAGAACAAACTGCACCATATGTATTAGATGTCACAAAGATGGCAAAACACTTTCTTGACAGTCCTAATCTTGCACACGCACAAAACTCAATTCATAACTTCCCTACTGGGCCGAAGTGGTGACGTGTCTGGAGGCCACCCACTTCACTGAAGAGAGGGAAGGGACAAATTAAACCTTTGGTGACTCAAGTGAAATACATCAGTTTATTTTTAACCCAAGGGAGAATATAAATCAGTCAAATCATGGAGTCTCCTTAGCCTGCTCGAGCAATTTAATCAGAAAAATGGTGGGTCTCCAGCAATAAACATTCTTTGAGAAAGCACCAGAAAGATGCATCGCCTTAGTAAGTGAGGAGAACATCTAAGAAGACACACTTGAACCTCTACAGATCGGAGGATGAATCCTTAGGACCAATTTCCATGAATGATTGGGTATAATGAACGGTGGTTTCCATAAGTGTTTTCATTCTCATTAACCCATACTAATGGTCATTCAGTGGATATAATACTAATGAGAATCATTTTCAATACACTTTTGCTAGCCATACATCTCCCTCTCATTCTACAAACCAACATAATGTATGACATCATATGTTTGATGAAAGAACAGGACTGGCAATTCTTCCAACCCAATTCATATAAGGCATTCATCATGAATTGCATAAGAAAAGGTTGCTATCCCAATGCCTCCAAACATTTCATGAAATTTAGTACTCTTCTAGTATGTGCTACAACTACCAAGGTGGTACCATTCTCCATTGCCACACACAGGGAAAGACAAAATATTAATTTAATGTGTTGAAGAATCCATGTGGTGGCAAGAAGGGAGACGCTTGGAAATACGCTCTTCTGTACAATAATCCCATAATTTGCTTTAAATGACCTTGGATTTGATCAAATGACTTGCTGGTAATACCCAGCTTTAATGGGGGGGGGGTCATCCTATCCCCCTTTTTATTCATGTCACTGAAGCATGCCATATATATATAAAAGAAAATAAGCCACTACCTAAAACTGGATAATTCCAAATTTCATTAAAATTATTTTAAAAAATCCCTTTGTAGATATGAGGACTTATTTTGGATTAACGGCACTAACCAATAGCAAAGCAGCAGTGTGCATTGCTGCAATACGATGAAACTAAAAAATGTTTACCATACTTCCCGAAGGGCTGGCCTGATTTCTAACATGTAATCAGTGGGGAAAAAGCAAAACACTGGTCCAGTTGCAATGAGGTGAAGGAACAGATGACAATGTGGAGGCTTATGCAGTTTTCTAAGACCAAAACAATTGTAACCTGAGACTGGTTAAAACCAAAATAACTCAACCTCAGCAGTTGATATATTATCATCAGCCTACCTGAAAGTCAGTTGTGAATGCCTCAGGCAAGAAGTTGTGTCTCTGCATCACTTGATACAGCATTTCATGTGTTTCAATCGCAGGTTTTATGTCTCCCTTCAGAACCTGAAATGAAAGCCAGGGTATTAAGTGTTCTTTTGTTTCAAAGGGCAAAACACTGAAGCTCAAACCTTCAATAATTAAGGGACTAGGTCAATTTAGAATATCATCTTAAGTTTATCAGTTATTCATCATTGTACCCTATTTGATACCAATTCAAAATTCCACCCACCACTCATCCTAAGTTATTCCCAAACCTTTCTTTCGCAGCTTCATCATCACAAGGTTTATCCATCACTACCAGCAAATTCCTTTTATATTTAACCCCTTAAAGCCAAATGTCTCAACTTCACCCACACTGCATCACACACAAACTCTTCATTCCCTTATGTTTGTTTCACAAAGACATCTGCCCCCTCTCTGCTTTAAAGACATTCACTACTATGCCCTTCTTTCCCACATCCACATCAAATTTCATATCTCAACTCGATTCACAGTGACACAGATTAACTGGCCTAACAGGACAGGCTCCTGTCTATTCTCTATTCAACACTCAGACAGGTAATTTCCATTATTTTTATATGTATACATTTGGAAGGGATTTAGGCACTCATCTGCCCTAGTTTTGAGGCCATTTTATTTCTCATTGGAGACTTACAGCTTAATGAGGGATGCGAACAATGAATTACTACAGCATATGACAGCCACCATAAAGATGACATGAATCAGGACTCAGCTCAACAACTAACTACACCCAATGAGGCTTAACTTGGCTTAAATCGGAAGTGATGTTTACAATTCGGCAAGGATGTAACCATTCTTACATGTATGAAGTCCCTTGGAATTAAAATTAACTAGTTGCCCATTATTCTGTCTAGGCCTCCACAATTTAAAGATTTCTTGAAGTTTCACTGCTATTAGTAGATAATGCTTGTAATGCAGGAAAGGAAATGAATAAAGAAAGGTAGACATAAGTCTATCTGGCACTGTATATTTTCCAAAGCATGGAAGCAAGTCAATAAAGAAGTGAGAGATTCAAGAACAAAGTCAAGGGACTGGGAAAACATTATGTATACCTGAAGTCCAGGCCAGAAGGCAAGGAGAGAATCCATAAAATTCCTGGATGTTGTGTGAGGACGGTGCATGTGGACATCCAAAAGCATCGGACCTTGACTCACATATTTCATGACGGCATTGTAGTGCTGAAGGAAGAAAAGCGAAACATTTCAATGATTTAAGACAAAAGGAAAGTGTAGGGTTTTGTGATACAAGCAGTTGTTTTTATTAATTTTATAGGTCCCTTTTGGCAGCTGCAAGAAAAGGCACAGACACCAAAATAATACAATAGACAATCCTTATAAAACAGAAAAACAAGACAAAACAAGAACAAACACAAAGCAAGACAAAATTACAAAGTCATTCTCAGGTGATGGAAGGAGATCCACTCCCTCAGGAGCCCAAATATGCAGCCAACAGTCAAAATACTATGGAGGAGACCAGTCTCTCCCCAAAACTCTAAAATGCTATAGTCAGGTGTGAATGAACCTGTCCCAAGCACAATGGACAAGTGGTAGTGGCCCCACTCATCCCTGTACAGGTAGCATATATGAATAAGAATATGCTGGACAGTCTGGGAGACCAAGCAGTCATCAAGTAAGGGGCTGGGGAGTGCTCCTTCAAATGGTGAAGTGTCCTATGTGTGTGCACAATTTGGAGGCAACAAAAAATGACATGAAGTGGCTAAGGCAATGTGGGATAGATCAACAATGGCACACAACTTTAAGATTCCCATCAGGCGTCTCCCATCTTCTTTGCCATACAGCCTGAAGGGTTGAATTGATTCGTGCCATGTAGAAAGAATGTGAAAGAACAAAGTGCTGGCTGTGTCACCAAGTTTTTATATAATGTTTGATGCCATCATCAGAGCGCTCATTTATAGCAATCTCTAAATGTCCAAGAACCCACTAGAAGATAATCTCTACATCTTCCCAGCTCATTGCAGTTGTGTCATCATGGGTACTGCGAACCAGAATGTGCGAATATTCCAATGTCTTGAGGGCATTCAGTGTGCTCTGTGTTGCTATAGATCAAAATTTGGTCTACAAAGAATGCATGGTGTGTAATTTCCTGTACTGAATGGTGTATTATGACCAGATCAGCCATATAGTGCCCAGAAGAGCCTGGCTGGCTTCAAACAAGGGGGGAAGGCAATTGAAGCAAGCCAACTCTTTGGATTTGGAGCATTCCAGTACACTGGCAATGGTTTGGCATGACAATGTGTGGTCCCCCCCAAAAAAAATGCACTATTAACGGTGCTGTAGAAGGTTTGGGAACAGAGGAGGAGGAAACAAACATTCAAAGATGCTACCTCTAAGGTAGAACCAGAAGCACCACCGGCCAGAGAGCTATGTGAAACTCAAAGGAGTTACCTTATCCTAAACCCCAAAGGCTTAAGGTATAATTGGCGTCTCATAGTGCAATAGGCATCATCAAGATTGGCCGTGGATGAAATGAGAGGCATTGGCAACCAAGGTAGTTGCTTGGCTCATACATACAAATGCACAATGCACTGTATATGCCATAAGCAAGCAGAATCTACCTGGCATCAACAAGTAGGCTTTTTATAGATGTGTGGAAGGCACCAATTGCCAAATGGAAACCAGCGTGGTAGCTGAGTCTACCTTCTACCTTCAGCTTGGCACTTTCGGGGCAGCCTCCCTCTGAGGATCCACCATCTCAGAGCCACAGAGTCAAGCCTTGAGTGGGTGGGTAGGAGTCGAAGCTCCTTTGGTGCTGTCCTCCTTCTGGGAGTCAGCTTTACTAACCAGAGAAGACGATCTCACATCCACCTTCAGTAGGGTTGCCTCCTGTGAATCTAACTACTCGGTGGAGGTGTGAGGCCATTTCGCCTTACAGGAAATTATCACACTGGTAGGGCCCTTGTTTTAGCTAAGAGTGTGTGCGAACAACTTGTGCTGCCAGCTCTACCAGTGAATGCACAGAAGCATTCCAAATGGGCACAGAAATGACTGCACTTGTATGCCTGGAGGGGCCAGGAGAAAAGGGTGTGATTTTTTTTAAATTGATGCACAAGACATCCTAGGTAGCAATGGGTGCACCCGGACCAAGTCTTTAGCCTGTGAGAGGCAATCCGCAGTCTGAACAGCCAGGATTTCCTCTCTATAATTGACACACTTGGCCATACTCAATAAGGACTCATCAGGTAAGGCCTTGGAGCAACTTATACCCTCTATTATAAAAACTTAATGGCGTGCATTAGGCTCCTAAAACTACCCCCCTCCCTTTATGGTCTATCAAGCACTCTACCCCCGCATAATTTTTTCACACTGAATAGCCCTTCATAGCAATGGATTTTGTATTGTAACATCTATTTAGTCAGGATTAATCGCTTGGCAAAAACCCTTAAAAAACATCCCCTCACAAATTTCCTCTATGCACATCCATCAATCATAATATCATACACTTGCTCCTCATTGTTAGTGTACAATTAAGTTCCAGTTTAACATCCACAGATTCTTTATGCTGCTAAAAATACAGAGGAGTCACCTATGCATACCTTATTGAATCTCTCAAGATAACCTTCATCTCCCAGAAGAACGTAAGCTTTCAATAGATATTCATAATATGAGTCAATTCCTGCTCCGACTCCTGAATCTCGCCGCACCCAGTCACCTGAGAAAGACATTAAAAAGGGTTTGGGCATCTATGTAGAGTATATTTCTATGGAACCTACAGTTCAACAGCAGTTGATGTCTGGAGTGCCCATGAGATTAATTACCAAAGAAATCATGTGATAACATTTGTACTCATCTAACCTGAATGAATATTGAGAACTGTTCCCATGAGGTCACTCCCTCGATGTCGCTGGCTCCACAGATAGTCCATGGCCTGCCTGGCTTTCTCTTCAAATATAGACTCTCCTGTTAATCTGGATAGAGACGCGAATTCTAATATGATTGTCCCCGCACAAGCAGTACAAGTATCGCGGGAATTCTGTAGTTTAGGAGATTTCATCCCAAATTTTAGGTTGACCTGGAAATATTTCAAAATTGAATCCAAGAGGCTAGCTTGTTTTTTATTAAGTGAATAGTACCAATTTAATCCAGAAAGAAAATTTTATTTAGAGGGAGAAGGGTTTATAATTATTATAATTATACAAGAAAAAGGGAAAAAGTGGCAACAAAATAAAAATGAATAGTAGGTAGGTGGAAAATATCATTCATCCTTCACACTATAGACAAAATAATAAATGCCTTTATAGAAAATAAACATGGTTCATCTATACATGGGATAGACAGAATAAAGAAACCAAATATTGTCACCAATTTCACATCAGAACCACAAAATCATGCATATTTTGTTTCTGTTTTCATAGAGCCATTAACAATCTTTTCTTCTACTTAAAAAAAAAATTACCTTTGGATGAGGGATTCCTGTAGAAGTGTTAAAAGCAGGCAATAATCGAGTTGCCAAATCTTGTGCCATTACAAGTAGTTCTCCTCTGTACCAACTCACAGCACCATATAACTGTATATATAAAATTACATTATGAGGCAGTCTAAGTTTACATACATATCATCATCAAAATTGCTTTCCTCCAAATCAGGCTTGGCAGAGATCAACACTACACACAAAAACACTCATTTATCTGAATGGATGGCCCTCCCATCATTGTTTCTATGCTAAAATAGCTCTTCACAGCAATACGGGGAGGGGGGGTACTAATAAAGCATGTTGCCCAGTCCATCCCTGGGGAAAAGACATCAAACATGCTGCCTCACAAACCCTGAGGTTCTTCTCAATTAAATCACTTTATACAGCATAAAATGATCATAGAATTCTGATATTAAATTCCACTAACCTGGTTAATATGTTCTGCAAGGATATGCCCAGATATAAGGCCACCAACCATCCGAATATTGGTTTCAAACAAAGAAACCACAATATCATGATTAAATGAGACATCCTTTATGATTAGTTTCAGAGCTCTCTCAAATTCTTCCAAATCTCCCATGATAACCAATGTGTCCAAGGCATCGACTAGGGTTAATGAAAAACTGGAAAGTAAGAATACTAATGTAAGGAGGCAAAAATAAGCAATATGCTGATTTTATGGACATACTTAAGATGTTATTTACTTAATAGCAAGATACAAAAATCAATAATATTTCTGGCAGAAGTTTATGAAGAAAAGGGTCAAGATAGGGAGGGAGGGATAATGTGTAGAAGCTATACAGCCTGAGTCATCTAGGAAGGAGCACTCAGGAATGTGAGAACCCCCATATCTCCAAACACTCCTCCAGCTAGAGCAGAGTCACCTATCTTAAACCTGACATTTTTTTGAGATAATAAGTGCAAAGATATGACAGAAATATCACACAAACTTCATTGCATTTAAAATCATAGATATTATTGTAAGGAAGGGTGAGGAGAATGAAAATATCACTTCTGATTATGCAGCAGGTTCTGATGCTATGTTGAGGCTGTGATTGGGGCTAATGGAGATTTTATTCAATAAAATGAATAGTATATGCCAATTCTTAATATATATATATATATATATATATATATATATATATATATATATATATATATAAATATATATATATATATAGATATATAAATATATACTATTAGTGGCGTACCTAGAATTTTTATTTTGATTAGAGAAACAAAATTCGTCACTTCAATTACTCAATTTCATCCAGCATTGAGGGTTTTATGGTCCAGATTCATGCTATCAGTGGTTAAGTTCTCAAGTTTAAAAGTGAAGAAATGCACAGAACAGAACGAAACAGAGAATTATTTTTGTATTGTTACATAAACAAGAGATACAAAACACATGCTTGAACATAGTCTTTATTGTATTAATAATAATCAGCACAAATATCAAATTATAAAATTAGTGAATTAACAGCCATTAGGCAGTTAACAAACATTTCACCAAATGACTGCCTCAGTACTTTCATGAATTATTTTGACTGCAGAACAAAAGTTCAAAGCAGGAGCCTTTGATTGCCCTCATCATGGAACACATCAATAACTTTGTCTGGGTCCACCTCAATGTTGTGGTGTCATTAGCACCAAAGCATCAAAATGCTTTTGAGTCATTGGTGACCTCAGATAAATTTTGAGTCTTCGAAGATGAGAGAAGGATCGCTCGGAACTTGCAGTAGACAACGGTACAGTTCCAACCACTCCACTAATTTCCATCAACCATTCTTGAATTTGGGAGTTAGCATTATCGATTCCATCAGCGAGGTCTTGCTCATAGATCTTGAGGACAGGGAGTAGTTTCTTTAAAGTGTCTTCCTGAGCAAAGCTGGTATGAGCTCTTGCAATTTCACTACCTGGCACATGCATTTGTTGTCGAACAGGCTCGCTAGTTTGACTATCATCGCATCTAGAAATAGGGACTAGTAAGGTTCTTTCATAGTACGATTCAGGTGTTGACCCTTGTTGGGCCTGTTGAGGCACAGAGATTTCAGTCCCCATGGCGGAGCTCATCTTCATTGCTTCAGTAAGCATCAGCTTAAATGCAGTCGAGGACTCCTCTCTCATTTCCTCAAGCTTCTGCCTGATGACACAGATGCGTTCATATGCCTCCCCACGATATTGTGCTGGGTCCTGCAACCCCTGACTCACAGGTAGGGTTAGATGCAAGACTGTATCTGCCACTGCAAGAAAGCAGGTAAAACTAGGTCGCATCATTGCACCAAGAAGGAAGACAGTGTGGGAGTTGCCATCCTCCAAAAGATGGTTCATGATGGATATGACAAAGGAAAATAGCTCAACTAGAATGGCAACACTGTTGTAGTGTTACACCCACCGCCTAGGGCAGTATGCCTTCAGACATAATTTCTTGTTAATGATGCCGCCTCATCCTTTTCAATCAACTGCTCAAGCATGTTGGTGCACTTTGGCGAGTTGGTGAAGAAATCACAGATTTGGCTAATGATTCCAAAGAGTACTTTGAACTCAGGATGGTCGCAGGCCTTCCGGATTACCAAATTCAGCCGATGAGAAAAACAGTGTATGTAGATGGTGAGAGACTGCTTAGCCTTCACAATGGCTTAACATCTGTGTAATCGACCGGATATTGATGCTGCCCCGTTGTAACCTTGGCCTCGCAAGTTTACCACATCCAGCCCAAGAGAGTTGAGGGTGTCTAACATCAGAGTGGCCAGCCCCTGGCCCGAAGTGTCTTTGGCCTCTACAAAAGTGACAAAATCTTCGCTTATCACACCTTCTGAGTTCAAGGTGCGAAGAAAGATGGATGCCTGCTCTGTTTGAGCTCTATCCGTGGTCTCATCCATCAGCACTGAGTAAAGCCTTGCCCACTTGACTTTAGTGATCAACTCATTGTGAGTGAGCTCACCCACTACATTGATAAGTTCATTCTGGATTCGAGGAGACGCATATGAAGCGTAGTGGGGGGACTCAGAAAGAAGAGTCTGGGGTGCCTTGTCTCCTCCATCAACATGGAAGCGCAAAGCGTTCCAAAATATAACATAATTTGTTGAGCAAATTTTTGCAGAAAATCCCACCAGAAAAATGAAAAGCAGATTCCAAGTACTTTCAAACTTTGTTCAGTTCATTCTCAAAGAATACCTAAAGAATTACTTTACAGGAATGGTGTATATATATATATATATATATATATATATATATATATATATATATATATATATATATATATGGATAAAACTAAGCGACACTCTGCCTACATATAATGAAAGAATACAAAACAGAGTGGCCGTGAAAAATATAAATAAATTATCAGAAAAGGGGATTAAAGACAGGTACCATAGGGTGAAGACATAAATGTTATCTATGTCTTTACCAGACTCGTCTGGCCTCTGATAAAAAATGCTGCTGCCCATACCCCCACCCCCTAATTACATTCCAACTTGTTAATTTGTATGTCCTTAAATTAAGCATCTTTCTGTATTCATTAGTTTGCCAGCAATTGAAAATGATGGATGTCTTTGTTGAAACCTGGTTTTGCAATAAATTGGTCCTGACACTGTGGTTTCTTTCCTTTTCTTTTATATTAAAGTTAGGAGACAAATTACCCACTTCAACATATATATACTAGCAGAGATACTGGTGTTGCATAGATAAAAAGTCCATTCGGAGATAAAGTAATACAGATGATTTTTTTTCAAAAACATAAAATTCTCATTATATGAAATAATTAATGTTGTTCAGCAGTGCTACAGATCTTCTGGGTACACAATATTCTTAGTTTTTCCTTGTGTAGCATATGTAAACATTATTTTTGCTTCCAACTCTAGAGCAATCACATAGAGTTGACAATGAGAAAAACATGATGCCTCTAATTGCAACCATGCCACTAATAGAGTTTCATAATACGATTTTTTTAATTAACATTGCAAAACTTACATGGATTGGGAAATGTAGTCTTTTGAATGTTGCATGAAGCGGGAGTAAAGCATACGCCTTGCTTCCCCCACATATGATGCAGTGCTACTGTACGTGCAATGAAAACCATATAATTTTAGATTGCATATTATATACGTTTTTTGTTGTACGTGCAGTAGCACTGTATATCATATGTGGGGGCCACAAGGCATTACGCTTTACTCCCGCATCATGCAACATATGGGTAGATCTGAAAGAACTGGACTACACCTTTCAAAACCTGATCCATCCCCAATTCGAAACCATCTGTTGCAATGTGGCTCTAGGGCTACACTCTGAACTTCACAATACTTAATGTGGTAAGAAACATCTCAGACCTTTACCTGCTAGAGTCAATTTATATTACAAAACTTCAAACCCAGTCTAAATAATAACTCATTATCTGTCCCATTAAATATAGTGACTCATTAAAAAACATACTAATTTGTTAAAATTGACATTGTTTTTTTTTAGGGGGGGGGGGGCAAGAATAAAATCCACTGTCAATTATTTTCCTTCATATTTTTTAGAAATTTTCTCGTTGGTTTAGTTTGTTTTTCCCTCCATATTTCTAATGTAATCAATTAGTCTCAAATTTAATATTCATATTTAACAATTTTATTATATGTGTTAACTTTTTATGTATACATTTAACTCTGTATTTTGTATTCTTTCTTTAGCACTGATGATGGGATTAGTTATAATCCTGAAACGTTTGAAATAAATGTTACGAGGCATCTACAGTTCTGTCCTGGTCATCCTGTTTATATATATATATATATATAAATAAAAATCAACTAAGAAATTAGAAAGTCAATGTCATTCATTGCATTGTGCACTCATCAACTCAAAAGGAAGCAGTAGCTAATGGAAGGATTCACACTCAGTAGAGAATAAAAAGAGCTACTGACAGATGAAAAATAGATAGAGGGAAATAGTATAAAGGTCCAGTATAACTATAGAAAACCCCAGCAACCTTAAACAGAGGGCATATTCTTAACCTCAAGGACCACGCTTTGTACAAAGAATACAGGCAGCATTGAAAAGTATAAACTTGAAAGTAAATGAATGAAAACAACATATATGGTATTAACTCTACCAGGCAGGAAACCCATGGAATAGTGTGTAAATGTTTGCCACCCAGTAGAGGGTTAAAGCAATTTTAAATAGTACATTCTCATACTTTCCAAGCGTTTCATCAATGTCTCCTCTTGGTATTTCTGTGTCTCTCCATCGACCCTTGCAACTCAAGGGCATTAATTCATCTGCTGGATAAGCCTTATCCTGGAAAAATAAGTTTCTTTTAGAAATTTTATGGTATAACCTTTTATATCGTTTATTACTATGTAAATGTGCTCAGATGAAAAGTTTTTGAATGTGCAGCCTTCCAGATCAGTGATCCTTATCTGGTGTTAGTGCTTTTTATGATTACTTTGTCATCACCCCACAGGTTTGCTTCAATCCAACCCAGCAGCACTCAGGAAGGATGTCACAGGATGTGGCCTTCTCTAGAGATCTTTTAATAGAGAAAATATATTGAATGAGGTTATGGGATTGTCAAGAGAGGGCAGGATAGGATGAGATGTGCAGGGTAAGCAATCATGACCTAATCTATTTTTGTATTCATGTAGTGCAGAGTCGCGCCCTGATCAAAGGTGGGTCAGTGAAACTGGTTAGGTTAATATATATTTTGGAGGAAGGGAGGGGGTCGAGTGGAGTGAATTTGAAGTGATATGCAGGTCAAGTGGGTGTGTATTTTATACTGTTCTAATTCAGTATGGTTTGGGCGAGGTTGAGTGTAAGAGCATAGTTTACAGGGTTCTTGGGGTGGGGGGTGGGGGCAGGGGGGAGTCTCTGTTTACTGAGAAAAATGTACCTATCATGTTTAGGCAGTCTTCAATTGAGAGGATTTTTGTTTCACTGGTGGTATGTTTGGATAGTTTTTATGGAGCTAGTTTCACTGCAGAGGGCACTATTTTGGACCGGTTGTATCTTGTGTAGGTGTTTGTTGGATATGATTGGTGTCCACTTTGGGGATGTTCCGTGTCATGTGGATGAATTGTCTTTATAGTATTAACAGAATTTCTTTGTGTTGTCCAAAATTGGTATTTGCAAATATTTTGGATGTTGCTTTCTAGGTGATATTTTGTGAGTTGAGCAAAGGTCATGTGTAGGTCTAGGTTGGCACCCAAAGGTGTGGGATTACAGTTAGTGAGAGAGTTGGCCATGGAGTAAGATGTGTGGTGGTAGTTTGAATATTTCATATCAAGGATAAAAAAAGGTGACTTGATTTGGTAGAAGGGGAAAGAAGATTGACATTCTGTTTAGCGTGAACCAATTTGAAGGAGTTTAGGTTGTGAGTAAGGAGGTGGATTGGGATATATTGGATGTCATACATAGAAATTTATGTGTCCCGTTTGGGTAGTGGGGAGGGAAAGTCTGCACTCATTTAAGGCAATGTGAGTGTTGTAGGTGTTTAGTATTTTAACAAAATTCTTACTGCTTGCTTCAGATGCAATAGGTGTTGAATTGGAGGATGTCGAGAGTGTGAGTAGTAGTAGTAGTAGTGGTTTGCCAACCTGCTTTTATCCAGGCGGATCCCGAACCAAGAATGAAATAAACATAAAAATCATTGGTGAGCCAGAGGGCACCAGGGGCTGGTCCTCTTTTGGGGAGAGGTGCCAAGAAGTGTTAATGTTTTAACACCAAGCAGTGTTCAGGTGGAACCTTTATCACCCTAAGGCAGAGGAACCTGTTCTGCATCAGAGGTATGTGGCTATGACAACCATCGGCAGAGTGTGGGTAGTAGTGCATGGATTACAGGTCCACTCGGAACTTGTAAATGGGTGCATTGAAGATGTTGGAATCTGTTACACAAGTAGCAGAGGGCAGAAACCTGGGTGGTGGTCTTGTCAGTGTGGGAATATGTAGGTGAGGAGTTATGGTTATGTTCTGTCTCTGGCTTGGCGAGGGGAGACACATGTTACGGAGGTTCTACCTCTCATGAGGTAAAAGGTGGAAGTATAGGAAGAAAAACACAAAGAATTTGGTAGGGGTTTTACCCCCGATCTGGACCTACTGATTAATGTGGGATCTGAACAACAGGTATCTACAGTGTATGGCAGGCAGTCATAAAGGTGAGACAAATCAAGACTCTATCCACCATCTAACCCCACTTGATGTGGCTTAACCTTTCTCTAATTGGAAGCAATGTTTCTTCTTGGCAAGGTCGTAGCCCACATATAGGAAGGAGAGTGGGTTGAAAACAATGGGCCTGGCAACAGCATGAGGCTGCATTCCTTTCCAGCGATATCAGAAACTCTTTGGTCTTAGCCACAGCACATTGTCTTCTTCTGTTACTTGTAGCTAACTGACCTAAAACCACATTTTATAACTAAAAAGACTAGAGTGGCTTGCAGGTATAACCATTCATTGGATGTTGATCTAGCCAGCCACCATCCTAAAGATTACTAAGACATCACAGCACAAAAATTATACAGAAAATGTCATTTTCCTGCATGTTTAATACAGTTCTGTAGAATTCTTTCCTTCTGTATTGAACATAAGAAAAAAATTCACAGATTAAAAATAATCAGAATGATGACAATTACTTAGTTGATTAATTCCTGCTAAATCTAAGAAGAAAGTCCTGACACAGTGCATATATAAAAATATAAGACTAATAGCAAAATCTAGGTCTTATAGCATGACATCTTCATGTTGTGCAGACACTTTGAAATTTGTCCCTATTGCACCACCCCATGCAATAAAGGCATGGTCCTGCCTCGTACAGTTTTGTAGTGTAAGAAGTGGTTTCAGTATTGTTTTATGTTATAGTGAGATCTCTTGTCTTATTCTCCTGTTTATTGACTTGTGTTTTTCTTTTTTACAAGTCTTCCATGAGGGCCACTGACAAGTTATTGCTCCTAGGAGTTCAAGCAAGCAAACAGCTACAATCGAGTGTTCTCCCGAACCGTGAGGAAGTCCTGTGTGTTTTCCAGTACCAGCAAAGCTAAACCTATGTGATTTGACATTCTCAGTTCGGCAGACAGAACTCAAAGTTCAACATCAGTACTCCAAGGTGAATATTCTGACCATTGATCCATGCAATATCCTCACGAAAGTACGGCATCTGCACAAAGAGTACAACAGATTGAAGAAATCAAAACCTCAGACAACAGGGCAAGCTGAGCCAATTTCATTGCTTCTCTGAAAAATTTGTTTTATATAGCACATCAAGACGCCATGTACTTGATCAAGAAGGACTGCAAGTTCCTTGAAGCTCAGAGGAAGCTGGGCAGACTGAAGAGCAAGGTACACATGCTGCTTCCATTTGCGGAGAAGTTGGGAGCAAATGCTGAAGAATTGTCATTGAGCGTGAGCACAATTAATCGGCCATGAAGACTAAATTGCCAAGAAAAGGCTGCAGAGCTGAAAGAAAACTTTGCTCCTGATGTACTGCCCACACTGCACTGGGGTGGAAAACTTATGCCCTCCCTCACAAACAAAGGAGTTGTGGACTGACTGACGATCCTCGTTTATGGAGAAGATCCTTACATTTCTCATCATTGACGGCAAACACCATCCATTCCATTATATCCGATCAAATTTGAGCACTGTGCTTTGACACAACAGCGACGAATACAGGATCCAAGGGTGGAGGGTGCGTTCAACTGCAGCAAATCCTTGGTTGAGATCTGCTGCATCTGGCCTCTCACCATCATGTGCTGGAAGCTGTTTTCTCGACCCTCATTCCAGAAGCATTTTAAAGTCCAGATATCGTTGTCTTTGTCCTTTTCCGAGAGTTCTGCCAGTTTGTTGATCAAGACCAGTACAGGACAGCAAATGAAGAGCTCAAGGAGGACTGGGTGGACAATGTCCTCAAACTCTGCCAAGGCTACCTCCGACAGTACCACCCACATGATGTATACCAGGAACTGCTAGAACTAGTAATTGCGTTCCTTGGTGGAATCCCTCATGTACACAAGAAGATCTCTTTCCACAAGCCGGGATCAGTCCATGGGGCTCAATGGATGGCAAGAGCAATTTATGCTCTGAAAATGTGGATCTTCATGCCTCAGTTCACAGAATACAACAAACAGCGGCCTTCCACTTTGTATGCAGCAAGGCCGCAGCTCCTACAAAGCTGGGCAAGTTCTGCGGCTTCATTGTACGCTACTAAATTCATGCATGGTTCTCAGCTACATGTTCAGCAAAAGCCCCAAGAAACTACCTTTATTACCTTTACAAAGTCCTTGCGAAAGAGATGAACAAGGGGATCAGAGAGTCAGGGCTGAAAGCATTGGGATGTCACATGTGGCAGTTGGTCTTGCGCTTTTTGACAATGAGCTTCCCTGGAGGAAAAGCAGAATGTTGTTGACAACCTCGAAAGCATGGAGGCATCAGAGGAACCACTCCCCAAGGTTTGTGTTGAAGAGGCTAACTTAGACAAAAAGACTGTTGCCTCCATCATGAAAACCAAAAAAATTCCTGGATCTGATGGAAATTGACAAATGGTTCCTCAACGTCGATCCTGTCCTGTGGGGGACAACAAACCCCATATACAAGGCCAGGGCAAAGTAAGTAGGTGGCCTTCTCATCACCAAAGACACCGCAGAATGAGGGGTCACTCTGGTACAGGATTTCAGTAAAAACCCTTGCACGAAGTTGGAGGACAGGCTACAATGCTTCCTGCGCATTGTCGAAGAGCACCGGAAAGTGTATCCGGCAGCCAAGAAAGGAAGCCTGAGGAAGTCGAAGCATAGATTACAGATTTGTGTAATGTGACACAATTTCTCCCGTCCATGTAGAAAAGTATAGTGACTGCGCAACATGAAGATATCGTCCAATCAAAAAGAAATTTATCTCACTTTGTTTCTGTTGGAAAAGGAAAAGAATAAAGGGTTCCACGTTAACATCATTTCATTTTAAAATTCCACCCCTATTGACATGACGCACCCTAATGTACATACACATAAGGTATTGTAAAATGGAGGATTTCTTTCCATATTTTGTTCTATAATTATTTTTCCAGTATGAGAGGTAAGAAAAGTCATACCATTTCCAGCATGTACCATAAGAGGTGAGTAAACCTGAAAAGCCATCTCCACCAATTATCATAACTCAGGAATGAATCAATGTATTACAGGCCCTATCAAGTTAATACAATTGCAAATTGAGAGGGTATATAGAATGAGAGGAGTATTTTTAATAAGGGGGAAAAGGGATGAGGTAGGGAAAGTTTACTTATAATTAGTGCTTCTTTAGTTTAAAATACTAATTTGAAAAAAAATTAATAAAAGGGTTAAAGACTATCCTAGGAACACTATAACACATTAATATTTTAATACCACTTAAGTCGCATACTAACCATGTAAGAATTGTAAGCATGATAAAACATTTCTTTGGCTTCTTCTCTGAAAAACAGGACAAATTTGTTAATGAAGTAATATTATGTTATAAAAATTACTTTATTTTATTTTTTAAATTGTAATATTGCATCAACTTTATGACTAAATTACAAACTATATCCTCCAATTTAGCAAACAAATTCTTTAATAAAGGTCCTTTTGGGGTTAAAATCATTATCTAGTTTATAAGAAGCAAAAAATGAACCAATGAACCTACCCTAAGTCCATAACCCTCTTTACCCCCTCCATATATACATTTCCTTCTTCATTATGAAAGAAATACTATAACTCTTTATTAGTTTTACCCAATTGCTCTTATCTATCTTGCCATCTAGCCACCCTCATTTCTTTTTTGAAATGAAGTGTTTTCCCTCAAATTTTAGAGTAAATTACCAATGAGGGTGTATCACAGAGAAAGTTTGTAAGATCAGTAAAGTGGTGAAGCTAGATCTGAAAATGAATGCAAAACATACAACTGCAGATCATCCTCCAGGCATTGGGGCTGGGGAGATGCACAGCTTTATGATAAAGTTTCTAAAGGATACTAATAGTAGCCACCTGGCAGGGTCCTCAGCATTTATCAGAAAGGTCCCATCCAAGAAATATGTGACCAAATAGCTACTTGGTATCCTTTAGACAGCATAGAGCCATCAGTTGAGTGAATAACATATAAGCATATGAATCCAGCAGGCTTATGACCTGCTTCCGCTATCATTATGACTAGACCCAGGGCTTTGCTCACTTCTGTTGGTGAAGATGTAAAGAAGATGGCTATTAAACTTCACAAGCAATTTAGTCATCTGACATCATCAACTTAAGAATGCCAAACTGAAAAATACTCTTGTTGCAGTGTCTAATGCATGTGAATTTGTTACAAGTTTAAAAAACCTAAACCCTGACACCTGGTGAAGCTTTCAATATAAAGGTCATGACAACCAAATGAGAGCCCATGGAGTAATGGTGTGTGTGAGTATCAAAATGCAGTGATCGGCGACATCGTTAAACAAATCATGAGTGATTGTCATTGTGACTTAAAGGTTGCCCTGGCTTGGACAATATTGGGAAGGAATAGTCTGACCAATAGTTCTGGATTTTCTCATAACTAACTTGTGTTTGGGTATATCCAGTTTTCTGTATTGTATTCACTTGTGACGTTCCAGCTTGGAATTTTTCCCATCATCAAAAATACTGAGGGACAATTTTAATGCTTTACATTTAGCTAGAGAAGAGTTTGTTAAAACTGAGTGTAGTGAGTGTTTAGCTCTTCACCACAATGTTTGGTCAAATGATAGTGATATTCAAAATGAGTTTTTTTTTTACAAAAGAAACTATAGAAACCAATGGCATGGATTTAGGATTGTGAAATATAACAAACCAGTCTAGTGAGGCATGGTGGTATTTATGTGCAGGCACATGCATATTGCTTAACATGTTCTAATAAGTGATACAAAACCAGAAAAGAATAGTGACGCACAAGGTAGCATTCAGGGTGAGACTTGGGGAAACTCCACACAAGTTTCCTAAAATCTTCCAGGTATAGATGATAATGTACCTCTCTCTGTGCCACTGGAGTGAGTACAAGTGTAGCCTTTCAAGTCTTCCACGTATAGATGATAATGTACCTCTCTCTGTGCCACTGGAGTGAGTACAAGTGTAGCCTTTCAAGTCTTCCACAGTAGCTAAGGTGTTGTATCCCCTGGATCTTGCTTGTGAATGTTCGCTGTGGGCCTTCCAGTTCAGCTATTTCTGTAATTTTGTTAGGGGACCATAATTGGCAGCAGTATTCCAGATGGGGTAGCACTAAAGCTTTCCATAGAGTTACCATACACTGCTCACTTCTTGAGTGGAAGGTTCTTAGGATCCAGCATGATAGCCGTCTTGCTTTTCCCGTTAGTTTTGTGATATGCTGTGAGAAGGTAGCATCTTTGCTCATATTTAACCCCAGGTCTCTTACCACCTCCTTAGTCTCAATGTTCTGCTGGCCACAGTTGTACTTTGTCAAGCGTATAAGTTCTTCTTTTTTCCCATACATTATGAGCTCGAACTTCTCCCCATTGAGGGCCATGTTGTTGGTCTCTGTCGACTTCAGGCCTCAGTCTAAGGCTTATTGTAGGGACTGTACCTCTTGTTCCAGGCAGATTTTCTTGGATACCCTAATGTCATCAGTGAAGGATGTAGAAGTGGAATGCTCCAGGTCCTGGTCAATGTCCCCAATCATGATTAGGAAGAGTAGGGGCCCAACACGGAACCCTAGGGACCCCACTAATGACCCAGCTGGCCTCTGATATCTTCCCTTCCACAACTACCTGTTGTTCTCTGTTGTAGAGAAAACTATGTAGCCATTGTACTAGTTTGCCACATATTCCAAGAGCTTTGGTCTTGTGGAGTACTCCATAATCCACTTTATCAAAAGCTTTGGCGATATATGACCACCATTTTCTCCATCTTGAATGTCCTGTGGAACCTTTTTGTGATGGGTCAGCAACTGTGAAAGGCAGGAACATCCTTTTCTGAAGCCATGCTGCCCATCATTGAAAGCTCCTGTGTCTTCCATGTAGCTGACTATTCTGGATCTAATAATTCTTCCAATTTCTTTATTAGATGTGAGGTTAGCACTACTGGTCTGTAGTTTTTTGCCAAGCCTTTACTACCTCCCTTGAAAATTGGTGTGATGTTACCCATTTTGAGGTTTTGTGGTACTGATCCAGCTGCTAATGATTTTTCCCACATTAGTTTCAGTGGCAAGGCTACTTGGTACTTGTACTGCTTCAGGAGTTGAGCATGGAAGCCGTTTGGTCCGGCCGCCAAATTTGGTGCAATTTTGTCAATTGCTGCAGCTATGTCATTGGTTGTTATTGTCACTGATGAGAGAATGTGTGTTCCCCCCCTTGAGGTTCTTCAAAGAATGAAGATGGATTCATGATTTTCTTTTCTACAGCTGGTGGGCTGAAAATGCTTTCATACTGGAGTTTAAGCCTTTTGGCTATTTTCCCTGGTAGGTTCTCCAGTTCCCCATTGTCTTTCAGGAGTGGGCCTATGGAGGATGTAGTTTTTAGTTTCTTTTTGGCAAAGGAATAGAAGAATTTACTATTCTTTTGAATGTTTGCTATTGCCATTGACTCTTCCCGCATACTTTGCTCTTCATATGATAGGATAAGCTTTCTTTCAATATCCACGAGGTCTCTTTGCAGTTTGTTGATACCATATGGGTGTGATGTCTCTTTAAGCTTTGTTCTTATTTTGGACCTCTGCTTCATTAAGGTTCACCTGCACCGTGGGATCTGCTTTCTTGGCATTTTGTACTTTGATGTTTTTTGAGGTACAATGTTTGTGCATACCTATAAGAATTTATTCATGAAGGCATCAAGAGATTCTTTTGTGTTCTTTCTTCTGAAAAGTGCTGTCCAGTCAATTTTAAGTTCACTTCTTAGCTTTTCCCAGTTTACTTCTTTGCTATAGAAGTTGAGATCACTGATGGGAGTGACTTGTGCAATGGTTTATGGATGCCTGAGCAAGCTTAACGTTGTTGCTTAATACCAGGTCTAATATGTTTTTGCCTCTGGTGGACTCCTCAATGAACTGGGTTAAATAGGATAAAATAAATCTCAATTTTATATTATAGATAAGTTGTGAGTGAAACAGAAAATTTACAAATAAAACATGATTTGGGAAATGTTGCGAGTATGGGTGGATGTGATTTTAGCTTATTTTGTGGGGCTATTTTTCAGTGTTTTTCAGCTATCCCACTGGCCAATCACAGATCTGTATTCAGTTCTGTCAATGACCAATCAGAAAGCTCTATTTGTTTCAATGCTTTTTGTGCTTTTTTATATTGATCAAAAGTAGGTTTTTCTTTTATTTTCTAGGTTTTTTCCCTTATTTCTTTTCTATATATCCTACCAACTCTATGCCTGACACTATTTAGTCTTATTACTTTTTACTCAATTTTCCATTCTTTAATGATCAATAAAACAATAGTTTAGCCTGTTAAGGAAGCCTGACTTCTTAACTCTGACTAAAAGTGACTTATTCTTTTGTTTTACCTAGGTACATATTGATTTCTCTTCTTTGATTCTTTAAAGAGTTTTTTTTTACAACCTTAATTTTGATTCTTGTTCCAAAAGGATGCATTCAGTATTAATGTTTTTATTATTATATATGTGTAGTTCAAGAAAAACAAATTCTCAAATTCTGTAAAAAAAAAAAAATGACTACCTTTCCGACCACACAAGTCATATTTAAATGCCCACCCACACATATTTCACACCACTAGTTAAAATGTCTTTTTCCTGTGTAGTGTGCTCATTAAATGTTCACCATTTAGATGCTATTTTGGTTAACATTAGTGGCTCGCCCGAAAAAGGTTTTTTTTTTTTTACTGTATGTTTCATTCACCCACGCATGCATATTCATGCACGTTTGGTTAAATAAAAACATTAGAACATTATTCTATAAACAATTATGATTATACACTAGGAGGGCTGTGCCCCCAAGACTCCCCCCCAATTGATTGAAACTCAGGATCATCGTAGGATGGGGGGGGGCTTGCAGTGATAAGCCCCCCCCCATGAGCAATCCCCTTGAATTTACTCCAAAAAGGTGAAACATATTGAAACAGGGATGAAATATTTTGCATCCGATGATTCGCGCCACCGATCTTCATGTTTACCGCTATTTTATCCAACAACAATAAATGTATTGCTTTTCTCGAAGCCAATGGCCTATTAAAATCTAAACGAGTGTCATAACATAACATAATTGTAAGGCAGAGAAATTGGGTTTTTCAGTGCGATAAATCCTATATTGATACTGACGGAAAAAGCAACTGATGTATGTTCCCCCGCGCATGCATATTCATGCACGTTTGGTTAAATAAAAAAAGTTAGAACATTATTCTATAAGTATAAATAGATGGCTCAATTATAATAGTGTAAGAAACAATAGTTTAATTTTAAGCGTTGGCTCGTGTTGGGGATGGCTCAGCATGGAAGTGTACCTACGATGACCCTGAGTTTCAATCCTTTGGGGGGTATGGGGGCACAGCCCCCAGTATATAATCGGAAATCAACATAAACTTTGTCCACTATTTCATCCATGTTCCAATATGTTTCACATTTTTGGAGTACATTTAAAGGGACGGCTCATGTGGGGGACCACCCTACGATGATCCTGAGTTTAATCAATTGGCCAGTATATAATCGGAAATCACCATAAACTTTGTCCACATAGATTTCCGCTCAAAAAATAAGCTAGAATCGCATCTGCCCATACTCTACAAAATTACCCATGATTTTATATATTTTAAATATAAATGGATAAATAAGGCCACTAGTGCCAATAAGGGTAAATATATAGATTAGCGGCTCGGTTAAAAAAAATGGATTTTGGTATGTTTATATTTTATTCACCTGTGCCTGAATATTCATGCGCATTTGAGTCCTATTTGAAATATACTCAGCGCCATTTAAATATAGAAAAAAAATGTTATAAAAATAGTAAAATAGGGGAAAATATATTGACAAATAAAAATTACTCCAACTGAGGATAATAAAAAGATATTAAGTGAAAAACAAAATAAAAATTCAATTCAGTCATTTCTGATGTTAGACTCGACCCCGATCCCCATTATAATTGGCAAAATGATTAAAGGCACAGAAATGATTTGGTTAAATCATTTACTTCTGTAAACGTTAGAACATTATTCTATAAACAATTAGGATTATATACTGGGGGGGCTGTGCCCGCCAATTGATTGAAACTCAGGATCATCGTAGGGTGGTCACCCCAATTGTGTTTACCCCCACATGGGCAGTCCCCTTAAATGTACTCCAAAAACGTGAAGCATATTGGAACATGGATGAAATAGTTTACGTCCCATCGTTCAAGCCCCCCACCCCCAAACGATTGAAATCTCAGGATCATGGTAGGCCCATCCGTCCGATGAGCCGTCCCCCAAAATAAGCTGACCCTCAAAATAAGCTAGGATAAATATTTATATTAGCGGCTCAAATGATTAGACATATTATTTTGTCTGTGTTCTAAAATGTTTCACATTTTTGGAGTACATTTAAGGGGACGGCTCGTATGGGGGTAAATACAATGGGGGGACCACACTACGATGATTCTGAGTTTCAATAAATTGGAGGGGGTCTGGGGGGCATAGCCCTCCCCAGGTATATAATCCTAATTGTTTATAGAATAATGTCCTAACATTTACAGAGGTGAATGATTTAACCAAATCATGTCAGTGCCTTTAATCGTTTTGCGAATTATAATGGGAGTGGGGGTGGGGTCTGATGTCAGAAATAACTTATTTGAATTTTTATTTTGTTTTTCACTTAATATCTTTTTATTATCCTCATTTGGAATCATTTTTATTTGTCAATATATTTTTCCTCATTTTACTATTTTATTACCTTTTTTATACATTTAAATCTAATTAGTTAGATTATTTAAAGGAACTATTTTTTTTAAGCCATTTGGGTGTATTACAGACGCCTTTTACGCAGTGTGAACATGGTATCCATTTGCGAAATTTATCCGTCATGTATTGCCAAATTATTAACTCTATTTTCAGATCAAGATAAATTTTTAACCTTTTTGGACTTTCATAATTTACTCAACATTAAAATCAATTGCGAGGTTTGTATCCGGGCATTAGATATTACCCCTCATTTTTAATTCAGATGTTCTAAAACTAAACGTGACTTAAGTGAGCGCTATTTAAAAAAAAATCAGCATTGCATTGCCAGTTTTTCTCAAATGCTTGGATCTCTGTAGAAACTATTCTGCAATTTATTTACTGGTTTCTAGTCAACAAATTGACATTAGAAGTTCTGTCCCATGAAGTCAAGGTTATACCCAAAACTTTGATTGACTGGTTTATTTTCTGCAGAGAGGTCGCTATTTACTATTGTGAACAAAATAGGCTTTGCTCATCGCTATTTCAGAAGTATATCCACCGCAATAAAGTAAATAAACAGCATTTTTTGTTTGGTTATTTTCCTAAATTTTAGGGGGGAAAAAATGGCAGCAGCTATATTTCAAATAGGACTCAAAGGCGCATGAACATTCAGGCAGAGTGAATGATATATAAACACACAAAAAAACACTTTTTGGCCGAGCCAATAATCTACATATCTACCTAAGCTAGAATCACATCCATCCATACCTGCAACATTTACCACCTTTTTTTTTACATTTAAATATACTTAGCTAGATCATTTAAAGGAACTACTTTTTGTTGAGCACATAAATATTAAGGCAGGGGTGAATAAAATATAGGTAAATATAGAGATTAGCGACTCGGCTGAAAAAGTGTATTTTTGGTAAATATTTTCATTCACCCCTACCGGAATATTCATGTGCGTTTGAGTCGTCTGACATCAGACCCCACCCCTACCCGCATTATAATTCATAAAACGATTAAAGGTGCTGACATGATTTGGCTAAATCATTGGTAAATATGTAGATTAGCGGCCCAGCGGAAAAGATTTTAGGGGTATAAATATTATCATTCAACCTTGTTGGAATATTCATGCGCGTTTGAGTCCTTTGCGAATTATAGCTGGCGCAATTTTTTTTTATTCTATAAACAATTAGGGGTAAACATGTAAACGAGTGGCCCGACCGGAAAAAATTATTTTGGGTAAATATTATCGTTCACCCGTGTTTGAATATTCATGCGCGTTTGAGTTTTCTTCGAATGATAGCTGCCGCCATTTTTTGTATTAAAAAAATGCCGAAAGTAAACAAACTAAAAACGTTGTTTACATAGGCCATTTTTTTTTTTACAAAATTACCCGAAAAAAACAAACGAAACATGCTGTTTCCGTACTAATTGCAGTGGTTATACTTCCGAAATAGCGAAGAGGAAAGCCTATTTATTTTGCGCGTCTGCATCCTATTAAAAATCTAGCTGACTTTAATCACATTCTAATGCTCGGCCACAAATGTTGCATTCGCTTTTAATTCGCACTAAATTATGAACATCCAAAAAGGTGTTTAATTTATCATTATCAGAAACTAGGGTTAATAATTCTGCAATAGACTACGGAAAAAGTTCACAATTAGATACTATTTTCAAGTCTGATTGATCATTTTCAAACTGCGTAAAAGGGGAATGTTTGACACCCAAACTGCTAAAAAACAAGTAGTTCCTTGAAATGATCTAGCCAATTACATTTAAATGTATAAAAGGTAATAAAAATAGTAAAATGGGGAAAAATATATTGAAAAATAAAAATGACTCTGAATAAGGATAATAAAAAGCTATTAAGTGGGGAAAAAAATTAAAATCAAGCACTTCTGACATCATACCCCCCCCCCCTCAACCCATATTATAATTCGCAAAATGATTAAAGACACTGACATGATGTAGTTAAAGTATTCACCTCTGTAAACGTTAAAATATTATAACAATTAGGATTATATACTGGGGGCTGTGCCCCCAGACCCTCCCCCCAATTTAATGAAACTCAGGATATTCATAGTGTGGACCCCCCTTGTGTTTACCCCCACACGAGCTGTCCCCTTAAATGTACTCTAAAAACGTAAAAACATTTTGGAACATAGACGAAAATAGTATGTTTTATCGGCCGGGCCGCTTGTCTACATATTTACCCAATTAGGATTATATACTGGGGGCTGTGCCCCCCAAACCCGCCCAATTTAATGAAATCCAGGATCATCGTAGTGTGGTCCCCCATTGTATTTACCCCCACCCAAGCCGTCCCTTAAATTTACTCCAAAATCGTGAAACATTTTGGAACACAGACGAAATAGTACTTCCCATCTATGGGGCCGATAATCTACATATTTAGCAAATCATTCACCTCTGTAAACATTAGCACATTAGTCTATAAGCAATTAGGATTATATACTGGGGCGTTGTGCCCCCCAGACCTCCAATTTAATGAAACTCAGGATCATCGTAGTGTGGTCCCCCCCATTGTGTTTACCCCCACATGGGCAGTCCCCTTAAATGTACTCCAAAAACGTGAAGCATATTGGAACATGGATGAAATAGTTTACGTCCCATCGTTCAAGCCCCCCACCCCCAAACGATTGAAATCTCAGGATCATGGTAGGCCCATCCGTCCGATGAGCCGTCCCCCAAAATAAGCTGACCCTCAAAATAAGCTAGGATAAATATTTATATTAGCGGCTCAAATGATTAGACATATTATTTTGTCTGTGTTCTAAAATGTTTCACATTTTTGGAGTACATTTAAGGGGACGGCTCGTATGGGGGTAAATACAATGGGGGGACCACACTACGATGATTCTGAGTTTCAATAAATTGGAGGGGGTCTGGGGGGCATAGCCCTCCCCAGGTATATAATCCTAATTGTTTATAGAATAATGTCCTAACATTTACAGAGGTGAATGATTTAACCAAATCATGTCAGTGCCTTTAATCGTTTTGCGAATTATAATGGGAGTGGGGGTGGGGTCTGATGTCAGAAATAACTTATTTGAATTTTTATTTTGTTTTTCACTTAATATCTTTTTATTATCCTCATTTGGAATCATTTTTATTTGTCAATATATTTTTCCTCATTTTACTATTTTATTACCTTTTTTATACATTTAAATCTAATTAGTTAGATTATTTAAAGGAACTATTTTTTTTAAGCCATTTGGGTGTATTACAGACGCCTTTTACGCAGTGTGAACATGGTATCCATTTGCGAAATTTATCCGTCATGTATTGCCAAATTATTAACTCTATTTTCAGATCAAGATAAATTTTTAACCTTTTTGGACTTTCATAATTTACTCAACATTAAAATCAATTGCGAGGTTTGTATCCGGGCATTAGATATTACCCCTCATTTTTAATTCAGATGTTCTAAAACTAAACGTGACTTAAGTGAGCGCTATTTAAAAAAAAATCAGCATTGCATTGCCAGTTTTTCTCAAATGCTTGGATCTCTGTAGAAACTATTCTGCAATTTATTTACTGGTTTCTAGTCAACAAATTGACATTAGAAGTTCTGTCCCATGAAGTCAAGGTTATACCCAAAACTTTGATTGACTGGTTTATTTTCTGCAGAGAGGTCGCTATTTACTATTGTGAACAAAATAGGCTTTGCTCATCGCTATTTCAGAAGTATATCCACCGCAATAAAGTAAATAAACAGCATTTTTTGTTTGGTTATTTTCCTAAATTTTAGGGGGGAAAAAATGGCAGCAGCTATATTTCAAATAGGACTCAAAGGCGCATGAACATTCAGGCAGAGTGAATGATATATAAACACACAAAAAAACACTTTTTGGCCGAGCCAATAATCTACATATCTACCTAAGCTAGAATCACATCCATCCATACCTGCAACATTTACCACCTTTTTTTTTACATTTAAATATACTTAGCTAGATCATTTAAAGGAACTACTTTTTGTTGAGCACATAAATATTAAGGCAGGGGTGAATAAAATATAGGTAAATATAGAGATTAGCGACTCGGCTGAAAAAGTGTATTTTTGGTAAATATTTTCATTCACCCCTACCGGAATATTCATGTGCGTTTGAGTCGTCTGACATCAGACCCCACCCCTACCCGCATTATAATTCATAAAACGATTAAAGGTGCTGACATGATTTGGCTAAATCATTGGTAAATATGTAGATTAGCGGCCCAGCGGAAAAGATTTTAGGGGTATAAATATTATCATTCAACCTTGTTGGAATATTCATGCGCGTTTGAGTCCTTTGCGAATTATAGCTGGCGCAATTTTTTTTTATTCTATAAACAATTAGGGGTAAACATGTAAACGAGTGGCCCGACCGGAAAAAATTATTTTGGGTAAATATTATCGTTCACCCGTGTTTGAATATTCATGCGCGTTTGAGTTTTCTTCGAATGATAGCTGCCGCCATTTTTTGTATTAAAAAAATGCCGAAAGTAAACAAACTAAAAACGTTGTTTACATAGGCCATTTTTTTTTTTACAAAATTACCCGAAAAAAACAAACGAAACATGCTGTTTCCGTACTAATTGCAGTGGTTATACTTCCGAAATAGCGAAGAGGAAAGCCTATTTATTTTGCGCGTCTGCATCCTATTAAAAATCTAGCTGACTTTAATCACATTCTAATGCTCGGCCACAAATGTTGCATTCGCTTTTAATTCGCACTAAATTATGAACATCCAAAAAGGTGTTTAATTTATCATTATCAGAAACTAGGGTTAATAATTCTGCAATAGACTACGGAAAAAGTTCACAATTAGATACTATTTTCAAGTCTGATTGATCATTTTCAAACTGCGTAAAAGGGGAATGTTTGACACCCAAACTGCTAAAAAACAAGTAGTTCCTTGAAATGATCTAGCCAATTACATTTAAATGTATAAAAGGTAATAAAAATAGTAAAATGGGGAAAAATATATTGAAAAATAAAAATGACTCTGAATAAGGATAATAAAAAGCTATTAAGTGGGGAAAAAAATTAAAATCAAGCACTTCTGACATCATACCCCCCCCCCCCTCAACCCATATTATAATTCGCAAAATGATTAAAGACACTGACATGATGTAGTTAAAGTATTCACCTCTGTAAACGTTAAAATATTATAACAATTAGGATTATATACTGGGGGCTGTGCCCCCAGACCCTCCCCCCAATTTAATGAAACTCAGGATATTCATAGTGTGGACCCCCCTTGTGTTTACCCCCACACGAGCTGTCCCCTTAAATGTACTCTAAAAACGTAAAAACATTTTGGAACATAGACGAAAATAGTATGTTTTATCGGCCGGGCCGCTTGTCTACATATTTACCCAATTAGGATTATATACTGGGGGCTGTGCCCCCCAAACCCGCCCAATTTAATGAAATCCAGGATCATCGTAGTGTGGTCCCCCATTGTATTTACCCCCACCCAAGCCGTCCCTTAAATTTACTCCAAAATCGTGAAACATTTTGGAACACAGACGAAATAGTACTTCCCATCTATGGGGCCGATAATCTACATATTTAGCAAATCATTCACCTCTGTAAACATTAGCACATTAGTCTATAAGCAATTAGGATTATATACTGGGGCGTTGTGCCCCCCAGACCTCCAATTTAATGAAACTCAGGATCATCGTAGTGTGGTCCCCCCCATTGTGTTTACCCCCACACGAGCTGTCCCCTTAAATGTACTCTAAAAACATGAATCATTTTGGAACACGGACGAAATAGTACATCCCATCGTTCGAGCTGCCAAGTGTAGGCCATGAATGTTGACTGGAACAGGAGCTGCCAAGTGTAGGCCATGAATGGTCTTTTGCAGTCTCCTTTTCTTATGTTCTTATGTATATTTACCATAATATAAACAAACAAAAATCAAATTTTCAGGCGAGCCACCAATCTACATGTTTACCCGCCAATCTACATATTTACCCTAATAAGATCTTCCTCAGCATATAGCTGCCCAGGGATTAATATATGCTTAAACTAAGGTTAACTCACTTATAGAAAATTTTCTCTTCTGGTGATACAGGTCTTGAAAGTGTTTCGGAGTCTTGATTCAAATTTATTTTATCACCATCATTGAATTTTTTTTCAAAACAATGAACAAAATTAAGAAAAATGAATGTAATGCCTAATATATGGAAAAGCAACCCTAAACCAGATATAAGAGGAGTTGTAAACAACCCCATGGTAATACTGTAGGTATAATTTTTTACGCTATCATATCTTTTAACTGCAAGATTTTTGTTAACTCAAAAATACTAAAATATACTTCTAATGTCACAAGACTTTCTTCGCCATTTTTTGTTTACGTTTACATTGGTGCGTATAGTTGGTTATTAGAAAACGAGACTTTGAGATATTGAGTTTCCAAAAATAAAAGATGTAACCCTGCCCAAAAGACTAGAACTAAAAGAAATATTAAATCATCAATAAAAGCTTGTTTGTTCGAAAATAAAAGTTTGCTTTCGTTAAAGAATTTTTAAAGTGGGGTATGGGATTTCAAAATAATTATTTTAAAGTTCAAAAACAATTCGAAAGCCTATCATAGGTTGAAATCAGGATTTATTTTTACATCACGGAAGGCAAGGTGGACTTATTTTAATTTCATTTTCACCAAAGCAATGTGGAGAATCTTAAAACTGCGTAGTTTCTACGCCTAACCAAAACCATATATTACGACTACAGTGCCTGGAAAAATATCATTAGTACTGTTGTTAATACTAAAACTAGGGCGTATATCTTCTGAAGGTTCACCGAATTTAATTAAGAAAGCAAATTATTAGATTTTCGTTGATCGATTAATTAGGAATTCTAAGAACAAGGAAAAAAACTTGGTTTGCAACTAAATATGCAGTTTCATATTTCTTTCAAAAAAAAGAAATATGTCCCGAAAAAAAGAGAAAGATATATAAATAGAGGGGGAAAGAGATTTATAAAGAATATAGACATAAAAAAGGAAATATAGTTATCCATTATAATTATAAGTGTAATAACGCGATCTATAGTTATAGTTGACTATAATTTTGTTATCTGTACTTCGATACTATGTGACCTGTAATGTTCTTGTAGTAAGGGGAGGGCAGCAAACTCCGGCCCGAGAAGGCCTAGCGTCTGGCCCGCCACCTTGCTTGGCATTAATATTGCAATCCGGTCCGGGAAACCCCAGTCCCCATAAAATAAATGAATTCTTCCAAACAGTATCTGGAGACTTGAGTTAGTGTCGTTGCCTCTCTGTGGGAGGAATTTAGCTCGCGTTTCACAGGAGTCAGGACGCAGGCTAAAATTTCAAGCTTTTCACCTCACCCTTTGAGTTCCCCGTGAACGACGCTCCTGCCCCCCCCCCCCCCCTGCAGATGGAGTTGGTGGAGCTACAGTGCAATTATGAACTGAAGGCTAAGTTCCGCACATCTGCTCCGCTGTCCTTCCGCGGCCTCGTCTTCCATTCTAGAAATTTTCCAAAGAACATTGCGCATGTCCAACGCATCGTGGCCATGTTTGGCAGCACCTACTGTTGCGAACAGCTCTTCTCCAAAATGAAGTACACCCAGTCTCACCTTCTCTCCCAACTCTCGGACCGCCTCCTCAATGACATTCTTCTGTTGTTACCTCATCCATCGAGCCGTACATTCATTGAAACACGTCTTCTTGGCAAGCAAAACGAGCCGTCTCATTGATTTATATGCATTACAATGAAATTCTTGTATAATGTATTCTAATATATATATATATATATATATATATATATATATATATATATATATATATATATATATATATATATATATATACCAGGTAATGGCTTCGCTACTAACGGCCGTATGCTAAGAAAAATGTGAAATGCGCTTTTATCAGATTTAGTGTAGCTTCACAATTATTTATAGATTTATTATATGCGAAAGTCTAAAATATAAAATAGATTTAAAAAAAATAGGTTTTTGCTCAAATGTTCATTTCACATTTATTATAGCATACGGCCGTAAGATTAAAATTTAAAATCTAAAAAAGCAGCCATAGTTAAATTTTTATAAATTTTCTGAACTTCGCAAATTATAATAATTATACAAAGGAACTCTAAACTAAGTTTCACCTCTTAAAAAAAAAAATCACGTTGCTAAAATAGTTATAAACGAAGATATATAAAAATAAATTTTCCGAACTTCACCATTTGTAATTCTTTTAGTTTTAAAAAAAATTACAAAATTTCGATACGTATATTTATTTCTGAACTTCACCATTTTGTTTTTTGATATTATAAAATAATTTATTAGAAATAACTTTGATAAAAAAACATGAGTCATTAACAAACTAAGATGAAATTATTATTAAAATTCTCAAAATAATTCTCCTTCTTAAATTATAGAGTTAATGATGATAATGATAATTATATATATATATATATATATATATATATATATATATATATATATATATATATATATATATATATATGGTTACTTTGGCGATTTCGTTTGTCACTCAGGCCCGCGGCCTGTTGCCAAAATATTATCTAGCTCTCACTTTGAAAAGATAGCCCGCCCCTGTTGTAGATAAACAACGAACTACTTGAGATAAAACTATAGCCACAACAACTCTACTCTAGCTGTCCCACCTATAAACTAAAAGATATATTATCAGAGGTAGGCGCCGCTACCAAATTTTTGAAACCGCTATCCGCTAATCCGCTACCTTGGCTATCTGAAACCGCTACTAGCGTTACTTTTTCAAACTCGCGAAACCACGATATTATCAATTTTATTTTGAAACGTTCTAAAATAAAATTGATAAAATAGAAATGCAACCTGGTCTTTAACCAAACCTGTATAAATGAGAAGCTGCTCCCAGCATACACCGATATATATATATATATATATATATATATATATATATATATATATACATATATATATACATATATATATATATATATATATATATATATATATATATATATATATATATATATATATATATATATATATATATATATATATATATACAATTTGGTAGAAGGCCAGGTTGTATGAATGTACTATTGAAGTCCACAGCTATGGCAGCGATATTAATTTTAACTTGTATTTTCTTGATATTTCTTATACGTTTTGTTACGGGATCATCGAGGCGAGAAAAAAACATTTCTGAATGACATTCTTTATTCCTAGACGGCTTTCGACTGTGTTAGGTCATCTTCAGGGAATAAACAGAAATGGAATTATTCACAAATTGCTACATTATGTATAGTCTTTCTATGTGAACATAAGTAATAAAAAATTGTCCAATCATGGCGTGGGAATTTTTTTAAGGGCAAACTAAGCGCTACAATAAAAATATCAAATTGGAAATCCTAGATTGTATAAATAAATCAACATACTAGGTACCAACAGATAAAGGAGCAGAAGACTAAGAACAGTATTGACGGAAATGGTAGCACTCATAAAGGAGCTCCCGACGACCTTATGGAATGACATTATAAGCAAACTCAATAAGAAGATAGACCCTCGAACCAGCTTCAGTCTCTCGCCAGCTGTCGGATGAGAGGTCACGGGGTGTTGCTCCTGTGCGCTACTGGTTACACGCGTTCTTTGATGATTTTTTTCCTGTGTTCCCGTGCTTCTTCCGTTTTTTTTGTGCACGCGTATATGAATGCATGTACTATTCGGTGCTATTCTTTAATATCCGTTTATAACGTTTTGAACACTTACGAAGTTACGCCCTTATTCTAAACTGATCTTATTTTTATTGTAATTTAGTAGTGCAGTGCTTTGCTATTTTATAGTACTGAGTTAGTCGTGGCGTCGCAAGAGACTGTGCCCGCAGTATCGGAATTTTGTATTTATGGATTTATTGGTTATCACCTCATCGGGCGATAAATTTATCACCAGTTATCGATTATCGCTGATAAAGTTATTGTTATCGTGATACATTTTTTTTGTTATCGCGCCCACCACTGCCTCGAACTTTCTGGAATACGTTATCGAGATTAAAGGGAAAACCTTCGGACAAAGACATCTACCTCAGAGGAGACGATGGTACAAAACTAGATGACGAAGAAGAAACGGAAGAAGCGAGCAGAAACTTCTAAAAGAACGTCTTTACCATCTCACAAGAATGATTCCGAAAAATTTGACCTTGACTTCGAAGACCATATCCATGAACAATTCGGAGAATTGATTGACAGAACTTACCCCTTCAACAACGCATCTGTCGGCAGAGAGATGGCAGGTTATGGAAGAAAGATCACCACAGAAAAGTTAACAGCGAGTCTGTCTACCTTCAGCTAGAGAGCACCAGGCAAAACACAATTAACAAAACTTAACCTCACAAACGCACCCCACAACAACATTATAGGGCTTGTCAACATAATGAATGCATGCCTAAACGCTGGCTATTTTCCGGACGAATGGAAGATCACCAAAATGATCTTCATTCCAAAATCCGGAAAGCCACCTGACATTCCAGCGAACTTCAGACCAATCTCCCTCCTCGAAGTGGGAGGCAAGCTATTCGAAAAGATACTTGCAAACAGAGTGCAGGAATTCATGGAGAACAACAACATCCACAACCAACATCAGCATGGATTCAGAAGAGAGAGAGGGACTGATTCCGCGCTGGCAATCATCACAGAGAAGCTGACCCCCCAAAAATGTATGCAGACCCGATGCTCAGAGACGTCAAGAAGGCATTCGACAAAGTATGGAGGACTGGATTACAGTACAAAATACTGAGACTATGACTGAACCCAAGACTAGAGAAAATACTTTGCGACTATATAACGGACAGAAAGGCTTACATTCAGATAAAAGAGTACACTGGACCAAATTTGAACTGTCTACAGGCGTGCCACAATTAGGGTGCCTAAGCCCTCTCCTATACAACATCTACACCCTCGACCTCCCAAATCCGGTCAGAAAAGACTCGATGAACATCCAGTTCGCAGACGATATCTCCCAGATTACTACGGCCAGAGAAATCGACCAAGTCACAAGGTTCGAGAAAAGATGGAAAATCGCCACAAACACACAAAAGTTTAAGGTATATATATATATATATATATATATATATATATATATATATATATATATATATATATATATATATATGGCCAATCCGGCCCGCGGCCTGCCCTGCTCTCCAAAGTCTCATCTGGCCCTCACTCTGAAAAGGTTGCCCGGCCCTGGCCTAGGGTAAATTTCATCCAGTTCTGCTCATTTATGTTTATATAAAGTTAAAACCATTTCAGCAATCTGTTCCTCATAAAATGAGACGGTATTAACAGGGTGTTACAACTAACATGCAATTAACAACTTACTAACAACCAGTATACACTCACCCTTATTTTGTTCGGTAATTTCGGGTATTGTTGCTCTATGTACTTCTCAAATTATATAGCAATGATACGAGGGGCGGTGAATAAGTTTTGCAATTCTGATATAAGGAAACGAGATATGAGGAAAAGTGTTTATTTTTCAATATAAATACCCTCGACTTCAATTCACTTGCGCCACTTGTCCCTGAGGCTTCGAATTCCCGACAACCAGAAATCTCCCGACTGCTGTTCAATCCACTCATGGACAGCGAGTTGGCATCTTCATCGTCCCCAAACCGGCGTCCACGCAGTGCAACCTCTACCTCTTTTACATATTAACAAATATTATTATCAATATTGCGAGTTCAAGGGCGAGTTTTGATTGCACTCTCGTTCCGAGGTAAACTAAAGAATACTATTTCCACTAGAAGTTACTCCCTACAATAAATATAGGAAAAAAGGTTTATCATCATAAAATTTGATCTGTGCTCTGTATACATACTGAAACAAGGGCCCCTCTCGGCACTTGGAGTCCGGTACGATGTACTGGCTATACCTTCCTCTCGACGGACCTGCCTATTTACCTCCTAATCCGGCCACTTCCGTGCTAGAATCTTCACAGCAGTTATTGATTTTCCGTCAGCTAATGTACGCAGGTCTTCAAGAGTAACGCAACCTGTAGATAGGCTGAATCTATAGATTTCGACATGTAATAGCTAAAATGATTTAGAAATGCGAATACATGAATTAAATGTTGTACTTACAATTTTATAAAAGCTTTCTTTTTGTATTAGATCATAAGATGTGAGAGCCGGTAAAAACCGTGTGGTCCACTTCTCGGCTAGCTCTCATTCAAACCACGTCGATGCAATTAAAGTGTGCATCTAAGAGGTTCTTAGACATGTTTATGGTTGTTGATTTAATAACGATTTCTGGCAACTCGTTCCACGAGGAAACCACCTTGTTTGAGAAAAAAATCTTTGCTATATTTGTTTCAAATCTTCGTTTCTTAAGTTTGTATCCATGGCTTCAAGTTTTTGAGGAAGCGTCTAACTCGAAAAGGGTTTCAATTTTTACATTATCAAAATTGTTTAGGATCTTAAAGACTTGTATGAGCTTTCAATTTAATCTTCTCGTCTCAAGGGATTGCAGGCTGAGTGCTTTAAGTCTGTCTTCGTATGACTTTTGACGTAGTCTGGGTATCATTTTTTTAACACGATGTTGCACTTTCTCCAACATTTTTATATCTTACTGCAAGTATGGATTCAAAAACTAAATTGCGTAGTCCAAATGAGGTCGAACCAAAGATTTGTACAGAGGAATTCCTATATTTTCCGATTTGTAGGCAAAATTTCTATATAGGAAACAGAGCACTATGTTTGCTTTCTTGTATGCCTCCGCGCATTGTCTTCTAACTTTCAAATCGTTGCAGACTATAAAACCAAGATCTTTTTCTTCTGATACCTTTTTCAGTGTCAGGCCTTCAATTGTATAATTAGATTCTTCGTTTCTTACTCAAATGTGTAGTACCTTGCATTTATCAATGTTGAGTTTCATCTGCCTCTTTTCTGACCATTCCATAATGCTGTTTAAATCTCTCGTATTTTTTTCGATTAGAGATGTCAGACTTATTGGCCTGTAGTGCTTGAGCTTTGACGGTCACCCATTTAAAAGATCAGTGTAATGTTTGCACTTTTAAAGTCTTCTGGAACGACACCTTCTTCGAGTGATTTGTTGAAAATATTGTTGTGAGTAGCTTGGTTATCTTTTCTTTCAACTCTTTCAGGTGGCGAGGGTGGATCAAATCCGGAACTGGCGATTTGCTTAGCTTTAAATTTTCGATATGTTTAATTACGTCTTCTTCTGTTACTTGAATACTAGTCATAAATGATTCTTCTTCGGTAACTATTGGTGCATCAATGTCTGGAATGGTGTCGATGTTTTCCGTTGTGAAAACTGACGCATAAATTTTGTTTAAAATCTCGCCAATAGCACCTGGGTCAGATATTAAGTCTCCATTTTGGTTTTTAAGTGGGCAAATTGAGTCCTTTGTCGTGTTGCTGTTGTTTACACAATGTTAGAACATCTTTGAATTTTCTTTTCCATTTCTAGCTAGCTTGATTTCATAATTCTTCTTTAATTTTCTAATTAGCTTTTTGAAACTGCGTCTTTGTTCCATGTATTCGTCTGGACGTGCTCCGCGAGTATCTCTACAATGTTTATATGCCTGATTTCTCCTTTCGATTAGATCCTTGCTCTCGTGGTCCTACCACTTTGGTTTTACCGTAGATTTTTGCTTATGGTGTCTATATTGTATGGTTATCACTGTGAATTATCTTCGGTTAATAAATCAGCCTAGATAGCGTTTCGAAAACCATAACCATAAATTTTGTTTGATCGAAGATGTCTGCCGTTAGCTTTAGGCCTAATGCGACAGCGAAGTAAATTTTGGAATAATAACTTGGGCATTAAGAAAGACAATTACACAAATATAAATATATTCATAAAATCAACGAATGTACAGAAATAAGTAGGTTAGGTATATAAGGTAATATATTTTAACATATGATTTACAGTAAAATGATGGGATAGCCTAACGAGGGAGATTATAAGACACGATGAGCAAAAGGGGGGAAAAATACAATGTACAAAACAGAAAAGTGACAATTAAAGAATTAAAAATAATAATAAAAAATTAAAATAAAATAGGGGCCACATAACTAAAGAATGTATATAAAAAAAACTAGGAACGAAAGACAAAACTAATTTATTTGAGTATTAATCTTTTAATTATAGCATCTATTTTATATAAGCCAGGGGAAAGGTTAAAATTATAACATTGGCTTATAAAAGCACATTCAATGATATTCAATGATCTCCCTCGTTAGGCTATCTCCATTTCTTTGAATCTGTTACCCTTTCTTTCGACTTAGTTTGACCTTACTACCTGCTTCTTGTAATTTCAATGTGTTTCTTTACCTCCCCCCTTCCGTCTTCCTCATTGGTGATTTCTTGTTTTTGAGGCGGTCTTTCATACTTTTCTTTCGTATATATACCTCTAATATAATATTATTTCTTGTAGTTATCCTTGATAAGGAACATAATAAAGTTCGAAAGTAGTTGGAAACACCTTTTCATTTTTTCCTGCGGGACATTGCATTCATTTGCTACCCTCACATGATACTTTGTGAGTTTTTCATTTTATATATATATATATATATATATATATATATATATATATATATATATATATATATATATATATATATATATATATATATATATATATATATATATTTATATAGCTGGATTTTTTATTCCTTGTTAAATAGCCGGAATAAGCCTCAAAATGGCGAACAGCAATGACAACTTTTCTTCTTGAATAATAATGATAACTCTTTCTTTACTGACTTTTCCATAAAAGTACACCTATATAAATAACCATTTCATCTACTCATAATACTACAAAATTCAACCAATCAGTATTGAGATACATTTACTCGTCATACTTATGTTCATTTTTGGAATAACAGGCTTTAGCGTTAACAAATTGACCAATCACCTTTTAGACATAAGCACTGCAATAATTGTCCAATCAGAGCCACGATAGATTTAAAAAGTTAATAACGCTCAAACCGTTTGCACATAAAGAGGGCTGAAATCCATTTTCCGATTTTTTTTAGCTAGCTCAGAATTCTTGGCAGATATACCTCGGAAGAAGCATCAAGCTATCTGGTAAAGGAGGTAATGTTTCGGGAAAATTTTTGCCTACGCCTCCGACAATCTGGTCTCTAAATTTAGAACCAGATTTTACAAGAGAGAGTACTATCCTAGTGTCACACTCATTCTCATCATCATTCACTACTAACCATCTTTCGTTTACAGCGCCGACCCCCCTGCGTAAACCGCCGTCAGATGTGAAAGGGGATTGTCATTCATGTTTCGTCCCAACTATGCCAGTCAGTAGCATGGCTATGGTTTGAGGAATAGCACACAGCAGATAACAATGTCAGAAACCTTTCCGGATAAGGGACGGAATGCTACCCCCGATGCTCATCACAGCGGGGGCCCCTTCCAGGACCATAGAGGGACACAAAACCGTCTCTATGGTATGTTGGAAGTATGTTGGAATGCGGTCAAGATTAAAACACCCTCGGGGGGGGGGGGTGTTGTTAATAAGTCCGCCACACAATCACTGCTGAGAGAATCCCACCAGGATTCATCTCATCCATCGTATCATCCATCCTAAAGGCAATTTCCATCCAAGGGGATGGCGAGCGCGGGGGGGGGGGGGCTATCTCTTTAACCCCAGAGAAAACCAAAAATAATTAAAATGTAAAAATGTTTACACACACACGCACGTAAAAATCACAAGCCGTGCTATAAACCAAGAATAACAACTTGGTAAGGACGATTTGGATCCTCCAGTCAGAGGGGCTGGAACGCACCAAAAAATGGCGTCCCACTCAGCCATTAGAGTCCCATTGAGGACAATCGATGGACGACCGAAGCCGGACCGAGGAACGGTGTTCCAAACGGTAGGCTGAACGTGGCTATCTCAAGGCTGATAGATACCCCCTTCGGCTACTCTGCAGTCTGCGAGAAAGAGGCAGACGTGGAGACGTTGACGAAAGAAGAAGGTCAGAAACTGTTAAAGGAACTAAACCTCCAGCCCAGCACTCCTCCTCAGATCCAGGCACACCGCAGCATGGCGTGCAGGCAGCTAGCCCCCTGGATCGGTTAACACAGCAAAAAGGGGATTAAGGAGGAGATTAACCGAAATCTATCGTGGGTCAACGTGGTGAAAGTCGTGAAGTTCCGTAACAAACGGGACAACACTGACCACCAACACGTATTTAAGTTTATATTTAGTGACACTCAGATGGCCCAGAAGGCCAAAGAAAGGGGACTCCTGCTGTTTAACGTTTAGATCGCAGACCAAATGGAGAGGGAAGAATTTACCCCCATCCAGATATGCTTTCGCTGTTATAAGCTGGAGCAGCATACTACTAACGACTGCAAGGAGCAAAACATCACCTGCTCTAGATGCAGTGGTAAAGGCCACGGATGGAGGGAGTGCTCGGCAGCAATGAAAAAAATGCCCAAACTGTGGCCTGAATCACGGGGCGATGGCCATGTTATGTCCCCAAAGAAAAGAACTAATAAAGAAGAAATCAGAAGAAACGAGGAGGAACAACGCTTCTTACGCACAGGCAACCAGATCAGCCCCAAACAAAGATCAACAAAGCAACAGCCGAAGACGTATCTTAAACCTTAGATCAAAAATTCGACTAAGATTCTTACGTGCATACTATTCGCGCACGTAAACAATCTGAAAAACCCGGGAACGTTCGCAAAAACCCTAAACCTCATGCTGAAAAAGAACGGCATGTCTGAGATATGGTTTCCGGACGTTCCACCATCGGGAGATATGCTACAGCTCCAATTTCTGGCAAAAGGCGCAACAGAGGCACCCGCGATCCAAATTTCCCACGGAGGAAAAAACAACGGAATCTGCGAAAGAGGAAAAAAGCACATCTGGGAAAATTACCACATCCAGGCTAGACCCAAGACTGGAAGCACAGAAGCGTCTTGAGAAGAAGGCAAATAAAGCGGCAAGAAGAATTAGAGAAGCAGAGGGCAACCTCGCGAGCCAATCGTCCTCGGGTTCAGACGCTGAAGAGGCTGAAAACAGGGCGACCAAAAGCCTCGTAAGCTCGAGAAGTAGGTCGAAGATCTTGGAACGTACTTACAAGTACGATGGAGATAAGATCGACCTGAAAATAATCACAGATAAGCAGATCCCACACCCTGAGAAGCTCTCCCCCAAGAAGATATTTCAGGGGATCCAACAGAGGAAAATCAAATGGACCTACTCAGCTCAAGATCGAGAAACAGATATAGAGCAAGCGATGCTTGAAGGCACGGTGAAACTTTACAAAGACTCCTTCATTACCCTAAGGGATGCAGAATTCAAGAGGATACGTAATGGAAAAAATAACAACAGATAAGACACACCAAAGAGAACAAAAACACAAAAACAAGAACATGGAAAACACAAACAACGCTTTAAAAATACTCACACTGAATGTGAATGGATGGAAGGGAAAGGCAATTGCTAACGGTAATATCTTCCGTACGGTGGACCCGGGCATCATTCTGATATCAGAACACGTCACCAACACAATCACAGACACCATAAAAATACACAATTACACAGTAATACAAAAGAACCACACGCAAGAAAGATACGATGGCGCAGCCATCGCAATCAGAAGAAAACATAAAATTCAGAACACTACCGGAATTAGACGAATCATTCGTGTCTGTCGAGATCCCGACCATGGTTGAAGGCCTAAGTGTGGCGGCAGACTACCACCCTCCCAGGCGAAAGCATCTACCGATCGACAACTTCTTCACCCTCTTCGGGCACAAAAGGCTAGCGTTGCTAGGCGGGGACCTAAACGCCAGTTGCCGTGCATCTGGCTACAGGTGCGTCGACCAAAGGGGACGAAACCTGGAACTACTATTCGAAAGAAATAGGATCCGGAGAGTAGGACCTGACTTCCCAACTTATCTGATACGATGCTCGGCGAAAAAAACGGACATTGTGTTGGTAAGTCTGGAATTCCCCTTCAACATCACCAGCGCCCCTGGTCCAGTGGTCTCGAGCGATCATATCCCAATTATCACTACCATTTTCCTTGCGCCAATGCTCAAGCCTGTTCTCCTTAGGAAAAGTTACGCGAAAGCTAACTGGGAGCAGTACAGAGAAATGCTCAGCACCTATTAGCCGGCTGACCTGGATGACGCAAATCTTGAGGAAGATGATGAGGAGATTGATAAAATCACTAATCTCCTCATTCAAGACGACGAAGATGCGTCCCTAGAATCTCCTACAAAATGCTCCCACAACCTAGGTGGACGGACGAAATGGGGGATATCGCTAGGGAACACAGGGAAATCTACGAGGAAGTCGGTAGGACAGGCCCAACCATGGAGAGGAAAGCCCGAATGAGACAGTTAAGAGAGGACCTAAAAAACATAATCCTTGAGAAACAGAAGGAAATCTGAGACGATATCATAGGCAGACTAGACAGGGAGAGAAATCCTGTAAGTTTTTGGAATAGTATCCGAAGACTTAGAGGATTGCATCTCAGGCCTGGAATAAAAATAAAGAAAGGCGACATCATCATAGAAGATCCGGATTCCCTAGAAAGAAGATTCAGGAGCCACTGGAAAGAGGTCTTTGCGATCTCACCTGAGAAACGACAATTTCGACCAAGACTTCGAAGACCAAATGCTCAATGATACATAGGACCCACCCATAACCGCAAGTGTCTAGAGAGAGAGAGAGTGTGTGTGTGTGTGTGTGTGAGAGAGAGAGAGAGAGTGTGTGTGTGTGTGTGTGAGAGAGAGAGAGAGTTACATAGTTACATAGATACACAGATCACACGGGCCTTACGGCCCAGACTAAGGTGATCTGGCCTTAAATCTACTGCCACTTACACATAGAATAGTAGAAGTAAAGGATAGAAAAGTTTTAGGCTCTCCCCACCCTCCACTCCCTCCGGCAAAAGCCGTACATGAAATAATTTGGGAAAAGTACCTTGCAGGTGTAAGAAGACAGTACCTGAAGGAAATTTGCATTGAATAGTAATTAAATGAAATGAATATGAAAACCACTTACATAAACCTGAAAGAGTTATATTTTTGTAATATTATTTTATTTTGTAGCTTATGCTAAACAATTCCAATATTTGTTAAGTGTTTGTCTAATCTCATTTTAAATGAATCTATAGTTCTGCTGTCCACTACCTCGTTTGGCAAATTATTCCAATCATTAATAATCGAGTAAGTGAAGAAGTTTTTTATTACATCCATAGTGGCTCTTTTACCCTGAAGTTTTGAATCATGTCCACGGGTGGGACACTCCCCTGTCAGTGTGAACAAGTTATTGGCATTAACGTTGTTAAATCCTTTAAGTATTTTGAAGCACTCTATAAGCTGCCCCCTTAGTCTTCGTTTTCTGACGGAAAATAGATTGAGTTTTTTTAGCCTCTCGTGGTAAGGTTTGTTACGTACTGACGGGATAAGTTTTGTCGCTCTGTGTTGTACAGCTTCTAATTTATCTATGTCTTTTATTAAGTAAGGGACCCAGAACTGTACAGCGTATTCGAGATGGGGCCTGACAATACTTTTATATAGTGGCATAATTATCTCCTCGCTTTTATAAGTAAAGTTTCTTTTTATAAATCCTAGTGCTGTGTTAGCTTTGTTTGCAGCAGCTGCGCATTGGTTTGATGTTTTTAAGTTTTCTGTAATTATTACTCCTAAATCTTTAACCTGCGGGGTTGTGTTTATTAAGCCGCCTTGCATTGTATAGGTGTATTTTTTGTTTTTTGTTCCGCACTGAAGGATTTGGCATTTGTCGATATTAAATGGCATTTGCCATTTCTCAGACCATTCGGTAATTTTATTTATATCAGCCTGCAGGCTAGCCCTGTCATCTTCGCATAGTACTGAGTTACCTATTTTCGTGTCATCTGCAAATTTAGATATGATATTATTTATTCCAACGTCTATGTCATTGATGTATATAGTAAATAAAATAGGCCCCAGGACTGATCCCTGGGGAACACCGCTGGTAACAGATACCCAGTCCGATTCCACGCCATTTATTATCACTCTCTGCTTCCTGTTTTTTAACCAGCTACTAATCCATCCGTATATATTACCGTTAATTCCTAGCGTACGCACTTTGTTCATGAGTTTCTGATGTGGAATTTTGTCAAATGCCTTTTTGAAATCTAGGTAAATTATATCTAATGATTTAGTATCGTTATATAGGTTGAAAAGGTTATGGTAAAAGTCAATTAGGTTTGTTAAGCACGATCTCTTAGACCTAAAACCATGCTGGCTATCACGTATAAGGTTATTGTTTTCGAGGAACTCTACTAGCTTGTCTCTAATGATCGTTTCGAGCAACTTTCCAACTATTGAGGTTAAGCTAATGGGTCTGTAATTACTGGCCTGGTTTTTACATCCCTTCTTAAAGATAGGTGTGACGTTAGCTTTCCTCCAATCATCAGGGACGACCCCATGCTCGAGAGATTTGTTAAAAATGAGAGCAAGTGACTCTGCTAACTCATTATGGACATGTTTTAAGATTCTAGGGTAAAATTTATCAGGACCAGGAGTCTTGTACGAGTTCATTTTCTTTAATTTATCAATTACTAGTTGCGGATTTACTTCCAGGCTCCTTAGTGATGGGTGTCTGACCTGTATAGACTCGTTGTTATCGTTATTAGTATATCCTAAGGTGAAGACTGAACTAAAAAACTCGTTTAAGATATTAGCCATACCCATATCATCTGAAATAATTTCACCCAACTGGTTTTTCAAGGGGCCAATCCCGCTTCTCATTTGCCTATTTCTATTGATATAAGTATAGAAGTGTTTGGGATTAGTGGTGCTTGCTTTTGCTATCTCGATTTCGTATTGACGTTTCTTTGATCTTATGAGTGTTTTAACCTTTCTTCTGCTAGTGTTATATTGTTGGTTAACTTGATAGCTTCTATTGTGTTTTAATAATGTGTGGAGACGGTTCCTATCTCTAATTGCTCGTTTGATGTCATTATTAAACCACGGCGGATTGCCTCTATTCGCGTTACTATTCCTTGTCTTAAGAGGAACATGGTTTTCTTGGGCTATAAAAAATAGTTCTTTAAATTTATTCCAAAGTTGATTTACATCTTCTATTTCTATCAGCTGCTCGTGAATATTTCCCAGGGCTTCTCTGAGGCCCTCTAAGTTAGCTTTACTGTAGTCTGGTACTTTTGAATAGTTATTGGTAGTTGAATACCTGGCATTTAGATCAAAGCGGATTAGTTTATGGTCACATGTACCTATATGTTCCGCTACGGCCAGAGTTGATATTAAATTTTCCTGGGATGCAATAACTAGGTCTAGTATATTATTTCCTCTGGTTGGCTCCCTTACGCATTGGTGTAAATAATTAGTATCGAGAGAGAGAGAGAGAGAGAGAGAGAGAGAGAGAGAGAGATGGTTAACCACGGGCGCCCTATCACCACAGAAGAGACCATTAACACCATAAGGTCCTTCAAACAAAGGGTCCCCGTTGGTCTGGGCTCACTAAGAACAACATAGTGAATGCCCCACGGAAAATTATTCAGGGTTTGGTGAATATCATGAATGCATCCCTGAATACAGGCTACTATCCCGGACGGGTATAAGGTGGCAAAATCATCTTTATCCCGAAAGGGAATAAGCCCCCAGACCAAGTGGCTAACTATCGCTTAATCTCTCTCCTAGAAATACCCGGCAAGATCTTCGAGAAGATTATTGCCAACAGGCTACAAAATCAACTCGACGAGTTGGGAGCGCACAACCCACAACAACATGTTTTCAGACCGAAAAGGGGCACTGAAACGGCCCTGGTGCTCCTAACAGAAAAGATGGCACATTGCCGAGCTAAGGGTCCCTATGTAGACATCGTGATGAGGGACGTGCGGAAGGCCTTCGGCAACGTTTGGATGAGAATACTCCAATACAAGATCCTAGACCCCCAGCTAGACTCAGTCCTGGAAAAAATCCTTTATGACTTGGTAATGGACAGAAGGGCGCGTATCATGATCTAAGAGCACAAAGGACCAGAATTCGAACTCAAAGCAGGCGTTCCCCAGGGGAGCTGCCTGAGTCCCCTGCTTTACCTGGTCTTCACCATCGACCTCCCTACTCCAATCCACAGGGACACGATGTATCTGCAATACGCAGATGACGTCACGCAGATCCTCCCCAGTAGGGTTAGGAAAGCAAGGGATCAGGCTAACAACACCATCGCAGAGATCTCGAACATGAACCAATTCGAGAGAAAGTGGAAAATCCGGACAAAGAGGGAGAAATTTAAGATCCTCCCGATCTGCCGTAAGTTGACGTGGCCCATTATAATTGATGGGAGGAGATAGGCTACTCCGCCGAAGGCACCATCCTGGGCCTAAAAATCTACGACCACGGATACTCGAGTCACTACAAGGAGAGACAGAATATGGCGAAGAGAGAAATCTCTAAGCTATATAGGTTCAGTAATCTTAGCTCGGCAAATATCAGGAAACTATACCTGTCGTTTATTCAGGCTAAGCTCATTTACCCTGCAGTAGTGTCTCAAACGGCCAGCAAAACCGCTATGAGGAAGCTCCAACGAGTGCAGAACTTTGCATCCCTCTTCATAAACAAAACCAGACGAAGAGAGCCTTTTCGGCAGAGGGACCTGCACCGCAGGCAGAAATTGGAGCCAATAAACGTCGCAACCCAGAAACTGGCCAAAAAGGTCTGGTCTATAATGGCCAATTATATCATCCCAGAACTGACCCCAAAGGAAGGATATAATCAAGAAAATGGAAGAAGAAGAGAAGAAGAAAAAATCGACCAGCTACGCGAGCACTGTGAAGAAAAGTGAAGGTATGGCCTCAGCAATGGCAACTCCCTCACAGATGGTCTTCACAAATGACCTAAGTGCCAAAATATTAATTTGCATTACACATGCAAACGTAAAATACGGTAAAACCTGGAAGTTACAACCAGGTTCTAAACGCCCTACTCAAAGCATCAACTTACCATCCATTATCGTACCCACTGACCCCGAATGCTCCAAAGCATTCAAGGATAGCGTGATCAGAAATAACCAAGAAGAAAAAGCCACTGGACTGAAAGAGGTAATTGAATCTCCCTCATCAGAGGAATCCGAAGAGGAAGACGATGAAGATAAAGAGAGGAAACCACATCTTCGGATAGTGACGAGGGCCCATGCACTCGCAATAGAGCGACGAAAAGTAAATCAAAAACTCCTAGGCCTCCCCCGAAGAGCGAAAAGCCTGGGCACGCCAAACCCGACCCACAGGCCAAAAAGAACAAGACCAAGAAGAAACACAGGTAAATAATCTCACAATGGAACGGAACGCACTAAGAATTCTGGAAGTCAACACCAACGGCTGGACAGTGAAAAGAACTCTCTACGGAAATTTGTTCAGGGAGATTGAGGCAGATGTCATCTTAATTTCTGAGCATGGAATTGACACTCGTAGCTCCGAAATTAAGATCTGGAACTACGACGTGTTAATCAAAAATTACTCTCAAGAGCGGTACGGCGGTGCTGCCATCGCCATCAAAAGAGGGATCAAGTACAAGCCAGTAAGAAACCTCGAAGAATCCTATCTTGCAATAGAGGTCGAACTCGATATAGGTAAGCTGCTCATCGCCACCGGGTACCAGCCGCTAAGACGAGGATATTTACCTATTCATTCTCTCTCAGGCCTATTTGGCAGAAGAGCCCCCACCATATTAATGGGGGATCTTAATGCCAGATGTCGGGAATCCGGGTACAGGTCCTTCAACGAAACTGGTAGTGCCTGGAGACTATGATGGACCGAAATATGGTCCAGAGAATAGGCCCGGACTTTCCAACCTATATTCGAGGAAGAAGTGCCACAAAACAAGACATTTGTCTCGCTAATCGTCAGCTGCCGTTCAATTACTACATGGAACCAGTCCAGGTACCATGTAGTGATCATATAGGGATCATACTTACCATCAACAGGGACCATATACAAGTCCCAGCTCCAGTCAGAAGAGACTAAATGAGAGCAGACTGGGCACGGTACGCGGTTCTTCTCGAGGCCTACCGTCCACCAAATCTGGATGAGGCAATTCTCGAGGAGATAGACGAGGCACTCGACGACCTCAACGAACAACTTAAAAATGCAGATTGGGCTTGCATCCCCAAAACCCAGTATGAAACCATCTCAACATACAGATGGACTGGGCACATGAAAGAACTCTATAGAGAATTGAGAGTAATGTACGAAATGAATATCAGAAACGCATCAGTTGACTCACTACAACGAAGTAGAGAGATCAAGGAAGAGCTCAACCAGTTGATCCTCGAACAACAACAGAGACGATGGGACGATGCGATCGAGAGCCTCGATCGAGATACATCCCCCAAAAACTTTTGGAAGAAAGTCAGAAGTCTCAGAGGATCATCTGGAAAAAGAAGAAAATGGAAATCCAAAAAGAAGATGGATCCATTGAAACAGATGACAGAAACATCGAGATAATATTCCGGCGTTATGGGAAAGAATCTTCAGTATAACCGAAGAAGAAAACGAAGATTTTAAAATAGAGTTTGAAAATAACATCGTAGACGAGCTTAACACGGAAATACATAGAACGCATCCTCATCACCAGGTGGACAGACTGCGTGACGGAGACGCCGAGATCACTGAAGAAGAGATCCTTGGCGCACTCCGCTCATTCCGCCAAAAAGTCCCAGGCTAATCGGGGCTTACGAAGCTAAACTTCGCAAAGGCACCAGCCAACATCATCGAAGGAATGAGACGTATATTCAACGCATGTCTGAATACGGGGTACTTTCCAGATGTTTACAAGACGGCAAAGATGATCTTCTTTCTCAAACATGTAAAGGATCCAACGTTGAGAGAGAGCTACCGCCCAATTTCACTTCTGGAATTTGGCGGGAAACTCTTTGAGAAGATCCTCAACGGGAGGCTGGTGTCTCACCTGGAAGAGAACTCCCTCTACAACCCTTGCCAATACGGGTTTAGAAAGAAGCGAAGTACGGAAATGGCAATCAATGTCATTACGAAAAAGTTTGCCCAAGCCAAACGGGACAGGAGTTACGTGGATATTGTTTGTCGGGATGTATAAAAGGTGTTTGATAAGGTGTGGCAGCGGGGCATGCAGTATAATATCTTAGGGCTGCTGTCTAAGTGAAAACTTGGAAAGAACTCTCTGTGACTACGTCATGGAGAGAGCGGCGTATGTCAGTCTAGGGTGCACGGACGGACCAAAGTTTCCGCTCACTGCGGGACTTCCGCAGGGGGGGGGGGGTTGTCTGCCCCCCACCCTTTACTCAATATACACCGCGGATGTCCCAGCCCCTGTGTACCCCTCTTCCCTCAATATTCAATACGCCGATGATTTCAGCTAGATAATCATATCTCCATGGAGGAATGCACCGTGGCAAGCTCGTTTGACAGCAATATAAATCGAAAATTTGAACAACTACGAGGCTCAATGGAAAATTAGAACAAACCAAGAGAAGTTCTAGGTGGTCCCCATTGGACGCACCCGAAGAGCAGACGTGCGTGTGCGGGATACTCGATATCCCTTTACCAACGAATACAATGTACTCGGTATGAAAATCACCGTTACCGGGTACGCGAAGCACGTCGAAGAAAGAATTTCTCGAGCCTCAGCCGCTGTCAGAACTCTATATACGTTCAGAAATCTACGTGAAAGCAACAAGGAGAAGATCTACAATGCCCTTGTAAGATTTATGCTGCTTTACCCCGCCTCCACCCTCTCTTGTGTCTCGAAAACACAAAAGGGGCGACTTCAAGTAGTGCAAAATAAATGCATGTACCTAATCACAGGTACACGCAGGCAAGAAAGAAGACGACAAGAAGACCTGCACAGAAAGGCAGGGATAATTCCTATTAACAAAGTCATCGAAGAAAGGACCCGGAAAATGCAGGATATAGTTATTCGAGAACTGAGTGAAGAAATTACTCAGATGATTAACCAGAACAGAAGAGCAGAATGTCGAGCCAGATTTCCAAGCTCTGCCAACCGAGTGGCTGGCGGGGACGAAGTGCCGTTCTACGCACGATGAGATGTAGTATCTAACCTAATCAAAGAAACCAAACGAATCAAGACCAAAACTCACAATTATGACAAATAATCACCGATGAAGACAACGATAAACCAAGAAAGAAAAAACCCCGAATACGACGAGAACTCTACCGACTAAGAAAAAACAAAAAACTAAAACATACACACGCATAAAAAGAAACCAAAACATTAAGAAAAAATAATAGCGTATGCGATTTGCGAACAGCTTCCCGCGTCGCTGGACCACTGTTAGCCAGCGGCGAATCCACTCCACCATCCTGAGTCTCAAAAAAGACTCATTCAAACGAAGCTTTTAAGCCGCTCGCTTGCACTTCTCGTATGCTATAAAACCCCCTCCTAGAAGCGGAGCATATTTTTAAGAAATGAAGAGAGCCCGTTTGGAAATGTTATCCAAGGGCTAACGCTCCCCCTTCCGGGTCTGGGCACCATTGTAGATAGAGGAGAGTAGGAAAAGGGGCAAAGAAAAAATAATAGCGTATGCGAGTTGTGAACAGCTTTCCGCGTCGCTGGACCACTGTTAGCCAGCGGCGAATCCACTCGGCCATCCTGAGTCTCAAAAGAGACTAATTCAAACGAAGCTTTTAAGCCGCTCGCCCGCACTTCTCGTACGCTATACCCACAACCTACATGCAAAAAAAAATCAGGTAACAAGGAGGGGGACTGACGAGAGATCACTATTTAAGTTCGGGGAGAGCTGTTTTATATATACATAGTGTTTCTAGGATTCGAAGGGTAATGGGACATTTGTGCGAATTTAGAATTTCAAAGTTCTCTAAGGAAATATCACTTTTACACTTTATTACGTGATCTCCTATCGCTGAATTTTCTTTGGCTTCAAGTATCTTGTTGGTTCTATTACTTATACCCATATGGCAAGAGAATCTTGCCTTCAGAGTTCTCACGGAGCTTCCGATATATTTGCCTTGGGAACACCCAGAACACCGTATCCTTTATTGTAAAGAAAGATTTTATATTTATTTTGTTGACAAAGGCAATCTGAAATTTTATTTGACAGAAGTATTTCCTTAGCAATATGTGTATTTTCGGCTAAGGACTTTCTTTATTGTGGATACCAAGCTCTGGCATTATTAAATAATGTTTGTCTTTTGCTACTGTTATCTCAGGGTGGCTTGGTTGATACAATCCACTTAAAAATGTGCGGATTGACTCTTCTACAATAAAAGATGGAAAACCATTGTGCACAAAGAAAGATTTAAGGTACTGAAATTCTTTGCCTATAAAATTGTAGGATGAACAGAGATTGTATGCGCGGTGAAGAAGGGTCTTAATGGATGAAATTTTGTATTTCAAATCTAAGCAACTAAAAAAGTTTAATCCTAACCTCGTATTACTCGGTTTCCTATATACTGATGTTTTTAGACTACGAGCATTTTGATTTTTTCTTATTAAAATGTCTAAAAAGGGGAGGGTGTTAATAGAGATACACTCCAAAATATTAATACTTTTCCAAATTTCAATATTAGCCCTGGATTGTTTAGCCTAGATCCTATCATATCTAATAATATTAAATCACAAATTAAAGTGTTTAAAGAATTTGTACCCCCTAGTTGGGGTTTTGATGCAGGTAGCCGTTTTAACCCCCTACTCCTTACCATTTAAGACATTGTCTGTCCTGACCTACGTTATTCCATGAAGATGTCTTTTAGAATAAAGACGAAAGCGCTCGGAATCGTTTTTCCATTTTCCTTGTGGGTGTTATTTATCATAATTTTGACTCACGTGCAAGTTGTGAGTTTCTTTTCATATATATATATATATATATATATATATATATATATATATATATATATATATATATATATATATATATATATATATATATATACACGAAAAAATATATTACACAAAGGTTCAGTCTAGGAAACGAACGCGAGTTGGAACTAGCCGGTAAGAATGAGGAATAATGATTTGTGGCTGACGACTAGCTTAGGGGTCGCAAATTATTCATTGTGCCCTTTGAAAAAAAAGAAAAAAGAGGCACTCCCACAGGTGGAACGACCGACGGTGATTCGTCTGGCTTGTTCTCCCGAAATGATGTTTGCTGAAGTCGGAAATTCTTGAGACTGAATGTTTTATTGACTAGCTTCCGCTGCCGACAAGAGTTGCCACAAAAGAAAAGGAGGCAGCAGCATTTGGGAAATTGAAGTTAGGGGTAGGAGAGGTGACAGTAGAAGGTAGATAAAAAACGTTCTTGGTTACATCTTGACCATTTGTATTTATAGTGGAAGGAGAAAACGATAGGTATTCAGTTAACTAATTCATCTCAAACGTGTGACTACTGTACTTATATATATATTTTCATTATTAAAGACTCTAATTTACTTATTACCATTGTGATCCATTAACATTCAATATCCATTAACATTTAATATATACTGTTAATATCCCATTAACATTTAATATCCATTAACATTTAGTATATTGTTACTATCCCGTTGACATTCAATAAATTGTGATTCCTTTAACATCCCTTTACATAGATTGTTCTCTTAATATTATATTAAATAACTTTTACATCAACTTAATATCCTGTTAATATTATATATCCTATTAACATCTATTTGATTTTCTGTCACTATTAATTCGATTACCGATTATTATCTTGTGAATTGCCATTTTTAATTATTTTACGTATCTATTAAATAATAAGTCGTATTTTAATTTACATCTATTATATAACCAATCAATTATTGGTTTTCCACTTGTTAATTCTAAAATATATAATTTTATATGATTGTCTATTCAAACCCCTCGTGTTCATCCGAATTTCAGTCACGTAGCCCGAATCTTACAATTCAACCTTCATTTCTATCAATCTAATTTATGTGTATTAGGATATTGTATTTATATGCTATCTAGGTAAACCATATAATAACCAGTGCATATAAAACTCTCATATTCAAGGAAGAAAGCCCTCCGTAAGTCCACCCATGTCCCAGGCCGTTCACTTTCTAAAATAATTCCCTTAAACGGCTTGAAAATACTTAGAATAATATGTTGTGCAAAGTTCAATATTCTCTCTGCTCGTTGATTACATAAAGCCTCATGATGACTTAATATAAATCCAACCATTTAATCGGTTTAATCGAGGAATAGTATGGCGGAAGTCTGAGTTAAGATTGGAGACTAGGGTGGGGCGATTTTCAACCTTTTTCTTCGATAGGTAGTGCGGAATAGGGGCCAATGAAACTGAATTAAGTGCCATAAAAAGAAAATGACAACAGAAAACTGCTCTTTTTTCATCTGTAGTTGAATTATGCTACATAACTGGCATTTTAGATCGAACAGCAGCAAGTATTGCTATTGCAACTTTGAAAGGTTTGGGAATAATAAGTGAAAGTGGTCAAGTCAAGTTATCGACAAGAGCAAAATATGGAGCGATCAAGGCAAAATAAAAAAGAAAACAAATAGTAAAACTGAAATGAGGCAATATTCAATCACTAGTATCTTCTTTGACGGAAGGAAGGATAAAACTTTGTCGCAGTCATCAAAAGGAAGCAATAATTACAGGACAGTAACGACTGAAGCTGTAGAAAGATTGATTCAACTAGTAACCGAAGCATAAGGGAGAGTATGGGACCAAGCTAAAAGAGATGAATAGATTAATGTTACACTTCAATCACGGCGAATGATGCCTCGTTAGAACACCAAAAAGGAGTTCAGTTAAATAAAATCTATTTAAGGTGGGGTGGTTTGTTTGAGTAGGGTGGAACTTGACAGACTGCCGCATCTCCGTGGGGAATTCTGGATTATTTTTATAATTATTTATTTGAAAAGTTAACGAAGAAACGTATATAACTAGTCAAAAGAAGCTTTTTGTCATGCGTATCATGCATTTTTATGCAATTTAACGAGTATGATAAATTTTGGCCTTACTGGGGGAAATTTTGTATTTATCTTTATTTTAATCAGCTTGCGCAGGTTGGAAGATTCTTCTATTACTACGAAATTTGTACCATATGTTCTTTGTAGAGGTTCTGACTAATGCATGAATGAATTAGTTGCCTTAGATAGCAATGCAATAGTCAGTACGTGTATATATTTGTTATTTGAGTTGACTGATCGTACGGCAACCCTAACATGGATTGGATCTCAAGCTACTCAATGAATGGAATCACTCGATAAGGACAAAAATAGGATATAAAATAATTTTCAAGATACTTGTAGTATGGATTTGAGGTTAATTTTCGGAAATTAATTTGAGTACACAAATGATAACCGAGGAATTCATTTTTTATGGTATATAGAGAATATGAAAGATAAGTAATTTGATGAGATTGACATATAATACAAGTAATTTAATTATGCGAGTACAAGTGGGTACATGAGATTACATGACTAGGAATATATGTAGGTGAATATAAGTATGCACATACACGAGGGGTATACGTGAACACACGAGAGTACATGTAAGTGTATAAATATACTTATGTGGTACAGGTTTAGTAAGTATAATTAGTACGATATAGCTATGATGGAGTGTGAATTAGGGTCTACAATGAGAGAAGAACAGAGTTATGATCTACTCTCGTATGGAATGACTGCCGAAAATATTTGGGAGAGAAGAGTAACTAACCTTATTCGAAGCGACGTTTTGCACAAGTAGACTGAGTACAGATCTTCAAGGCAGATAGCGAAAGTTGTGTGTTTGTATGTACGTGCTCGTGTAGGGGAAATTTTAAAGAAAATATATTTTTAATGTATTAGGGTGAAGTTACATTGAATATCTCTAGTTACAAATTCATTGATTGATTATATTTTGAATGCTAATTTTACATATTATATACCTATGAATAATATTTTCAAGGATTATTATAGTTATAGGAATGCCCCAGAGGGCATTGCTCTAACACTCCCCCCTAATGAGGTTACCCCTTTCTTTTATATAATAGAGTACTACTGGTCCGTGTAACACCTAGGTCTCCTAACGACACGACCTGAGTGCGTGAGAGTCCATTGGTTTGACTGTGGGTACAGGGAAACAGATTCGCCGTGGCAGTGCCAGTAGCGTTGAACGAGGCACTGGCACATGTGAAGGTTGATGGAGCGAAGGCGATCCGATTGCTGGTTCCTTCCAAGATGGCGTCAAACGGGATGTAGGAGTCTTGAGTCCTGTTCTTCTCTGACGTAGTGTCCAGTGGTGGAGAGATTTGCTCTTGACTGACAACCGCTGCCGGCGAGGGTTCCTACATCACAAAATATGGAGGCAGCGAAACAGAAGGTAGAGTTTGAGTAGTAGGGTTGGAGATTGTTTTCGGGGCTTACTGGAGCATAAAGAGTTATAATGGGAGAAAGAGGAGCTAAAGGGGGTTCTAGGTGAACGTTTTCTATATAGGCGGGTTTTAGGTGGCCTATGAAGACAGTATCCTTCCTGGTGCCAAGCTGAAGTACGAAAAACTTCGGCTTCTTGGAGATGACGAGAAAGGGTCCATCATAGACTGGTTGCAAAGAAGTGCGAGTTGAATCGCGACGGACGAAAACATGGGAGCATCTTGTCATCTCTTTCGGTAAGAAGGTTTTATAGTTAGCAGGCACTCTAGGGGCGGTTGGCTTAACTAGAGCCATCATCCGTACAAAATTATGTACATATGTAGCAGGATCGAGTGAGATGGTACAGGTTGGTCAAAAGCAGAGGCCAAGCAGGCCAAGTCATCCTTCAAGGATGAACGAATACCCAGGAAAATCAAAGGTAGCTTGTCCGCTTAAGTGGTGTTAGGATCTGTGTGGCGTGTAAGCTTGCTTTGAGGGTCCTGTAGAGTACATAGATGAAAGGAACCAAACACTGACATAAGTGAATCCCATTGGTGGGATTCAGATTAGCTGCTACGATCAGTCAGGATCGTTGAGGGAACACCAAAATTTGCATCCCATGATAAGACGAAGGCTCGAGTGGCAGTGGAATCCCTGATGTCCGAGATAGGAACTTCCTCTGGCCAATGAGAAAAACGATCGATCATGGTAAGAAGATAATTGCAACCACGAAAGCAAGGCAGAGGATCTACTAGATCGACGTAAACGGCGTCAAAGCGTGACGAAGGAAGAGGAAAAGGGATCAGAGGAGCTTTTGAGTGCCAATGGACTTTGGCGCGATCGCATAGCAGGCAATAGCGAGTCCATTTGGCCACATCTGCATTCGTACCTGGCCACACGAAGCGTTGTACAACGAGCTTGTGCGTGTCATTGACGCCAGGGCGAAAGAGACCTACCGTAAATTTGGTCGAAAATATGCCGACAGTAAGCAAAAGGAATGAGAGAGCGAGGACAGTCAGGCAATGAATAGTCGAGCAGGATGTGCCTGGATGGTCTGTCCGGTAAGTCGATCTCGCGAACGACGAGTTGAGAAGAGTGACGCAGTGTTTACGTGACTTTATCTTATTCCTGTGTTAGCGCTATTGTTTCATAATCGATAGGCGCAATGTGAGATAGTTGCATGCCCTAAATCGCAGCAATGTGGAAAAGCGCATCCGGTACGAAGTTTGAATAACCAGAAACATGGCGAATATCATTCGTCATCTACAGGATGAAGTCATGATGACGAGCGTCAACTGCAGTGTGTACTGACGAAGTACTATGAAACAAACAAGCACCGACCAAAGGCTTATGGTCTGTAAAAATAATAGAGTCACGTCCTTCAAGTGATAGCGGAAGTGGCAGATTGCGAGGTATATTCCGAGGAGCTCGAGAGAGAACGTATTATACCTCTTTTGGGAGTCAAAAAGAGTGCGAGAGAAAAAAGCAAGAGGTTGCTATTGGTCAATAATCTTTTGTTGCAAGGTTGCACTTACATGAGTCGAGGATGCGTCTGACGGGGGCTCCTGGAGAAGGATGAACCAATTTTGCAGCGCGGTCAATAGCCTCTTTGTGTGAGAGAATGTATCCCACACCTCAGTAGACCATTAAATAGGAGAGTTCTTTTTGGTCTTGGTTAGCATATAATTAATATGTTGCATGGCGAGCACAGTTTGGAATGAATCTGTGGTAGAAGTTGATCATATCACAGAAACGTCTGAGCTGTTTGCGAGATGTGAGCCGAGTAAAGTTGCGCATCCGGTAACTTTATCTTCGAATGGGCTAATCCCGGCACTCAAGAAATGTTGTCCCAAGAAGGAAATTCATCACACATAGCAAACAGTTTATCTGGAGCTAGACGGCGTGGACGGGAAAATACAGGACATCGTATTGTCTCTATCCGATGCACCACACTCTGTTTTATGGGCCTATTCTTCGAAGGTGGAATAGTGGGCTTAGGAAACTCCTGAAGAAAACACTGAAATGGTGGCTCGGTGAGTGTAAGACGAATAGAGATGAGGGTACTCAGAAAGTGAGTACGAACTAAGACAGTGAGTAGTTTTTGCGGTCGATTCTCGACCGCAGAGACTTAGTCCCTGTCCCAGAGAGATCAGGTTTTTTAAGATTTTCATTGGTGGGCATGGGGACCCTGTTGTGAATGCGGAGCGCAAACGCTAATCACCCCCTGCAGTAGCGCGCTCTGTGACTACACAACTAAAGTAAAAAGTAGCTTGCAGTTGATGCTGTCTCTGTCGTCCCTTTCTACGCCTCACTATTGGAATCCAAGGATTCTCAACTGTGGACCTACCTGGACTATGAGTGAAACGTGGCACGTAAGGTTCCATTGTTACAACATTTGAGTCTCTAGTGTCTTCGGTAGTAGTGGGCGGAGCTACTGCCTCAGTATTAGATTGTCGTTTGGGAACCTCCCTAAAGCCTTCATTGTCATTTTCATTTATACTTTCAGCATAGTTGTCTGTATTGTTCTCATCTGTGGAAACCACGGTAGTGCATTTAGTTTCAGTGCTTAATTCAGTAGGTTCTGCTGCGATATTCTGGATAGAAGTATTTAGTGTGTACTTTTTAGGCTTGTCAGCAGAAAGATCCGATGAGCGAGGAGCAACCGCTTGTCTGCTGTAGCTCCGCTATTAGTAAGGACAGAAGCTGAAGGAGAATCCAAATCAAAATCCTTGAGACGGTCCAGGTTAGTCAGAGACTCAGTCCCTGTCCCAAAGAGATCAGGGTTTTTAAGATTTTCATTGGTGGGCATGGGGACCCTGTTGTGAATGCGGGGCGCAAACGCTAATCACCCCCTGCAGTAGCGCGCTCTGCAAGGGGTGAATAAGAGGCCGGCTGCCACCATTTTAGGGCACACCTCCCGCCCAGTGGCCATGCAGCCTATCAGTATGGCGGCTCCACCCTGGGCTCGGCGTAAAATTAATAGGCTAGAGAAATGAAGAAAAGGCAGGCGAGGAGGATGAAAGTGGGGGAAGAAGTAGGTAGTTAAAACTCACCGCCCCAAAGCGGATCTCAGGGGTGAGGGGACAACGTCCTCTCTCCCCTCTGCCCCGATCCGGGATGGTTGAGTAAGAGAAAGCCGGTCGGCATCTACCCTGTGAAATTCGAGGCTGTCCAGAGAAAGTCGTGGGGGAAATTGTAGGAAAAGTGAGGAAGCAGGGTGTTAGAAAGAAGGATAAGAAGCTAAGCTGGGGCCGGATGGGGTGCTGAGCCCTGTCAGCACGGCAGCCAGGAAGCCAAATCGCAGGTCCCGTTACGCGGAGGGAACAGAGAGAAGGTGCGATTCTGATCCAGTTATTTTCATGGCTTATTCTGCTACGCGTCGGTAAACCTTACCTTCCTACCTATCTCCTAACCCTAGCAGTTTTTGCTCCACCTCTACGGATCCACCGCGCATACGAATCTAACCTGTTTGTGGCTAAGCTTCGGCCTGCGCCGAGTTAGCCGCCTGGGTCACCTATGTCTCCCGTCCGTGAAGATCTCTATGGAGGATCAAGCTTCCCTAACCGACACGCTCTAGTAGAGTGGGATAATGAAGCAGAAGTTTTTGTCGATACTCGAGTCAAAGTTCAGTGAAGTCCTGTCGTGTCTCTTCTTAGTTGAGTAATCTTGGTCTTCTTGACAAACAAGAGGTTAAACGCTTTCTGAAGTTGATCTCTTCTTCTCGAAAGTAAGCAAGAATCTGACAACTGTCATCCGACCAAAAATGAAAAATGAATTTCAGTAACGCTTATGTTTAAAAGTGAGTGAACGTAAACTTTTCCTTAGAATTTGTCTTAGCACTGATTGGTCAATTTTGTACTGGAGAATCAGTTAACGTAACGCTTATGTCTGAAAGAAAAAAATTAAGATAAACTTTCCCTTAAAATTTGCCTTAACGCTTATTAGTCAATTTTGTACTGGAGAATCAGCTAACATAAGGCCTATGTGTGAAAGAATAAATTAACGTAAACTTGTCCTTAAAAATATGCTTAATGCTGTTTGGTTAATCTTTGTATCACTTACCTTTTAGTAGAAAAACTATATAAAGAGTAGCATTTTGTAAAAAGGGAGATCGACAAGTCAGATATTTTTTGTGCATACCTTGAAAACCAAGTCCACGCTCCCGCCGAATAAAGACGTTTTGAATCCAGCTCTAAAATTCCTTTTACCTTTTGAGGAAGCTACGATCACCAATTTACTCAGCCTACTAAACAAGAAGAGACCTTTTTCTACTTTGGAGACACAGCCTTGTAATTACTACCCAGTTACTGAGGAATTTACATTGACAACAGTACCACCCTTCAATTGGTGACCCTTTTTCGTCGAACAAGAAGTGATCAAACACTAATGGATTCACGAAGCGATCCAAAAGCCGCTTACTTTCCACACCAAGAAGTATAGCTTGCCAATTCCATTACTATCAGCCTTACCACTACAACAAAGCAGCCGTGGACATTTGCTGCTTGCCACCTAAGACGGTGGATCGAATTCCACCTATAATCACATCTAAGAACCAAAATCATCCAGCTCTGCGAGACTCTGCAGCAAGAATAATGCGATGAACTCATTTCTACGCTACTGGACTACTCGAGACCTAACCCGGCAAAGGTTTGTCCAGTCTCTACCTACAAACATCGCACTCTCATCGCAGTTCAAAAGGATGACACTAGGGCAAGAGGACACCAACAAACATACTCACGCCTTTCGTTCGGGTACAGTGATAAAAAAAATGATAATAACAATAATAGTGCTTTCAAAAAATCCCAATGCAAATCAGTTCAAAGGTGTAGATTCCGTGCTAAATTTTCCAAAGTGTAAATTGTAATAATTCCATAGTCCGGTGATGAGAATAATAATAGTAATTTTGTGAGACTAAATTAAGTGTGTCAAATTCGTATACAGATCAATACAAAGTCAACCTCTATTCATATTTTCCGCTTAGTTTAAGAAAAGTGGTGTGGTGCATACAAAGTAATGTAGAAGAAATATAGCTTTAGTTCGCGATGAGGAACTGTAGCTATGTACTACATGCGGAGCTCTCTAATCATTGTTATTCAAAACGCTTGGCATAACATAGATTAAAAAAGGAATCTCAGGACTGCTGATCCCTCTTAAATCTATGTTGTGCACTCAAGAATAACAAAAGGGTAATACGAAAGTATATATAATGTTGTAGGCGCCCGCACAAAGCTGTAGCTATGCATAAAAATATATAAAAAATGGTACAAAAACCTCAGGAGCGCTTATAAATTGAACTTATACTGCAACCAATAATAAAAGGGAAGGATGGACATAATAAAAGTAAGAATAATAAAGTTGTGGCGCGCGCACACACACAAGCAAACATATTTTTGTTCACATATATGCGTTGCAGTTCCTGCGCCCGAACGCTCTAAAGAACCTCTGAATACCTTGAATACCGTAAAAAATGTACGAAAGATGTATTTATTTATGTTTCAAAAACAAACTACGTTACTCGGGGCAAAATCCTCTGGTGCTGGAACCACGTTATAGAATAGTATTTGGCTCAAAAGTACCTCATAGATGAGCATTTTGTAGTCTGATGAAATTTTATAATCCTTGAATGTGATTGATAATTTTTGTAACGCTTAAGCCCTTAATTAATTCAGTCCAAGTGGCCAGTATATTTAAGACGAAATTAATGAATGGCAGACATCTGAAGCAGGTTCCCACATAGGACGATGGGCGGGAGCAATGCGATTATCAAGCCCTCATTTAATTATTAATTATCCGAATAAAAATTGTTGTATTATACTTTTTTTAAGTGTGAATAAAAAATCTCCGTTAGATTCTCCGTTAGGCTGTTATCTTTGGTCAGCAGTGCTCACAGTCCTTTACTAAGCGAAGGCGTTTTTCGTACTTTTCGAAACCGTTTCCTCCTTTACCTGTTAGCGAGAGGTAAATAGCCAATGTACTTCGTCCAAGAATTCCGAACAGACAAAATTAAAAATGAATTTCAATAACGCTGTTGTTTGAAAATGAGTGAAAATTTGTGTTAGCTCCGATTGGTCAATTTTGTACTGGAGAATCAGCTAGCATAACGCTTATGTTTGAAAGAATAAATTAACGTAAACTTTCCCTTAAAACTTGTCTTAACTCTGATTGGTCAATTTTGTACTGTAGAATCAGCTAACGTAACGCTTATGTGTGAAAGAATAAATTAACGTAAACCTATCCTTAAAAATCTGCTTAACGCTGATTGGTTAATCTTTGTATCACATATTTTTTAGCAGAAAAACTATATATATAGAGTAGAATTTTGTAAAAAGGGGGAGGGAGCAGAGAATAAAAAAATGCAGAGGAGAGATCCACATTTATTGATCTACGCTTAGGAATCTTCAACCCGGTAAAGGAGGCAAGGACAAGGATAACAAGAGGCCTCCAAATCCGTGACTGTTGCATCTTTTCAGGATAAACTTAGACATCTGGCCCTGAGACATTGGTCCCCTTGCTGTTCCCCTGATGCTTTTCCCCACAGGGGGCACTTTTGCGCAAGACTCAATTCCTTACAAAAACTCCAGGATTTCACCCAATGAGCCCCTAGGAAAGGACTACCCCACCCCAGTATACATGTGCAATTCTACGCCCTGATACTTAACCGTTTGTCTCTGAAGGGCAGCGGCCGACTGATTGGAGATTCCTCCTGTTTCAGTTGCTCACAACAGGGCCAATAGCAAGCGTGGGCGGGCTGATAGAAAATTTCTCATGTGCCTGCCCTGCTTGGAAGCAAGGTACAGTGCCTCTCTTATCCCACCTTCCCTCCCAGGACTCAGTAGAGAAGCGATAGACTGATTGGAGATTTCTCCTGTTTCTGTCAACCTCACTAAGTCAAAAACGTTTACAGGGTGACTGATTTGAGATTCCTCCTGTTTCTCCTTTGGACGTGTCGAGTAAGTGTGTAGGGATAAGATAGCCTCGTGCCTGCTCTGATGGGACAGGGGTAACGTCGAACCAATGAACGTCCCAGAGGAGCGGCAGGACCTTTGGGTCTCGCTTCGCCTGACCAATGAAGAGCGTCCTTCTAAGTCCCAATGGTTCGAAGTAATCTTCGGACAATTGGATATTGTCATAAAGAAGCTCATCGAACTCAGGGACGGATACGCAGCCATATGCCATATAATCAATCGGAATTAGAAAAACTTACCTCCAAGAAGGCATCATAGCTGCTGGCCCAAATCGGACTCAAGCCGAAACCAGCCGCTTCAGTTACCGCAAGAAAGGCGGTGATATGCATGCAGATAGACTCCTAGGTAGGGGCTAGAACCCAAGAAGAAATCAGGACTGAAATCGAGAGAAATCACGCATGGGCTAAAGTCCCAGAAGTCATCAAGTTCCGTGACCTAACGCATATTTTCAAAGTGGTCTTCGATGAAACAAAGATAGCGGAAAAGGCGCGAATGACTGGGCTGAGACTCTTCAGTATGGTCATCGGTTCTGCGCAAATCTCGCGAGATAAGCAATTCTCCCAAAGAGAAGACGCTCGGCCCAGAATGCAGACAAGAAGGGCACTCCTGTATGCGTTGTGTCTCGCAGACTAAGAAGTGCCTAAATTGGTCAGGGCCTCACAGAACCATGAGCATACAGTGCGATGTGTGCAGGAAACCCCCTAACCGCAAAAAGACAGCTGACATAGTCTCTTCGAGTATGACATATTCCAGTGCAGCAAAGACTACGCCTTTCCCGCCAGCCAACCAGCCCCAAACCCAGCCACAAATAGTCCTACAGTTATCAGATTCGACCCCCACCAAACCGCTGGCGTGCATTCTACAAGCACACGTAGGAAATTATGCAATCCCTGGCTCATTCAATACGGAGCTGAACAGAATATTGGAAGCAAATGGCATGGAATCCCGAAAGTTCCCCGTCAACCCTCCCTCCGACAATGTTATGGCTCTAGGGAGCGTAACACCCACCCTAACCGCCGCTACACCCATTCAAGCTGGAGAAGTAGATCGAAAGCACAAAGCTACGCCGGCAGAGGAAGATATGGATGCTTCTGGTCCCTCCACGAAGCCGACCCACAAAAAGACTTTCCCGATGACAACAGTAGAGGTTAAACTTGCACCAAAAAGCGATTCCGTACAAACCTCAAAATCCTAATCGCTCGATGCCAAGCAGATCAATCTCGTCATCGCGGTGAACAAAAGTACGACGCAATCAAGAAACTTCACCATTGAAGACATCACCACAGGTATCCGCAGGGATACTTCAAGTAGTTTTTCGACTCCTCAACTGAGGAAGACGAGGTTAAGCCTGCCCTATCGGAAAAAGAAGTAACGCTGTACAACTCGATGCTCAAATTCTACGAGCTGAGTTTGTATAAAAAAAACTACGCTCCGGCAAGCCGTACAGCCCCCTGAAGTACCAGAAGTTCCCGATCAAACCAAGGAAGTAATCATAGCTGCAATAAAAAGACGATGCATACGATGCACAAGGATGGGGCAACCATAAACACCAACTACACAACATATATAAAGAAATTGACCCGGATCTCCTACTTCTCTCCGAAACTGGAATAAAAGACGAAGACCCCATCAAGATCTACGGTTACGACGTCATTCAATAGAACCTAACTGGCGAAAGATTTGATGGAGCAGCAATAGCGGTGAGATTGGGACTTCAGTTTGTCAGTCTCAAAACATACATATGGAGCATTGAAGTAGGCTCAGGGTACCAGCCTCCAAGAAGAGCGTACCTTCCGATCTACGATCTGTTCACTTTGTTCCGGAAGGCTCACTTCGTTATCCTCCCTTGCGACCTTAACGCCAGATCAAGAATCGCTGGCTACGCTCGAGCTGACGGTCGAGGGAGGAACCTCGACTTACTCCTACGTAGAAGCGCAGCGGAGAGGATTGGGCCGGACTTCCCGACGTTTATGTATCTAGGGTCAGCGAACAAGCCGGACATCGTGCTTACGGACCCCGACTTCCCCTTCCATCACCATTTGCAGCCTGGCCCCCTTACACCCAGTGACCATATTCCTATGGCTATCATGGTGTGCCACCGCTCCCATACCCATACCCTCGTCACTAAGGAAAAATATTTTCGGTTGCAGACTGGGAAACCTTGAGAAGGTCATTCCTGGAGGTCATTTCTGAAATGGATGGTGGCACACAAGAACAAATCGACGGAGAGTTGTCCAGCATCCTCGATGGTTTTGCCACCGCGGAGAACATACTCCCGAACACAAGGCACAATATTCTGATCTCGACGCGTTCAACACAGGAGATGATCATCCTGCAGCAGCGATTCTAGTTGATCTACAACGGCGTCTGGGCTGCTGGATACGCCAGCCTAATAGAATTTGCGCTCGTCCAACAGCTCATACAACAAGTGAACGATGCGTTACTGTAAGAGATCAAGGAGAAATGGGAACGCATGATCCATAACATAGACATCAAGGACAACCCCAATAAATTTTGTAATGCCATCAGCAAGTTAAGAGGGAGATCAACTTCGAAGGCTGACTCACCAATAGTACACCTTGACAAGTGCGCCAGGAATCCACAAGAAAAAGCCGAATTTTTTAGAGAAGTCAAGAGCAACGTTTTCCACATCTCCGAAGAAGAGGAGCAAAACTTCAATCTGGGCTTCGAGGACAGAGTTCTGGAACACATGAAAAGGCACATAGAAAGACACTATAGGAGATTCACTCCGCACAGAACCCTCAAACCTCAACAGGCTGCGGGAATGCGCTCCGCAAGGCATGGCAATCACACAAGAAGAGCTAGATCTCTGGCTTTAAGCAAAAAGCTCCTGCCCTAAGCCTAATAACAGCAAGGCCCCTAAAGGAGGACCCAGCTAGGACAAAAACCAAACTGTTGAATCTTTTCAACTCAACATTAGCGGCAGGATACTTCCCGGACGGCATGAAGACATCAAAAATGATCTTTATTCCTAAACAAGGGAAGCCTAAAGATTAAGCGATGAAATACAGGCCAATCTCACTTAAAATACCAACATGCGGCCCTGGAGCTAGCCTCTGGCTGTATAGTAGAGGTGGTCTGCCGGGAAGTGAAAAAGGCCTTCGACAAAATATATATCGATGGACTCAGATACAAGAACTCGAGGCTTGGTGTGATAGAACGGTCTGAGGCCGTTTTAATTCAGCCTCTATCACATGTTAACCATGCTCACCCACATGCTTACCCACGTGCATCCTGCCTGCGAGAGGAAGCAGAAGCGCGTTATCTCCCATCATAGCCAATGTTTAATCAAGGAGGTTCACTCCCCCGTCTCGCCTCCATACGTCGATCTCGCCAGATTGAATTTGGCTTATGGGCAGATACGGTATTTTCCCAAGCACCACCGGGACATTCCCCCGAAGTCCCCCACTCAATTATCCCCTACGCCATGGGGATGACTCCGGCTATTTATACCGTAGCTTTTCCCAATTGAGGCAGATCTAGATTATCTTCGCGAGGCATCAAGCCGATCCGGTCTTCCTTGGGCCCCTAGGAACTCTGCCGAGAAACTCCTTATTGTCCAGAAGAGGACAATATCCCTTGAGTGCCAAGGTTCGTGCCCTTCGAGACGCCAAGTCAACAAGGCCCCCTGTTGTTCAGAAAGATTACAACGTTAGAACAGCCATTGTTCTTTGAGTCCGTTTCACAAGAAACGGTTCTCACCACCACCCACCCCCCTCGTTGTTCAGAAAGAGAACAACGTTAGAACAGCCATTGTTCTTCGAGCCCGTTTGCCAAGAAACGGTTCTCGTTCCCAAGACATCACGTCCGGATAATTTAATTCCCCTCTTTTTAACCTTCTTCAAGAGAACGCTTGGTTTCAACAATAACCTCCATTGTTAATCTAGAACATCTCCGATTTGCTGTCACAAAGATCGCTCGTACTTCGGAGCCCCACTTCGCTCTCACTCCTCGAAGACAGTCCTCCCCCCTCGTTACTCGTTAAGGACAACCCCCCGAAGAACCTTTCTGCTGAAAATCACCAGTTGGACCGAAGATTCCTTCGCATCGTCTTCCTCTGCACAACAACTTTGTAATTACGTAAGCTAAGCATTACCTTTAATCATTTAACCTTTTGTCAACGCAACCCTGTGCTTTCAATGGTTTGGCAACCCCCCCCCTTTAATTCTGGTTTGTTTACCTTTGTAAATCTCTCCAAATCTTAATCCTCAGATTAGTCAGATATTCCCAAGACCCTTTTCATTCTCCGTTTATGTAAACATTTTTTTGTGAGTTGTTGATAGTTTAATTAATAAAATTCTATTTTATTAATGGTATCCATATTATTTATCCTTGTGCTCCGTTCCATTTCTTAAGCATATTGAAGATAAATAAGCCTCTCTAGCCCCCCCCCCCCCCTCCCCTTTTGAACTAACTTCGGTCAATCAGATTACCACGCATTCGAAATATAGAATAATTCCCTCAACGAATAGTTATATATAGTATATCGTCGGGAGCCTATTCTACGAAATATATATATATATATATATATATATATATACTATTTAAATTTGGTGTCAAGTGTGTAAGGTTTAACGCTATATCTTTGCAAACACTGGTCTCAAGCGAGTGAAGCATAGTGTTATTCGTTATAAGAATAGAGTATAGTAGTTCCCTTTTGTTTTAACGATTGCTATCCCCTTTTTGAAACTTAAGAAGCTAGAGTAGCTCAAGGAACTGTTATAATAATTTGTTTGTGTTTTTTTGTGTTATTTTAGTCATTGGTTATCTAGGTCGAGAAACCAATCACGAATAGGTCAGTGCCCATATTTAGGTAGGCCGATTTACTAGAAGGCGTAATTCTTATTGCAAGGAATTTAGTTGGTTGACTATTGCGCCCCCCCTCCCCCCTAAGTGCAAATATGACTCAGTTTGAAATCTTCAAAGCGCAAGGAGAATCCTTGGGACTTTCCGGAAGAGAATTGATTGAGTACGTTCAAGAGGAGCAATGAACAGAAAGAGAAAAGTTAAGAGAAGAAAGGCAAAGTGAAGTTCAACGAGAAGAAAGAAAAATCCAACAAGAAGAAAGAGAAAGAGAAATCCAACGAGAAGAAAGAGAAAGAGAAATCCAACGAGAAGAAAGAGAGGAACGGAAAAGACAACCTGAGCTTCACGATCAGCTTGAAATGGCTCGCGTACATGCTGAAACCCAATCGGTAAGTTCACGTTCCGAAGACCCGCCCAATCTCCCACTTAACTTCCCAATTTCAGGGATGTAGAGGATTTTGGAGCATTTTTAGCACACTTTCAAAAGATCCTCGAGATCAATAACCTGGATTTGGAGGCTGAAGATGTAGAAAGATTACTTCCCCTTTTAAATTGTAAATTGTGCGACATTTTCATATCTTTACCATCCGATTTTACAATTGACTACAGCACCTTAATAGCTGAGTTATTGGCCGCTTATAATATGACTCTCGATTTCTACCGACAAGAATTTCTAAGAGGTCGTATTAAACCCAGACAGACGTTCCGTGAATTCGAATAAATTCTTCTGAAGAATTTTAAATTCTGGTTAGAATCCTCAAAGGTTGATCCTAACTACGAGTCCTTAACAGACTTCGTGTTGCGGGATCAATTTTTGGCGTCTCTCCCGACGGAGATCCGCGCGTTTGTCAAGGATCGTCGGTGCCAGACCTTTAAAGAGTGTACCGAAGAAGCGGATGTCTATGCCGCAAGCCATAATTTATACCCCAAGGAGAATCGAAATTCTCACCAATCCCCCTACCAGGAAAGAAGGAAGGATTCGCGCCCCTTCCCAGGAAAAATTTGCGGTGGTACATGACTACCTTGTGCGGGCGAACCGATTTCCCGTCGTTAGATGTTACCTGCAGTGTCAGTATTATGATGGTTGGGCTGAAGTCATTTCAGCACCCATAAAATTTCGTTTCGTCTAATAGGACAGAGCCCTCAAGTAAGTTCCGACCCTGTGTCCCAGGCTGTCCTTACTCGAGGCCGAGCTAAAAAGGAAGCTCAGGAGTCCGTTTCCCTCAGAACCCCGATACCGTCCGAATTCTCGGAGATCCTTAACCAGGACTTTAGCTCCGCACAAAAGGAGTGTGAAGCACTAACACCCTTATGGGATAAGGCCCAAAACAAGGACACGGAGACTGTCCGTGGACCCAAAGTAATAAGGTACCTGGAGCAAGGTGGTCTACTTTACCGATCCGCCGAGGACAGTAATAACGCTGTTACAACTGTCTTATGCCTTCCACGATCCCATGTACCTATACTGCTCAAAATAGCTCATGACAGCATCTTTTTCGGTCATTTTAGTCATACTAAAACGGGTCAGCGTATTTTTAAATATTTTTATTGGCCGGGTGCTGCAGCTGACATCTTAAAGCATTGTCGATCGTGCGATGTGTGTCAGAAGACGTCCGCTAAGTTGCAGGTCAAACCTGCTCCCTTACAAAGGGGACCAGTCATAACTGAACCCTTCTCCAGAGTGGCCATCGACCTGGTTGGCCCTTTCCACCCCTCTTTAAGAGAAGGGCACAGCTATATTTTTACCTCAGTTGACTTTGATACCCGTTTTCCTGAGGCTGTCCCCCTTCACCGAATCGATAGTATTTCTTGCGCCAAGGCCCTCATTTCCATCTGTTCAAGGGTAGGCGTCCCCAAGGAAATACTCTCAGAGAGAGGACGACAATTCACCTCCGAGTTAATGGAGTACGTAGGGAAGCTGCTCATGGAAAAGCCTCTTTTTACCACCCACTTCCGTCCATAGACAAACGAGATGTGCGAAAAATTAAATGGAAATTTAAAATCCATGATTAAGAATATTTGTGCCGAGCAGCCTCGCGAATGGCACAGATATATCCCGGTCGCCCTATTCACCTATCGAGAAATTCCTCACCGTGCATTAGGCTTCGCCCCGTTTGAGCTCTTTTATGGACGTAATGTACGCGGACCACTCAGCATTTTAAAGGAGTTGCTAATCAAGCCCCAACGTGATCAAGAACTATAGTCATCCTACGCCTATGCCTTGGATCTACGCCAGAGGCTCGAGAAATGCGCAAACATCGCCTATGAAAATGCCGATGTCAATTTGGAAAAATATAAAACTTATTTTGATGTCAGGTGCGAAGATCGGAAATTTAAGCCCGTTGATGAAGTACTCCTGCTCCTTCCCACAGCAAGTAATAAATTACTGAGCCAATGGAAAGGTCCGTACTCGGTCCGCGAGGTACGAGGACCGGTAGATTACCTCATTGGTACCCCAGCAGGTGATAAGCTCTACCACGTCAACTTGATGAAAAAGTACCACCGACGCGCCCATGGAGATACGTTGGTAGCACTGGACGAAACATCGGCACTTGAAGAGGATTACCCTGCGGAGTCCCTTAATGTCATACAGACAGTGTGCATCCAACCTGATGCCGATTACCCTCTTCCTTCCCTGCCAGGCGAGTCCTTTGAACCCTCTGACCTGGATATCGACGCGCAGCTGACACCACATCAAAAGAGTCAGTATCAAGAATTATTATGTCAGTTCGACGACGTTATTTCCAAGAAGCCTGGATGCGCAACTAGTTTCGAACATGATATTAAATTTACGACCTTAGAACCTGTCCGTTCAAAACCCTATGCCAAGCCGATTCATTTATGCCAAGCTTTTAACGCCGAAGTCGATAATTTGATTAGTTTAGATATAATAGAACCTTCCACCTCTAGTTATTGTTCCCCAATCGTCATCGTCAACAAACCTGATGGCTCTTATCGGATGTGCATCGACTTCCGGAAGTTAAATTCGGTAACTGTGTTCGACGCCGAGCCCATCCCGTTGTTAGATCAAAACCTCCACCTTTTTGAGGACGCCAAGTTCATCTCAGAACTTGATTTGTGCAAGGCGTATTACCAAATTCCCTTCCGGCCCGATGTGAAAGCATATACCGCCTTTGCAACTGAGAAAGGCTTAATGCAATTTAAGCGCATTCCTTTTGGCCTCGTGACCGTTGTAGTAACTATAACCGTCTAATGAGAAGGTTATTAGATGGACTTCCGCATGTCTCCTTTTACTTCGATAACGTCTACGCCGCTACTCGTGAATGGAGTCATCATTTAACCACCTTATTAGCTCTCTTCGAGCGACTGCGCGAAAATGGCCTCACCATTGGCCCCAGCAAATGCCATTTTGCACACGAAACCATAAAATACTTGGGTTTTAAAATAGGACAAAGCCAGTTACGTTCACATGAGGACCAGATTAAGGCAATCGCCTACATGCCCCTCCCGAATACTAAGAAGCAATTAAGATCATTCCTAGGATCAGCTTCTTACTATCGGCGATTTTTCCCGAATTTCGCTGCAATTTCGGCGCCCCTCAGCACCCCTTTAAAAAAGAATTTCCCCGATCGACTACGTTGGAATGATGTCGCTGTTTCTCATTTTAACCAGCTCAAGAGTAAGCTCATTTCTGCCTCCATTTTGAAGTTGCCCAACCCGGAAAAAATCCTTTGGGATTAAGACCGACCCGAGCAACGAGGGCATTGGAGGTGTACTCCTTCAATATAAGAATGACGGAACGACTCATCCAATTGCATATGCTAGTCGCCAGTTATTACCACGCAAAAATAGATATGCCACTATAGAGAAGGAAGATCTAGCTATTATTTGGGTTATTGACAAGTTTAAGTTGTATTTGATAGGAAAAGAATTGCAGATAGGAACTGACCACCGCCCGTTGGCCTATATTCGGAATGTACGACACTCCAATCGCCGAATTATGCGCTGGAGTCTACTCTTCATGAGTACCAATTTAAGATAAATTACATAAAAGGTTCCGATAATCAGGTCGCTGACGGACTCAGTAGGAATGCGTTACCAAATAGTGTAGATTAATTTGTAATTCGTAGGATTAGGATCTCCATGTATGTATATACCGTCTTGTACGACTTAAATTAGATTCTGCCGTAATATAATTAGTTAATGTATATGTCTGAATTTTGTGGCTCAATGTCTATTTTTTTTCGTATGTGTATATATTTGTACCCATTAATTTACGTATGAATTCTTTTGTCCCATATGTACTAATTTTATATTATTTCATTGTTCCATGTCTCTTTTATGGTTAAGTTTGTATTAAAGGTTAGTGTCGGGGAATGGTTACTCTCCCTCCCCCCCCCGTACACTCTTGGTGCAGTCACAAGGCGGTTACCGCAAAGACATCCGTCGAAGGCATCGGCGGGTCAGTGCTTAACCGCAGTGTGGCACAACTCGGTGCCATGTAAGACCCTAAAGGTTAAAAAGGTAAGATCTCCCCCAGGAGAGTGAAATCCAGTTTCACGTCGAACAAGAAATTGGAGACGGGTTTCTCCCAATCTCGATGGCTAACGAGGAGCCGATGTTTGACCTCGTGGGAAAGACCGTTTGGAAAAAGAACTCTCCTGGGGCCGTCCTCAAGCCCCTCCCCCCCCCTTACCACACCCCCAGTGGGGGTGCGAGGTATAAATGAGGAACTCTGAGGAAAATCGAGGTAGTAATCGTCAGTCTCTAGGTGACGAAGTCTCCGGATCAAACCGAACTACCGAGACTAGAGAGGTAGTTTACTTGGGTCGCCAGACCAAGAAGTACCCTGCAAGAGAGACAGGGCTACCTACCTTAAGGGGCTAAGAAGAAGCTCATCCTCGACCTAAGTCCCTGGTTATCAAACCAAACGATAAGTTAACTTTGGTAAGTTCAACTTACTCTCGCCAGAGAGACTCCTCATATCCTGGTGCACCTTAAACACCAGGGGTATTCCTCGTCCTTGAGGAATTAAGAAGAAGAAGGAAAAGGCTTCCCCTCGAGCCCGTTATTCGGTGGCCACACCGAACTCCTAAGTTAACTTGGTGAGTAACCAAGTTCAACTTGTTCTCGTCAGAGAAATCCCCCTCCGTTATAGTCGCCTTGAGGAAGACTGGAATTAAGCAAAAGCTTAATTCCGGGTTACCAAACCGAACGTTAAGTAATTTATTCTCGCCAGAGAAACCCCCCTCCGTTATCCTCGCCCTTGAAGAAGACCCTCCCCGAGTTCAGTCCTCGTCCATAAGGAAATAAGTAACGAAGGAGAAAAGCTCCTCCTCGAGCTCGTTACTCGGTGATCACACCGCACTCCAAGTTAACTTGATTTAAGAAACAAGTTCGACTCACTCTCGCCAGAGAAACCACGACTGCCTAGGTGTTGCATAAAGCACCGTATTGTTTCTCTTCCTTGAAGAACCCTTCCTCCCCCGGGAGAACGTGTGGACCCCCCAGCTGCTACCCTCGCCAAAACGACCGTGGAATTTCGCTCATCTACAACTGGACACACGACACGCGTCGTGAGTCAATAACATTTCTGAGGCCATTTAAACTCCACATGAGTCCGTAAGCCTAATTCTTATATTATTGTTTTGTGTAGAGAAAACGTTAACCAAATTTTGAAGGGTAAACTAATTTAATTAATTTTTGTTTAGGATAATATTCAGAGTATTGCTGTAGTTAATGTATAAATGATATGTATTCAATTGATAAAGGTAAAATATAAGTTTATTTTGTGAATTAGGGGGCGTTTCTTTTATATCCTTACGTGTGTCGTAACGGCTCTGTTTTTCAAGATATTCTTATAATATCAATATATATTAGACACTCTTAGCGCTCTTAGAGATAGAACAAAAAGGGGGGGGAATTCTACGACATAAGTTAGTTTCCCCTATAATCGAATGATCAACATAATCATATGTATTGAGGTAATACTAGCTAGGTGCATGAAGTTAAGGTCGGTGCAAGAAAGTGAGTTCTCCAAAACGGAGCTCTATGGTTGTCCCTTCTCTCTTTTTCTCGATGTGACAACTTCCCCTGGAATGGAGGGGTGTGATAGAACGGTCTGAGGCTGCTTTAATTCAGCCTCTATCACATGTTAACCCTGCTCACCCACATGTTTACCCACGTGCATCCTGCCTGCGAGAGGAAGCAGAAGCGCGTTATCTCCCATCATAGCCAATGTTTAATCAAGGAGGTTCACTCCCCCAGTTCGCCTCCATACGTCAATCTCGCCAGATTGAATTAGGCTTATGGGCAGATAAGGTATTTTCCCAGGCGCCACCGGGACATTCCCCCGAAGTCCCCCACTCAATTATCCCCTACACCATGGAGATGGCTTCGGCTATTTATACCGTAGCTTTTCCCAATTGAGGCAGATCCAGATTATCTTCGCGAGGCATCAAGCCGACCCGGTTTTCCTTGGGCCCCTAGGAACTCTGCCGAGAAACCCCTTATTTTCCAGAAGAGGGCAATATCCTTTGAGTGCCAAGGTTCGTGCCCTTCGAGACGCCAAGTCAACAAGGTCCCTTGTTGTTCAGAAAGAGAACAACGTTAGAACAGCCATTGTTCTTTGAGTCCGTTTCACAAGAAACGGTTCTCAACCCCCCCCCCTCCGTCGTTCAGAAAGAGAACAACGTTAGAACAGCTATTGTTCTTCAAGCCCGTTCGCCAAGAAACAGTTCTCGTTCCCAAGACATCACGTCCGGATAATTTAATTTCCCTCTTTTTAATGTTCTTCAAGAGAACGCTTGGTTTCAACAATAACCTCCATTGTTAATCTAGAAGATCTCCGATTTGCTATCACAAAGATTGCTCGTACTTCCGAGCCCCACTTCGCTCTCACTCCTCGAAGACAGTCCTTCCCCCTCGTTAAGGACAACCTCCCGAAGAACCTTTCTGCTGAAAATCACCAGTTGGACCGAAGATTCCTTCGCATCGTCTTCCTCTGCACAACAACTTTGTAATTACGTAAACTGAGCATTACCTTTAATTATTTAACCTTTTGTCAACGCAACCCTGTGCTTTAAATGGTTTAGCGAACCATTTCCCCCTTTAATTCTTGTTTGTTTACCTTTTTAAATCTCTCCAAATCTTAATCCTCAGATTAGTCAGATATTCCCACGACCCTTTTCATTCTCCGTTTATGTAAACATTTTTTGGTGAGTTGTTGATAGTTTAATTAATAAAACTCTATTTTATTAATGGTAGTTATATTATTTATCCTTGTGCTCCGTTCCACTTTTTAAGTATATTGAAGATAAATAGGCCTCTCCAGCCCCCCTCCCCTTTTGAACTAACCTCGGCCAATCAGATTACCACGCACTCGAAATATAGAATAATTCCCTCAACGAATAGTTATATATAGTATATCGTCGGGAGCTTTTTCTGCGACACTTGGGTTATCCCTCCATTTTGGGAAAATCCTCCACAGTTACCTCACCAGTAGGAGAGCTACGATAGCATTCGAGGACCACATCGGAAACCCATTTGACTTGCTATCCGGAGTCCCCCAAGGAGGGTGTCTGAGTCCCACACTCTTTACGATCTACACAAAGGACATTCCGAAACCGCTACTTCCCCGAACCCTAAACGTACAGTACGAGGATATCACCCAGATTGTGACTTGCCATACCAGCTCTGGAAGAGTGATGTCAAGGGCGACTTCAGCCGAGGCCCAGAAAATCTCCAGGTAGGAAGAAAAGTGGACGACCCAGACGAACCAGACCAAATCACTGCATTCGCGATTGGCATACGGAAGACGGAGCACATCCGACAGGGAACTCTGTAATAGACTATTCCCGTAGCGCGAATTTTCTAGGCTATATAGTGTAGTCAAAGTAGCCAACAACCGTAAAATAATTGCAAGAAATTGTTTTATGGTGTTTATTTATTTTTTAATGCGTGAACAACAATACAGCAAAAGTTTACCCAAATTGAGTTACCAGAAATGGGTCAAAATGGTGCCATACAAAGATGGCGACCAATACTTCATATTTCCATATTTCAAATTTGCACTTCATCATCTTATACTGGACCTTGACATGTTTTGTAAAAATGGCTATTTTGGCATTGTCCTTTAGATATAGGGGAGTAGGAAAAGGGGCAAAGAAAAAATAATTTCGTAGGCGAGTTGCGACAAGCTTCCCACGTCGCTGGACCACTGTAGACAGCGGCAAATCCACTCGGCCATCCTGAGTCTCATTCAAACGAAGCTTTTAAGCCACTCGCCTGCACTTCTCGCACGCTATACAACCTCCTTCCTAAAAGCGGAGCGTATTTTGAAGAAATGAAGAGAGCCCGTTTGGAAATGTTATCCAAGGGCTAACGCTCCCCCTCCCGGGTCTGGGGCACCATTGTAGATAGAGGGGAGTAGGAAGAGGGGCAAAGAAAAAAATAATAGCGTAGGCGAGTTGCGAACAGCTCCCCGCGTCGCTGGACCACTGTTGGCCAGCGGCGAATCCACTCGGCCCTCCTGAGTCTCATTCAAACGAAGCTTTTAAGCCGCTCACCTGCACTTCTCGCATGCTATAGTCCTCATGCTTGAGAACAATCTAGTTTATGCTTTCGGCAAGTACAACAGTGTGTGTTGCAGACACACACAAGCAACTACAGCGAATCATTTTCAGGAGTGTTTCTGGTGCGGGTGCAGTGTCCGTCATCAGTGGAACTAGTCTGTTGGTTTATAGGCTCCACTCCCATTTAGTGACGTCAATATCCTTACTCTTTCCCATCCATTGCATTACCTGGAAATATCTTCTCAGAGAATGATACTTTGTAGCCGAAGATGTTGGAGGTAGTCGTTCGGGAGTCGCGAAGCTTTTGGCCGCACTTACATTTTTGCAAAGATAGGTGTATCTGACAGCATATAGGTTGTCCCCAGGTTTGCCATTGAACAGAGACGCCATAAGTGCACACCCAGAGTCTACAATAGTATCCATGTCTTGTCCAGGTGTACTGAAGATCTTTGCACAACTTTGCAGGACTGGTTCACCTTTTATCAGCTTTTGCAGAGCAGACTGCTTTCCAATTCCAAATATCCTGAAAGTGGTGTCGCATCATGTGAACGCATGCAGAAACAGCATACTTTGACAGATCTCGCTACCTAGAACCTGCTTTATGACCTTTATGTCATACACTACAGTAGGACTCCCTTTATCTGAGCGGAAGTAGAGCTTTGTACCATCGCTCGGAGATGCGTAATGAAGCAGTAGCACTAACAAATCCGTGTCCTCGCCTATGAGCGTGGTAGTTTTTTCAGATGACATTGATACTGCTGTACTCACAATGTCCAAGTCAGCACCTTCCGTAGCATGTAGCGCATGACATCCTCTGATTTTTATGCCATCGGCAATCATATGGATCAGTGTCTGTTTATTCTCGTTATTGAAAAGGAAATCCTCCATCTTTCCAGTTAATTTCGTTGTTTCAGTAATATTTACCTTATGACCATCACGATTTTGTCTCCGTCGCTGATGTGTATTGTCCTTCGTACTTAGGCCACCACTGTAACCATCGAAGACTACCGTAGCCTTGCCATAGTGTTTCACAGTGAATGCTGCATAGTCATTGACAATGGAGGTGTAGGTCCTACAGCCGACGAAGAATAGAACCTTTAGTTAAGACATTGTGTTCCGCTTCAGGAGCAGTCTCCAGGACCGCTTCATCCGAAATGGCTTTGACATGGGCTTTAATGACGTGAATCAGTTGTGTTTTTTCTGCTTTCTCTAAGAACTGTTTTGCTTCAAAGAGTGCTTGAGGATAAGACGAGAGTTCGTAGTTCATGATCTCATCGAGTGAAAGTTATGCAGTTTGAGACACTACGAGAAACCTTTGGAACAACAAAGCTGAATTTATTGCTCTGTTTTCCGCAATTCTGATTAGCAATGCCGATGCCAAGGTCTTTGCCTTCATATTTCTTCTGTATGAAAATGAAATCACCGAGTTTCCTTGCATCTTTGCTAGTGTTTCCTTGCCGATAGTTAACAGTCAGTGGACGTTCACATCCTCATTTGCGTTTACACCTGTTATAATATTGTGAAAAGATGCTTAATCGGCAAAAGAAAAAAAGGCTTGAAGTTTGTCTGCAATTTTCTCCAGGTCTTCATTATCTCTTCTCACCCTTGACCCTGTTGCCCCTTATGTTGCTCACTGGTGACGAAGCTCTGGCCTATGAAATTCTGCATTGCCTCGTTGTACGTTGAAGACACTGACACAGACATGGTCCACAGGGCCCTTTGCAGGGCCCTGTATTTTTGAGGGATCTCGTAAGAGCTTGCTCGATAACCAGGTCAAATCCAAGGCCAGCACAGGACTGATCAGTACGCCTGATGACATGCAAGCCACTCGTGAACCTATGAAAGACGGATAGGGGGTCCTGTTCTAGTTTTTGCATGGAATGGAAGTAAAGGTTTGCCGATTTTAACTAGTTTGCATGTCCAGCAACGGCGAATATGGGCAAACATTCAGCGATGGCGTGGAGGTGCATAACCCAGGATACTTTTCGATCAGCCTTGATAAGCTCCCCGACAACGCTTATCATCTGTTGGTGATTGAGCCAGAGTTTGCTTGTTTTAGAATTAGTTGAGAATTCATTTCTCTTAGTAGACAAGACTTGGTCAATGGTAGTGAGACAGACAGATGAGATGAGCGAATCCAGGGGTGTGTCCCCTGTCAGTGTTTGCATATACAGCTCTTCAATTTCATTCACAAGTTTTACAAAATCAGGGTCGTCACAAATGATCCTGTCTACAACCTGTTGTGTGAGACACTGATCAAGGGGCAGATGACCACGGAGAGCACGCTGAACTGCCTTTCCTGACAAGATGTGGTGTACTGCATTCTCGTCATAGATAGTTCCCAGGATTTCGTTGATTCCATTCCATCCATCAACGCTCCTATCGCACCCAGAAGATTCATTAAAGTGTGGAAGCACCCCAGCAGCAACACCACATCTTGAATCGGACTGTCTGCAGGCACCTATTGTTTGATTTGGGACGCTTTCCAGTACAGTGTCTGATCAAATGTCACAACTGCTGGGGACTTGTGATCATCTGCAATTTTTCAAAGGTACTGAAGGGTGGAGAAGATGCATGACTTATCTCCAGAATACATGTCAATATTTGGAAGGAATACCACAGAGGATTGCCATGGATGACTGCAGTCCTTATGCAACAGATGCATCATGCCATTCTAGTTTGACGCAGGTTGTTTGAAGCGTAGGGGCATTTTCCACTTTAGGTCAATCTTTTGATCAGCAGCTTCAAAGAATGGCTGAGGAGCAAACTTGATGTTGTCACGGTCATATTTCGTGAACCGGTATTCCTTTACATCGACTTCAGTCAGTTCAATAATCTTCAGATCTTCAATCGGCTTCTAAACATTGTTTGGCAGACTTGTCTCCGTGGAGTTATGGTTGCAAGCATCCCCATTCCGTGAAATGTACCCTTCCTATCTAATGTCATGATGTTGTGGTTAACATTATCAGCTGCAAACATCAATGCCGAATCTGGTCCTTCTATGTCGCCATCGCCCAGTAAATCCCGAGCAGTATAGGTAGCAGCGTTTCCCTCAAATCGATGTAAAAACTGAGATGGTTCGATCCCCGGGCAAACTTTCTACATCCTCCTGTGTTTAAATTTCACCTTTCCTCTCTTCCCTTGTCCCCCAATCCACGGAAAAGTGGATGGGGCCGCCCTCATTTTTCACCAGCTTTCTAAATGAATAAATAAAAGTAAATAATAAAATGCGTGTAGCAGAATAAGGTCGAAGGGCGACCACGTGCCCTTATGTACCCACGTGGTCCCGAAATCACCGCATAGAGCTTTGAAAGCATGGCTGAATTGTTTTATTGCATTATTTTGTTGTTTCAAGTCGCACACCGTTTATCACACCCCAGCTGTATTTGCTTAGGAACCGATTTCATCGTCTCACATGGCCGCCTTTCAGACATCGAAGTTCGTAGAACATTCTACGCCAACGTTACCTCAATCCTCCCCGAAGGGGTCACCGTCTTGCCCTCCAAATCTCACGTGTGTGTGGAGGCGGGAGCTAAGCCATCTAAAGCCACCTCGGCGAACGTCTATATAATCCTTCGATTCGGTTTAGTAATGAGCACTAATAGACCTCCTACCTACCACCGCTAACGAGCTAAAAAACGCCCCCCCCCGACCCGCGATTGGAGACAACGACGATTTCGAATTCGAGGACGAACGGTAAATCGACATCCGTGAACTCTGCCACAGTCAATCAGCGATTATCTGGCGAGGATTCCCATCTCCGAAGGCCATGTACGTGTGTTCCCTCATCTGAAGAGTGAGGTAACCCGACTTTCCCCCTCGCAGTCATCGTATCCCGACTGGCTCCTTTGTTGCAACGAGCACGTAAGCAATTGTAACTGTTGCCGCCTGTAGATTGTTCTACAGTCTGGCTTACCCAATAGATCCATTCGGTGTGTACGTGCATGGTTTAAAATCCCCTCCTTTTAATCACCGACTTGAACCCGACCTTTTTAATCCCCTAATTAAACAAACCTGTATCTCGCGTAGAGATTTAACTCCGTATGTGCGACCATTCCCTTTAAACTCAATATCTGTGTATATTTAAATATTATTTTGTTGCTAGTTAAGATATATTTTTGTCATTGTCTTTCTTTTGCAACACCAACGTGTACCAGCTACCTGTTAATCATTGGCCAACTTGCACCCTGAAATATTTGTTTTTAAAAGGACCCCGCAAAGTTAATAATAAATCATCCCCACTGGACTCATAACAATTTCCCCATTTCACTAACGGTCTTCAATCAACTTTGGCCTCAAAGCCCCAACAGTACATACGTATATATATATATATATATATATATATATATATATATATATATATATATATATATATATATATATATATATATATTTATATATATATATATTTATATATATATATATATATATATATATATATATATATATATATATATATATTTATATATATATATATATATATATATATATATATATATATATATATAATAATATATATATATATATATATATATATAATATATATATATATATATATATATATATATATATATATATATATATATATATATATATATATATATATATATATATATATATATATAAAGAGAAAGAGAGAGAGAGAGAGAGAGAGAGTGTGTCTGGCCATTTCACGACAATGGGAATCGATAAGTCAGTAATTTTTTGTACATACCTTGAAAACCAAGTCCTCGCCCCCACCGAATAAAGTCGTTTTGAATCTAGCTCTAAAATTCATTTTACATTTTGACGAAGCTACGATGACCAATTTACCCAGCCTACTAAACAAGAAGAATTTTTTTTCTACCTTAGAGTCCAGTACCCCCTATAGGTTTTGGCCTAACAGTAAGCTATTTTTAAGGCTATGTGGGCCCACTCTCACATTCTTTGCAAATGACAATACGAGAGTAAGTCTAATTATATTTGCTTCTCATTGCAGCCCCCAATTCACAGTCCATTATAGATACTTTAAAATACTCTAAATTACTACACTATATTACTTACAACTCAATATTATTTACTATATCAAAAATACTCTATTATATACTCTATATTACTATATTATTATTTACTCTATTATTCACTCTATATTGTTTCACCATAATTACTTATCCTACTTATCTCTGTACATTCGTTGATTTTTATAAATATATTTATATTTATATTTATATTTCTCTTTCTTAACGCCCAAGTCAATATTCCAAAATTTATTTCGCTGTCGCCTCTAGGCCTAAAGCTAACGGCAGACATCTTCGATCAAACAAAATTTATGGGTATGGTTTTCGAAACTTTATCTAGGCTGATTTATTAACCGAAGATAAATCACATTGATAACCATGCACTATAAAATTGGTGCCCAAAGTTTAGTAATATCCCGTCAATCCATAAATAAGTTTAAACGTTAAAATCATTTTGACTCCACGCGTAAATTTCGTTCCCAATCCTCGCTGGAACATTTTTGACTCACGTGTTCAATTTTTTCATATCACGTGTAATCTTTAGCATCATCCTTCTAATTATAATAATTCATCTCAATTTTAATTTAATATTATCCCTTATATTCAACGAGTGGACAATTTCCTTTATTTCTCAATTATTTTTAATTTCCTCATATTCCTGTGCTCGTGACCAATTTACGCACACACGTACACGCAGCCACAGCTACTTCTCACGTAAACACCTTCATTCAACTAGCACAAATATACATTAAACAGTGTCTATAATGTACCAGACGCATTAACTAAGGACATCAGTTAGCGCCCAAACTCATCATCATGCCCAACCGTCTGCGCATAGACAGCCACATGCATACCTCTCTCTTCCCATGTATGATCCTGCAAATCTAATTGCATGGTTAGAAGTCTCATCCCTCCTTCTTAAGCTACAAAACATCACTGAGGAGGAGAAAGTATCGGCCATCATCCAGCGCTTACCCATAAGTACTTTTATTCAGTTCAGGGAAGTGTTACTTAACGGGGAACAGGCTGATGTTTTGGACCACCTGAGTGAGGCTTTTCTCAATACATATGGTAAGTCCCAAAATGATGACCTGAGAGAGCTCCTGAATACTCAGGAAATGGGAGATAAGAGTTCTTCTACTTTTTTGTCTCATCTGAAGGACCTTATCAGGGTAAAAGGTGTTCACATCGATCTTTTTAACCCTCTTCCTGAGAGGAATTCCCGAGAGTATTAGGCCATTAATCCTAAGCTCGAACCCCACGAGCATTGATGAGATTGCTACAGGCGCAGATAAATTGTATAAAAGTCCTTATGTGAATTGGGGCAACGGCCAAATTAACAAGGCTTCAATTTCTCAGGTTCGAGGCACGTCGAGCTTCTCTGACGAACGGGCCGAGCATTCAAGGGTTCCATCTTCCCTATCGAGAGACCTTGAGGCTTCCATACGGAGGATGGAAGCCGACATCCAGCGGTTAAAGCTCCAGCGTTAACCACAGAGCGAGCACGGAGACGGGTTTGGCGATCGAAGGCGCAGGTCCGGCTCTGGTTCACGAAAGAGAGACCAACGAGAACATCCCGATGCAAAAGGTGAGAGACAGCAAAAATTTTACCCTCATTCTTCCAACTTTTCTCACCATCTTCCACACCATCAGGGCCTATCCTGGTATCATCAAAGGTACGGGCACAACGCTGTACACTATACACAGCCTTGTAGCTACAGTTATGCTTTTTCACATACTGCGCCAAGTAGTCTCCTCCCGAAGCATAACTTTTCCTTTTCCTCTCATTCAACTCGGTGGTGATGGTATCATAACAAATATGGTGCACAAGCAGCAAAATGTTTACAGCCTTATACATATTTACAACTAGTAACTCCACCTAATCTCAACTCTCCACTCCTCGCACATCAATCTTCATCCCCAATCTTCTCTAATCTTCACTTTTCGTCACCAAACTCTCCAAATCCTCAATCAAATCTTCATTCCTCAAATCCTCAAGTTTTCTCACTTCACCCAACTCAACCACTTTCTCCGAATCCTCAAACTTCAAATTCTGGCATTCTTCTCTCTCAAATCTCTCAATCACAAATTTTAAACTAGAAAGGCATGGGACAAATGGGTCTACATCCCCTGCCTACACCTCATTTCCTCAAGTAGCTCGTCCATTTCATATTTTTGACCCACTTTCTGAATTTTCATTCCTGGTGGACACTGGTGCTGAATGCAGTGTCATACCAATTTCTAAGGCCGACAAAGCTTCTGCCCCTTCAGATTTAGTTCTGAAGGTAGCCAATTCGACCAATATTAGGACCTATGGAAGGCGTAACCTTCAAGTCTCACTCGGTCTCCGTCGGGTTTTTCGATGGACTTTCATCATAGCCGAGGTAGATTGTCCAATATTGGGCCTCGACTTTCTTTCGGCTCACGACCTCCTGGTCGATTCTCGACAACGAAAGCTTGTCTACCGCAAAACCCTCCTCACTGTTTCAGGTTCGTACTGACCTTCTCATAGTTTCCTCCTCTCTATTCGTCTCCCGTCCACCGAGCCACGGTTTCAGCGCCTTCTTCAGGAGTTTCCTGAGCTCACTCTTCCACCTTCGAAGGACAGGCCCATTAAACATAGTGTGGTGCATCGGATCGAGACAACAGGAGGTCCTGTATTCTCACGACCACGCCGTCTAGCACCGGATAAACTCTCTGCTATGCGTGATGAATTCCAATTCATGATTGATTCAGGCATTTGTAGGCCTTCCTCTTCCCCGTGGGCCTCTCCACTTCACATTGTGCCCAAATCCACGCCGGGGAATTCAGAGCAATTGGAGATTACAGAGCTCTTAACGCTGTAACAATTCCTGATCGTTATTCCTTGCCGTACTTAGCCGATTTTACCTCTTCTCTCCATGGCTGCACGATTTTTTCTCGCTTGGATCAGGTTCGTGCTTTCAACCAGATCCCTATTCACCCAGATGATGTCGCAAAGACTAACATCACCACTCCGTTTGGTATTTTTGAAATGGTCAAGATGCCATATGGATTGCGTAACTCTGGGCAAACTTTCCAGCGCTTTATGGATCAAGTCCTTAGGGGTCTTCCGTTTGTATTTTGCTACATCGATGACCTCCTAATAGCATCTTCCTCGCTGGAGGAACACCTTTCTCACCTTCGCCAAGTTTTTTCTCGTCTTCAGGAGTACGGTATCGTACTAAACACCTCCAAGGGCCTCTTTGGTGTCCCGCAACTCTCATTCTTGGGGCACCATGTCTCGAGTGCAGGGATTAGCCCACTCGAAGATAAAGTTAGTGCGATGCGAAACTTTTCTCGTCCTACATCACGCAAACAACTCAGGAGTTTCGGTGGCATGGTCAATTTCTACCACAGATTCATCCCTAAATGTGCCCAGGTCATGCAACCTCTCAACTCTATGCTCACCAAGACCGAAAAGAACTCTCTTCTTGAATGGTCCGCTGAGGCGTGCGGTTCATTCTCTCGCACCAAAGAAGCTATTGCCTGCGCCGTAGAATTGGCTCATCCTTTCCCAGGAGCCCCCATCAGCGTCTCCTCAGATGCATCCTCAACCCACGTAGGTGCAACCTTGCAGCAGAAAGTTGGTGACCAATGGCAACCTCTTGCTTTCTTCTCTCGCACTCTTCCATCCTCCTCTTTCCGCCCCCTTCAACTTGTACAGAACTATGCCGCCCGGCTTCTCCTTCGTCGCCTTCGCTTCTCTCCCTCGAAACCCTTGCTATATGAACTGCACTGGCTCTCTGTCAGATCCCGTACTCACTTCACGATACTTCTCTTCACATTTAAGGCCCTAAACAACAAGGCCCCGTCTTACCTCTCCTCTGCCCTCTCGCCACGTCATGTCCCTCAGGCCCTTCGGTCATCACATGCACCTCTTTTGAATATTCCTCGTTCATCCCTCTGCTCAATGGGGGACTGCTCCTTCTCAATCTGCGCCCCTAAGTTGTGGAATGCTCTTCCTGCTGAAATCAGGTCTTCTCCCTCTCTTACCACATTTAAGCGTCTCCTGAAAACGCATCTTTTCAGTTTTGCCTTCTCCCCCTCTTGAATTTCCATTGAATTTCCATTCTCATCTCAGCACAACGTGCGCTCTGGGAGGGCCTCAGGCCTTGAAGAGTGCATTACAAAAGACTTATTATCATTATTATTATTATTATTATTATTATTATTATTATTATTATTATTATTATTATTACTAACTCTCAAAAGAGATATTCAACGTTCTCTCGAGAACTCCTCGGAACATATCTCGCTGTCCGCCACTTCCGCCATCATTTGGAAGGATGTGAATTTACCATTTTTACTGACCATAAGCCCTTGGTCGGTGCATGTTCGTCTCGTAGTACTTCGTCAGTATACACTGCAGTTGACACTCGTCCTCTTGACTTCATCCTGCAGATGACGAACGATATTCGCTACGTTCCTGGTTCTTCAATGTCGTACCGGACGCGTTCTCTCGCATTTCATCGATTTCGGGCACGCAACTCTCCTACATTGCACGCATCGAACATATGACAATAGCGCTTGCACAGGAACAAGATGAAGACACGCAAACATTGCGTCACTCTTCTCAAATCGTTGTTCGCGAGATTGACTTGCCTGACAGTCCTTCCAGGCGCATCCTGGTTGACTATTCAATTCCTGACTGTTCTCGTCCTCTCATTCCTCTCGCTTACCGTCGGCACATCTTCGACCAAATTCATGGCCTCTCTCATCCTGGCGTCAATGCAACTCGCAAGCTCGTTGCACAACGCTTCGTTTGGCCAGGTATGAATGCCGACGTGGCCAAATTGACTCGCTCATACCTGTCATGCCAGTGTGCTAAAGTCCACCGCCACAGAAAAAGCTCCTCTGGTCCCTTTTCCTCTTCCTTCGTCACGCTTTGACGCCGTTCACATCGATCTAGTAGGTCCTCTTCCTTACTCCCGTGGTTGCAATTATCTTCTCACCACGATCGATCATTTTACTCGCTGGCCATAGGCGGTTCCTATCTCGGACATCAGATCTTCCACTGTTACTCGAGCTTGTGTCTCAGCATGGGTTGCTCGTTTTGGTGTTCCCTTAACGATCATGACTGATCGTGGCAGCCAGTTTAAATCCCACCAATGGGATGCACTCATGTCAGTCCTTGGCCCCTTTCGCCTTCGTACTACATGCTACGACCCCCAGAGTAACTCTAAGGTAGAACGTCTGCATCGGACCATCAAAGCAAGCTTACGCTCCATCGATCCAAACATAACTTGGTTGGACAAGCTACCTTTGATTCTCTTTGGCATTCGCTCCTCCTTGAAAGAGGATTTGGCTTGCTCTGCAGCGGAATTAGTTTATGGTACTCAACTTCGTCTACCCGGTCAATTCCTTTCTTCCTCTGACCGACCTCTACCTTCTCACCTAGATCCTTCTTCATACGTACATAACCTTGTACGGGTGGTGGCTGAAATTAAGCCAATTGCCCCTAAAGTGCCTGCTAATTATAAAACCTTCGTGCCGAAGGAGATGACAACATGCTCCCATGTTTTCGTCCGTCGCGATTCAGCTCGCACTTCGTTACAACCAGTCTATGACGGACCCTTTCTCGTTATCTCCAGGAAGCAGAAATTCTTCGTCCTAAAGCTCTGCACCAGGCAAGATACTGTCTCTATCGAACGCCTAAAACCCGCTTATACCGAAAATGTTCGTCTTGAACCCCAATCACCTCATTCTCCTCCTACTATACCCCTTTATGGTCCAGTAATCCCCCAAAACAACCGAAACCCCACCTTTTTAACTACTGCCTCTCCAACTCCACCTTCCGTTTTGCTGCCTCCTCTTCCTTTGTTGCAGGAACCCTCGTTGGCAGAAATGGTTAGTCAGGAGCAAATCTCTCCCCCTCTGGTCACTCCGTCAGCGGACAAAGGGACTCAAGACTTCCACATCCCGCTTGACGCCATCTCGCAAGGAACCAGCAAGCGGATTACCTTCGCTCCATCGACCTTCTCTCGTGCCAGTGCCTCGTTTAACGCTAATGGCACTGCCACTGCCACAACAAATTTGTGTCCTCGTACCCGCAGCCAAGCCAATGGCAATGTCACACGTTCCGGTCTCGTCGTCAGGAGGCCTCGTCGGTACTCGGACTTATAATCTCAAAGTAGTAAAAGGGGGGGTAACCTTCTTAGGGGGGAAGTGTGATAGCAATGCCTCTGGGCATTCCTATAATAAAAACCTCCTGGAAAACTTAAATATGTATATACATCCATTATTATGTAAAATTCATTATGCATTAATTTAACTTTAATTTAATTTAATTATTTACTTATTTTACTTTGGCTGTTAATTTAATCATTTTACTTAACTTTGACTATTTAATCTTCCAAATTAATTTACTTCAACTTTTGTAAATCAAATCAATTTATGTTAAACTTAATAATTAATTAATTCATTTATTTTCTTGTCAATTCAATTAACTTATACTGTTCCAAACAACATCTCTTAAATTTCACACGCACACACACACACACACACACACACACACACACACACAAACAAACAAACAAACAAACACACGTTCCCAGCTCGACCAAATAAGCACGCGAACCTGTCCACTTGACTCGCCGCTCTCGTAGTCTAAAGGTCGGTAACCATTCTTTCTACAATTATTCGTTTACCTCCAAATAAATCATACTGAGTTAATTCCACTCTCACATTCTTTGCAAACGACAATACGAGAGTAAGTCCTAATTATATTTGCTTCTCATTGCAGCCCCCAATTCACAGTCCATTATAGATACTTTAAAATACTCTAAATTACTACACTATATTACTTACAACTCAATATTATTTACTATATCAAAGATACTCTATTATACTCTATATTACTATAGTATTATTTACTCTATTATTCACTCTATATTGTTTCACCATATTATTCACCATAATTACTTAACCTGCTTATCTCTGTACATTCGTTAATTTTTATAAATATATATATATATATATATATTTGTGTAATTCTCTTTCTTAACGCCCAAGTCAATATTCCAAAATTTATTTCGCTGTCGCCTCTAGACCTAAAGCCAACGGCAGACATCTTCGATCAAACAAAATTTATGGGTATGGTTTTCGAAACGCTACCTAGGCTGATTTATTAACCGAAGATAAATCACATCGATAACCATACACTATACCAAGTATGTTCAACATTATTTTAAGACCTTGGGATCAATGCCATGATGACTAGTAGATGAAGCAGTCTCCAAGTCATTTAATAATTGTTTCACTTCCCTTACGGTGAAATTGCATTCTTGGACTCCTTCACCCTCATAATAGTATGTTGCTTGTGGAACCTCTTCATCTTCCCGTTTATAAACTTTCTGAAACTCCTGGTTTAATACTTCACAGGCTTCTTCCACAGATCGAGTAAGTGTGCCATTCTTTTTCTAAAGTTGAGTTACTTCTTCCTTGATAGAAGGTTTACTCAAACAATTAGAGTAAAAAACCTTAGGATTTTCTTTTAACTTCTTTAACAAGGCTCTTTTCAAAATTAAATTTTGCGTCTTTAACTGCAGCTGTAGATAGATTCCTCAGCCTGCAATAATTTCGGTACCTAATTGGTGTTTTGCGTTTCTTGTACCTCTCCCATGCCTTTTCTTTGGCATGAATCCTCCTAATGACTCGGAGAGTCATCTACTTAGGATTTCTGTATTGTTTACATGTGGAGATTGTTTTTTTGAGGAACATGCATTGTTTTCATATCGTTATATTTTGCCATAAAAAATTCCACATCTCTTCCACAGATTTATTTTTTAAAAGTTGTTTCCAGTCATTCAACTCCAAGAAATGCCTCATACCATCGTAGTCAGCCTTGAAATAGTCAAATGTACTTGTTTCACTTTCATCCATGTTAATTTTATTTTCTAAGAAAAAAATTTAAAATTAAAGTGGCATGGTCATTTTTTCCTAAAGGTGCTTTGCACAGTTTTTCATCAACTTCAAGCCTATCTTTGGAGAATATAAGATCAAGTATAAATGGCATGTCATTTCCCCTTACCTGTGTAAACTGATCAACAAGTTTGTATAAAAACAAGTCCTGCCAGAGTTCATGAAATATGACTTGTCCATTTTCTATTCCTCCTGGAGCTACCGAATTTATCCAGTCGATATCTTTTAAAGTGAAGTCACTAGATATCAGCATCTGATTCACATTTTTAGCACAAAGTGATGTAATAGCTTATCCGACTCGGCAATTATATTATCCTAAAGAACCTTGAGGCCTGTACAAACAACTTAGTAGTACAGAATTATTATCAAAGCACAGCATGACAGCTGTGGCTTTATGAGGGGGGGGGGGTTATTTGCTTGTTTTCAATAATTCTTGCCACCCATTGTATGTTAATGGGGCTTGCCTTGGAGTGGTAATCCTTCACATCAATAGGGGGTTTGGTTGCCCAGTTAGTGGTAACGTTGCCACTCAAGAAGGTGAGCTTGGTAAGATTGGGATAACGCTTGCCACTTGCAATGGCAACAAGTGATTTGAATGCGCAACGGAAATATCCCTTTAGATAGCCTTGTACTTGATTCGCAAAGAAGGTACCAGTTTGGATGAATAAAAGAATCTGTTTATAGATGTAAACGAGTTTTCGTCTATTTATTTTACCTTGCACCAAAATAGGAAGTACTCCGAGTACGATTTTACAATTCGATTTTACAACAAAGTAAAGCGGGAATATGGAAGAGCGACCGGACGATTATAATGATTGACTTATTGAATTAATGAACGCCTAACAATTAAGATAGTAATAATTAAAGACTCTTTTAATCTATTTGCACCCATTTATAAAAGGGAAGAAACATTAATCAAGTCAGCCTCACGGCCCGCCTACAAATGACGTTGGGGCACGTGATTGGATGCTCATTTTATGATCTCGCCTTCTGATTAGCTTAATTTAATCCTTTATTTAATTTTGATTGGATGGCGTCTAAGCTGCCGTACCTCGTTATTGGCCAATATTTCTAGAAGGCGGAGCTTTATCATTAGACATACATTTGTTTAACTTATGGCTATCTTTGTTACAGATCGGTGAAATGCTTTTAGCACACCCCTTTTAATTACTTCCAAACATTCTCAGTTTCCCAATGTTTACTCTCTGGCGCCTGTCTGACTTAAGCCCAGATACAGAGACTACCACTTTATTACAGTGAGAAAATCGAGCCTTTACCTCGACATTTTAGACTCGTTCTATCTTCCTTTCCTCGGGTTCCGTTGTGTAGGGTATCTACATGTACACCCTTCAGGTGAATACATGTGTGCCCTACAGCTTTAACTTCATAAAACAAGAATCAAACAACGTTTTTTATTCAAAAATCCTACTCACCAAAATAGCAGCCCTACCACCTTGAGTCCCTCTGCCTTTACGGTAAATATTATACCGTGAGATATTTAGGAATGTAGCCGAAAGATCTTCCTGACTTAATTTTGTTTCCGTCAGATAAATAATATCTGGATTCTCCATTTCTACAATTATATCTAATAAACACTCTTAACACTACTATTTACAACATCTACATTTGTGTATATGCATTTTAGCTTCTTTAGTATCTCTCTGGATGCCTTTGTTCCTCCACTAGTATTTGTCTTCCTCTTCTTATTATCCACTTCTTTCATTGTACTCGTTCGATCTCGTTTTTTCCATCTCTGGTTTTAGCTAAGTTGGCATACAGTTTTCTTTCCTTGTATGTTCTGTCAGGCATTATACGTATGTCTCTCAAACCGGGATTTGCATGATTCCTTAGATTTGCATTGGCTTTCAAGATCTCCCACTTTATCTCTTCACTCTCAAGTATGACTTTAAGAAGCCTGGTCATTTTTGGCCTCGCATCATCACTATTTGCGCCCTCATCCCTTGTTTTCCTTAGCCACACCATTGTTTTATCTGTTAGTTCATCATGTACACCAATAGTATAGTATATGGTTATTCATGTGATTTATTTGCTGTTAATAAATCAGCCTAAATAGCGTTTCAAAAACCATAACCATAAATTTGTTTGATCGAAGTTGTCGGATGATAGTTTTTAGGCCTAAAGCGACAGCGAAATAAATTTTGAAATAATGAACTGGGTTTTAAGAAAAACAAATATAAATATATTCATAAAATCAACGGATGTACAATGAGATAAGTAGATAAGGTATACAATGTAAGATACTGAAAAATATGATTTACAGTAACAAGATGCGAAGAAAATTGAAGTATGTGAATTAAATATGAAATAATATGGTGGATTAATAATATAGTGACTATGATGGATGTGAATTAGGGGCTGCAATATGAGAAGTAATATGATTAAAACCTACTCTCGTGTGGTCGTTTGCAAAGAATTGTGAGAGAAAGTGGAATTAACTAAGAATGATTTGTTTTGAGGTAAATGACTAATTATAGAAGGAATGATTACCGACCTTTATACGAAGAAAGTTGCGCGTTGAATGGGGAAGAATAGTGTGCTATTTGGTCGAGCTGAAAGCGTGTGTTTGTTTGTTTGTGTGTGAAATTTTAAGAGATGTTGTTTGGAACAGTATTACGCTAAATGAATTGACAAGTAAAATAAACGAATTAATTAATTATTAAGTTGTACATAAAATGATTTAATTTACAAAAGTTAAATAAATTAATTGAAAGATTAAATTGACAAAGTTAAGTAAAATAATTGAACGCTTAAATTGACAAAGTTAAAGTATTGCATAATATGAATTTTACATAATAATTGATGTATATATATTTAAGTTTCCCAGGAGGTATTTATTATAGGAATGCCCAGAGGCATTGCTATAATAGCACTTACAATATCCTTGACTCTAGTCTCATCAGAAACATACTTCTCTTCATTTGTCTCTTCTCTTAGTTCATGTAGTCCTTGAATGATTGGGTTGTGGAACTTTCGTCTAAATAACTTTGGTCTAAAGGAACTTTGGTCTATAGGAATTTTAGTCTAAAGGAAGTTTAGTCTAAAGGAACTTTGGTCTAAATGAACCTTGGTCCAAAGACACTTTAGTCTAAAGGAACTTTGGCTAAAACAGTGGTTTCCAAACTTTTTCTGATCTTTACCCACTTTTTATATACGAGGGGCGGTCAATAAGTTTTGCGAATCGGTAGGGCAAAACAAAGGAAGGGCGATGGCTGTTTGTGGGGGTGTTAGGACAAGTTATGACAAGTCAGGACCTGCAGCCGCACGCTCCTGCCTCGTCTATTTAAGAAGCAATGGCAGAACGCAGATCGTCAATCACAAATTTTTCAATAATGGAGAAGGTTGAGCGGCGCGCAGTGATGAAATTTTTGACCAAGGAAGGCAAGAATGCAAAAGAGATTCATGAACGCATGGTTGCAGTGTACACTGACACCGCCCCTTCCTATGCAACCATTGTTCGCTAGAATATGGAGTTCCGCCATGGTTGTGAGTCCTTTGAAGGTGATCCCCGTCCAGGACGCCCCTCAGACGTGAACAACGAGGACAATGTGACCCGTATGGGGAGGATGATCTTTGATAATTGACGGGTGAAGGTCGAAGAAATCGAGCGAGAACTTGAAATATCACATGGAAGTGTTACCAACATCATTCACGACAATTTGGCCATGACGTCAAAGTCCACAAGGCCAGAGTTGCACAAGCTGCTCTGCGCGAGTGCAGAATCAACGAGCTCAACCATCCTCCCATCAGTCCAGATCTGGCCCCTAGCGACTAATTTTTATTCCGCCAGTTTAAGGCTGCACTGCATGGGCGCCGGTTTGGGACGATGAAGATGTCCAGCTCGCCGTCCATGAGTGGATTGAACAGCAGTCGGGAGATTTCTGGTTGTCGGGAATTCGAAACCTCAGGAACAAGGGGCGCAAGTGCATTTAAGTCGAGGGTAGTTATATTGAAAAATAATAAAACACTTTTCCTCATATCTCGTTTCATATATCCGAATTGCAAAACTTATTGACCGCCCCTCGTAGGATCCTTATCCATGGCCCCCTTCCTCAATCCATATCTCGTGACAATAGGGACTGTCTGTATCCTACATTTATTTAGGTCCATTATGAAAAAACCCCGCCGATACCTGTAATTTTATTCATTCAACCCCATAATTTCTTTTCTTAAATATTGAGTCATTGAAACTTGCAATTTACCTTTTGCCAAATCTCAAATTAACATTAAAATGGTACTAAAGAAGTAATTTGATGCACATAAAATATTTTTTTAGAATTTGAGAGTAAATATAACTAATAATTTCCCCAAACTTTCCTCTAATATATAAAAGTGGAAAAAATAAATTTCACTGCATAAAAAAAGTGTAATTAAAAGCAATCTTATCTTTTTTTACTGATAAATTTAATAATTCTGACCGAAATCCTATCATAGGGAGTTATAAATAACAAAACCAAGACCTTTAGTGGAAACATCACCTTCTCTTCTCCCAACAAGAACCTTCATGTGCAAGTTTGTTTGTTCAAACCCCGATTATACTTAATGTGAAGGGTGATGTTGAAAGCCATCGACCAGCATCTTAATTCTTAGGCTTTGTTTCACTCAAGCCACATCGTAGGTCATTCCTGACATCAAGTCTATTGCAATATTTTGATTTAATATACAAAAGCTGAGAGAATGCATTCTCACAGGAATAAGTTGATGCAAAGGGTAGTAGTTGGCGGAAAGCAAAGTTACATAAGTTTGGGTATGAAGCTGCCATTGATGACCAAAATACAGTGAGAGATTCCGCTTCAAACTTCATTTTGGCTCCTGTATCTTCCTGAAGTGTCAGCAGTTCAGTCTGGCCATTAGTATCACACACCTCTGCAATGTCTGACACTGTTTCCATCATTGCCAAGTTTCCCATTCCAACTCTACGCCTCCAATTCTCCATCTTACGAATGAAAGCTTTAATTTGGTCAACAAAATCGATTATTAAAGCTCTTTTCCCTTGGAGTTCAAGGTTGAGTGTGTTCAACTGTTTACTTATGTCAGCAAGGTAGGCTAGCTGTATTTCGAAGCCATATACAGATCACGCTGACAACAAATCTTGCTGGTCCTGTACCTCAAGGAAGAGTCTTATTTGAGCTCAAATACACGCTGAACTACATTTCCTTTGGATAGCCAGCGAACTGCTGTATGAAAAAGAGGATTTCATGAGCTGCATTCATATCACGACAGAGTTTCTTGAAAAGGCGTGTGTTAAGAGCACTACCTTTTACAAAGTTAACTGTCTTTATAATGGTATTCAGGGTTTCTGTAATTCTGAGGATAGTTTTTGTTTAAGCAAGAGCTTGCCTGTGGATCATCCAGCGGAGAGGTATAACATTTGGTGATTTTTGTATAACTCTCGAAACAAAACCTGACTTAGAACCTAACATGGCTGGAGCCCCGTTTGTGCATATCCCACAGAGATTGCCCCAGTCGAGACCATTTGCTTCAAAAAATTCTGAAAGTTTCTGCATTACATCTACACCTTTTGTAGATTGCTCGAGAGTTCCACAAAACAAGAATTCTTTCTTCATATCCTCACCATGAACATACCTAACAAAAACCATGATTTCTGAGCAGGACTGGACGTCAGTGGACTCGTCCAGTTGAATACTGTATAATTAAGCTTCTTTAACTTTCTGTATCACCTGTTCTTTGATATCATCTGACATAATAGATATTCGGCGTTGCACTGTATTATTTGAGAGAGAAATAGCACTCAGCTTTTCAGCACTTTTCTCACCCAAAACAAACTTGACCATAGTTTTGGCACATGGCCAAATTAACTCCTCCCCAATCGTGTGAGGGTTTTTTTTCTTTGCTATTTCAAGGGATACTAAAAATGATGCCTCCACTAATGCAGCATTTTGTTGGTGAATGGGACCGCTGGCACCATGTCGTTGTCTCTTCATATTAGATTCCTGTCTTAAAAGAAAGAACGATCCTTGCCAACATGTTGAGTTACCAGGCGTAATTTAAGCTTGCTATGCCTCAGTGATTCAGCGGAGAGTATTTTGTGACAAATCACACACTGAGGCTTCACTACACCTTTATCATTAATGCTTGTAAATCCAAAATCCAGATACCTGTCATCGTATTTGTGTTTCTTGTTAGAAGCCATCACAGAGGGGTCTGAAGCGGAAAGAAATACTGCTATAGCTAAATGACATTTCGCATAATGAGTTTACAAAAGGTCAATATGAAGCTTCACAATACATGAATATTTGATATTCCAGTGGAATACCCTATGAGAGGGAAGATTATTGCAGGTGTTAGCTAATTTGACTTTGTTATTTGACCAGAAAATAGCATTCATTAACTTACTTTACCAATCACTTTATTTCCAAAAGCAGATGACCTCGATAGGCCCGAGCCTAGTGGCTTTTTATTATCTAAACTTTCCTAATGTTCTAATTTTTTAAAAGAGTAAAACTGTCTTTAAACAACATTTTCAAGTGGTTCATAACAATGAGAAGTTGGAAGGAAATAAAGTTTTAGGTTATTAAACTCACAAAAAAAAACATTTCATGGATTGTGCAAAAATACAACAGATATTTTTTCCCTTCTTCTTAATACACTTCATGATGCAAAGCTTACTTACCATTAAATTGGTATTGATGGTGGTTTAAGTCCCAATAACACACAAAAAAGCGCAAACAAATTACTTGAGGGAGTCACACACACTCGCAAAGTGTTTGCTTTTTTATCTGTTGCCTCTAAAGTAGGACTGTGGACTGGTTGATACTCAAGATTCAAGACCAGGTTCCCATACAGAAACCATAGCATAGGAAGTATTAAATAAGTTATTGAGTGAAAATTGTTTGGTATCGAAATTCTGTAGGGGTGCGAAAATGTATCAGAGAAAAATTCCTTCCAACTCGATGATATAAATAGCCAACAAAATTACGAACTCAAAGCTGACTAAAAGCCGGTCGTGAGGCTAGAGTATTGGCGCTTAAATCCAACGGTACCGCGTTCGAAACTCAACAGTCCAAAAACTTTTATGAAGAAATCAAAGGAAGAAAACGTAAGTCAAGATAAATGGAAGACAAATGTTTGAAGTGGCGACTTAAAGAAAAAGGAATTTCAGTCAAGAACAAGTAAATAGATTCGATAAAAGAGAAAATCAACTGAAAAAGCAAAGGAATCAAGTATAATTAAATAAAAGTTATAATAAAGAGCCCCTCCCCCATAACTGGTGACCCTCAAAGGCAGAACAATCTTCTGATCTTCGATACAACTGCACCTGCTCTCCTACTAGAGATTGGTATCGAAATGCTGTAGGGGTGCGAAAATGTATCAGAGAAAAATTCCTTCCAACTCGATAATATAAATAGCCGACAAAATTATCAACTCAAAGCGGACTAAAAGCCGGTCGTGAGGCTAGAGTATTGGTGCTTAAATCCAACGGTACCGAGTTCGAAACTCAAGAGTCCAAAAACTTTTATGAAGAAATCTAAAGAAGAAAACGGAATTCAAGATAAATGGAAGACAAATTTTTGAAGGGGCAACTTAAAGAAAAAGAAATTTCAGTCAAAAAGAAGTAAATAGATTCGATAAAAGAGAAAATCAACTGAAAAAGCAAGAGGATCAAGAATAATTAAATAAAAGTTATAATAAAGAGCCCCCCCTCCCATAACTGGTGACCCTCAAAGGCAGAAAATCTTCTGATCTTCGTTACAACTGCACCTGCTCTCATACTATAGATTAAGAAAAGCTGCTGCTGGGAACTTCAGAGACCCGGGAAGGAGAAGCCATTACTCATTGATTAGAGACAAGACTTCATTCGCTCTCCTCAATCCCACTGAATTAGCTCCAATCATCCCGCAGACTTGGGGGTCGTAGGGGGGAGAGCTACTTACTCCTCGATTAAGAAATCCAAGACTAGTCTCTCCCCAATCCTCAAATTCGGTCCGCTGTATGGCCACCAGCTAGGTATTTAAAAAAAAATAGTATTATTTAAAATTTATTCCTTTTTAATGAAATTAACAAAGTTTATTCATTAATAAAAAACAACATTCAGAATGAAACCGGGTCATAAGCAGCACTCTGAAGGTAATTCTCCATAGAACGACTGCTGTAGTCGGTCACAATATACATGATTCGTCTCTCTTTTCTTCCAGCATGGGAGTTTTTCTTCCTCTGGCTTACTCCTATATCAGGCTGCAAAATTTTTGCTCTAATTACATTCTCTTCTTTCCTTAAAACATCAATAACATAATATATATTGGATTTAGCTCGCACTAAAACACCAAATCTTCTATGACAAGCTTCAACAGAGTTAGTTGTACGAGGGGAACCTTGTAGAGTCAGTTCATAAACATTCCATTCGGTTTAGCGCGCCTTCCATTTGTTTTAAGCTTTCCTAAAAAAAAAAATAAACATCAGAAATGTATGGTAATTTTAACAAGAACACGCCAAAAAGCATTTCGCGCAGCCATTTCAAAATCAACACTTACATCTGATACTTCAATTTGCAATTCATAACGTTCAACACAATCAACAAGGCCCCACAACATTCTAAAGTAAATTTCTTCTGTCTTGTTTGGTAAAAAAAAATAAAAATAGGAGGGTGAATTTCCCACTGGATTTCAGCATGAATAGTATAGATTTGCTAAAGTATTCTAGGTCGTTCCAGACATTCCATCAGCAGACCGGTGTTTAGCGAAAGCTAGTATTCGTAAAGCAGAAGGTGCTGCAAAAATTAGAAATCATTCCTCATCATCTTTTCCGCTATCATGAATTAGCCAGTTTTCACCTTGAATAGTTGGGCTAAATCTACCTTGTAGGTCCACTTCATTCAATGTTGTAGGCAGTTTAGGGAGCATTTTGTTTCTTAATTTCCTAATATTTCTTGTTATACTTGCATATGAAAGAAGAACACTTTGGGAACACTCGGGCACTTTGCTTATTACTTCAGAGATAATTGCAGCTGGAGGTTCAGATGTTGTTTTAGCGTTTTGTTGAATACTGTTCATTGGTTTGAATACGTGTATTTTTGCACTAGTACCCGTATGAGTATGATCTGAAAATTTAGTTACTGTATTCTGGCTTAACACAAGACGACTAGAACACTTACGATCTTCAAAACGCCAATAGCTTACATATTTCCTCTTTTGGTTTTCACAAAACTAATATCATAATCCATTATGAGTTAAAGAGATAATTAAATTTAGAAATCAACTATTTATGCGAGTAACCACAAGATTCAGATGTTATTTTGACTGAGCCTGCTACTGGTATGGACTTCGAGTGGTACTCGACAAGATAATAATGACACTTCCGTGATGCACTTCCGGAGAGAGAATTTTGACTGATTATACTCTTATGCTAATTATCAACTAAGTGGTAATATTCTGATATTTGAACTCTGATCTGGATACAGACCAGTAGCCCCGTTTCACTAATCTTTTGATTGTCATCTCATGTCAGTTAAATTAACTTGGAAATTTTTCCAGAAGGAAGTTGGATTAAAAGCTTGTTTAAAAAAACTGCTTTCTCGTGAGTAACCCCCCCCCCCCTCCTATAGAAAGGCAAAATGTTGTTACATATGCGTAGTCTTATGTGTAGATTGGTTCTTCTTGTCTTTCGGTCTGTGCTTTACTACTGATGTCCTCCAACGAGATGTCAATGCGTCTCTGTCTGATGTCGTCCGTCATGTGTCGTGGGACTTTCCCTAAGATTTTTCGGGCTCTTCTTTGCAGTTCCAAGTTAATTAGAGTTTTCTGGATCATGTGATGTAGGTCCCTGTGCTTCTTTCTTTCTCTCCTCCTAGTGTTCTTTATTAAGAGTACTCCTTTGTTTTGTACCCTTTGGAGGAGTCGCAATTTCTTTTTTAACTAGTGTTGATAGATATAGATGGATATAGTAGCTTTGATCTTGTTGGTCATGTTCAGGTTTGGGAACTTAAATAGCTTGCTGAGCTCGACCTTCGCTCGCGCTGCTGTCTGAGCAACGTGGCTTCCGTATCCATTTTCACCTATCTTTAGTCCTAGTACTGTTCCATCAGTGTTGTATGGAATGCGGGCGTCATCAGTTTCGATGTGGGCCCGTTTCCTACGGAAGAGTGGTATAACCTTAAATTTCTAGGTTCTAGTGGCGATTTTCCATCTTCTTTCGAACCTGTTGACATGGTCGATTTGTCTGGCGGTAACTTGTGCCATGAGTTCGGGACTTTTGACAGGGGAAGTCATGATCTGAGAGATGTTGTCAGCGAACTGGACATACAGCGAGTCTTCCCTGACCGGATCCGATAGATCGAGGGTGTATATATTGTATAGGATGGGGCTTAGGCACTTCCCTTGCGGTACGCCTGCAGTTAGCTCGAAGTCTGGTCCCGTGTAGTCGTATATTTGTATATACGCTATCCTGTTTGTCACATAGATTTTTTTATAATCTTGGGTTTAGTCCAAGTCTTAGTATTTTTTTTACTGAAGCCCAGTCCTCCATACTTTGTCAAATGCCTTCTTAACATGTCTGAGCACCAGGTCACCATACTCTTTTTGGCTAGCAATCCTCCCCAGTTTTTCTGTGATGATTGCTAGCGCCGTATCAGTCCCTCTCCCTCTTCTGAATCCATTCTAGTGTTGGTTATGGAGGTTGTTTTCTTCCATAAAATCTAGGACTCTATTAGCAAGGACCTTCTCTAAGACCTTGCCTGTCACTTCGAAGAGGAAAATAGGTCTGAGTTCTGCTGGTCTGTCCGGCAGTTTTCCGGCTTTTGGAATGAAGATTATTTTAGCGATCTTCCATTCGTTCGGAAAATAGCCAACGTTTAGGCACGCATTCATTTTATTGACCAGCCCCTCTAAGATGTTACGGGGGGGCGTTCAACAAGTTAAGTTTGTTTTCCTGGTGCTCTCTGTTTGAAGGTACGTAGCGTCGTTAGGATTTCTTCTTCTGTTATCTTCCATCCATAACCAGTCATCTCTCTGTCAGCAGTTGTATTGTTGAAGGGGTATGTCCTGTCTAGTTCTTGTCTCAGTTAGTCGTGATGTGTTCCTCAAAGTCTAGGTCAAAGTGTTCGTTCTCTTCTGGTGTGATGGAAAATACATTCTTCCAGTAGTCTCTGAACTCTTCTTCCGTTTCTGTTGCGTCCATTTTTATCCCGTAGTCTTTGTTAAGGAGTATGTTTCTGTCAGGTGGCTCACCCTTTAATCTTGATAGAGTATTCCAAAATGTTCGGGGATCCACTTCTTCGTCTAGTTTGTCTATGAGGTCATTCCAAAGTGTTGTTTGCTGTTTAGTTATGTGTGTCTTCATTTCAGTCTTTAGTATTCTTAACTGTCTGTTTTTAACTCTGTGCCAGTCAGTCTATTTCTTCAAATAGTCTTTTATATTCGTCATTTATGTCATATAGCTCCTGTGTCCACCTTGGTGCTGGTAACGTTTTATAGTATGTTCTAGGTACTGTTTTGCGGTCCGCCTCCACCATTACCTCCGTTAACCTTGCCAGTTCTTGGTCGATCTCCTCCAGGGTGGCTTCTTCGAGTAGTTGAGGTCTGAACTCAGCGAGAAGGATACGATACTCTTCCCAGTTCGCTCGGGAAAAGCATTTTCTCTCCCTGACGGGTATCTGAATTGGGCTCGAGGATATTTTAATCATGATAGCGACATGGTCTCTTGGGATTAGTGGGCCGGGTTGGAAATAATAATTGTATGGAAATTGTGAGCTGGCCAGGGTGATATCTGGCTTGGTTGCGCAGGTGTCGGTGATATAAGGGGGAAGTCGGGTCCAATGCGGGGAACAATACCCCTGTCAATAAGGTTCTTAATGATCTCCCCTTGTAACGGTCTACACCTCTACAAATGTAAATATTTATTCCTCTCTCTCTCTCTCTCTCTCTCTCTCCATATATATATATATATATATATATATATATATATATATATATATATATATATATATATATATATATATATATATATATATATATATATATATATATATATATATATATATATATATATAAGCCACTGTTCTCTTCCTTAACAGTAAGAGCTTGGTTACGCAGGCACCCCTGCGGGGTGTGGCCTACGGCCTTATTAGCTAATCTTAACAGCCTTTTTAATCCCCTTTATAGACTCTTTATTTTAACACAGTGAACACCCTTTTCTTCTTGCTCGTCTTCTTCTTCTTCTTTTCCTTCTTCTTTTTCTTCTTCTTTTTCTTTTTTTTCCTCAGGTGACAACCGAACTAAAAGATAAAATCTTATTCAAACACATTCAAAAAATCTCGTTCTTAAAATATTTTATATATATATATATATATATATATATATATATATATATATATATATATATATATATAAATAAATAAATATATATATATATATATATATATATATATATATATATATATATATATATATATATATATATATATATATATATATATATATATATATAAAGGGTGTTCCATTAAGATGGATCGAAGTTAGCAGTAAATAAAACAGTGTTATTGGTGAAAATTTATTGATTTCACTATTGGATCAGGTTATTTGAGTCATGGCAATTATGTGTGAAAATAATATCGCCTAAATGTCCGCTATGGCTTCGGCGGTACACCTTCACTCGATGGTCAAAATTTTTGATGACGTCTCTGCATAGTTGCTCCTCGATCTCACCAATCTGCCTTATTATCTCATCCTTCATCTGTTTAATTGTTGTTGGCTTGCTGGCATAGACCTTACTTTTGAGATGACCCCAAAGGAAGCAATCTAAAGGTGTCACACGATCGTGGTGACCAATTGACCTCGATATTTTGAGAGATGATGTGACCTGGGAACTTCTCATTCAATAAAGCCATTGTTGCATTGCCTATGTGCCATGTGGCCCGTCCTGTTGAAATCACAAATCTTCGACATCCATAGAATTCAATTCAGGCCATAAAAGGTTGGTTATCATGGCACGGTATCGCTCGCCTGTCACCTTAACAGAATTCCCAGCATCATTTTCGAAGAAATACGGCCCAATGATTAAGACAACACATTGGGCAAAAGAAATTTTAATCTTGTATTTTTTGAGGCTCCTACAGATTGTGAGGCCCTGAGCTATAGCTTATTTAGTTTGGACCTAAATCCGGCACTGGCCATACCCATATCTTGGAATATCACCTTAAATACATGGGTGTAGTCTCTGAATTTGATAACCTCAGAGACTTTAGCCCATTGGTCATTTCTTTCGATTTCATGGGAAATATCAGCGCTTGAGTGGTACCCCATCAACAATCTAATATCTGGCAAATAACACTTCTTTGTGCCTGAATTTGGGGTGGCATCTTAGGGGCAAGTTTATTGAGTTGACATCTTTTGTTGATTTGGACGAGGCTAAGTGTTCTGAGTCCGCTTCTTTCTGGCATATAGCCGTATACCCGAAAGGGGTGTCAATGAGTCTGACGAGAGCGACATCTAGCTCCCCATAGACTATCGAAAAGACGTCCCCACGGCCAGGCTTTGACCTTTCGGGGAGAGTCCTGAGACTTATACGTAGGATGTCGTTTGTTATTTCGTCATTGTCGGTTTATTGGGTGTGAAGGACTAGAGGTAGATCAGAATAGAATAGATGAGAAAAAAAACTTTTTAAAAATCCAATGCCACTTTACCTTTTTGAAAATGAAGATTCTGGCATGTCAGATTACTTGCCGTACTCCTTAGTTATGGTGGCACTGGCACTCCGTGTGTTTTTTTTATGTATCACACTTATTGTTTGAACTTGGAGGAAAATAATTTTTACTCGTAAAAATGTTCGCGAAAAGAAGTCTTTAGGAACGTTTGGCATATTCGACTTGCCTTTACCTCCCTTTGCAGAAGTAACGTAACGAGAGAAATAATTATAACAAGCAAATCTTGTTATAATTTCCCACAAAAGTACACCTATATAAATAGTCATTTCATCTACTCATAATACTACAAAAATTCAACCAATCAGAATTGAAATACATTTAATCGTCATACTTATGTTCATTTTTGGAATAACTGGCTTAACGTTAACAAATTGACCAATCAGTTTTTAGACATAAGCACTGCAATAATTGGCCAATCAGCGCTATGATGGATTTACATGTTAATAACGCTCAAACCGTTCACACATAAACACGTCTGAAATCCATTTTCCGAATGGAATTCGCCGCTCGGATCGCTGATACACCACGCAAGTCAAGCTTGGTAAAGAATACGACCACCAATTCTTAAGAACATTCTCAACCGAAGAAGAGTCTGCATCGTTCTCATTCTTTAGAATAGAGACCGTAGATTGCTTTTAAAGAAAGCAATTACCTAGAAGAGTTGTCGAGTACAAGAAGAGGACTTCATTTCCTTTCCCTTCATCTTTTGTCTCTTGAACTCTTTTCCCTACCACACCAAAATCCTCCTATTGCGGAGGTACCTAAAAGAGAGAAATAATATTAATTTTTATACAGGTGCATCATCCTTAATGATCCCCTAACCTCCCTATCTCACCCCTCTTTTAAGAGGGAGGGCACCCCTACCACAAAAAAATGGAAAGACTACCGCTTAGGGTAGAACAAGGAAGACAAAAGCCGGAGAGAGGAGATCTCATCAAAACCCTCCACATCGATCTAAATGTAGCCATAACAAGGCTGCTCGACGTCCCCAACGGCTATGTGGCTCTGTGCCACAAACAGGAAGATGTGGAAAATTGGTTTCCCCGAAAGGAACAACAGCCCTAAACAAAATAGGTCTAACCCCCAAATTGCCACCGCAACCTCATCAAATTTAGAAACCACACACACGTGTTCAAGATCGTGTGCGCAACGACGGAAATGGCAAACAAAGCGCTCTCAAATGGGATTCTGGCATTTGGGATGAGAATCCCTCCTGACAACATGGAATTGGAAAAGTTCATTAATGTCCAAACATGTTTTTAGTGCTATGCACTAGAGGATCACGTGTCAAAGAATTGCCCCCTTCCTAAAGGACCAGAAGATATGCTCCGAGTGCAGTCAAGTCGGTCATATCTTCAGAGAATGCAATGAACAAAGGAAGAAATGCATCAACTGCCAGGGTCCTCACAGGACTATGGCCATAAACTGACCCCAACAGAAGATCATCATGGAGAGAAAAGAACTGGAACAAAAAGAGAAAACACAGAAACAAAATAACCAGACATACGCGAGTGTTGCCAAAGCCATAATCAACGAGGTTAACAGTGCTCAAGAACCTAACATCAACATTGATGTGAATGAAGGCACCGGTTTAGATATACTAGCATGTATAATGATTGCGCACGTGAACAATATCGCGGAACCGGGAACCTTTACGAAAACCCTAAATCTCCTTTTAAAGAAGAATGGAATACCCAAAATGTGGTTTCACCCCAATCCTCCATTGGCACTCATATACGGTGTCACAGCCGGGAAGACACTAAACGTTAAAGATATGATGTGTGTTGGAGCAGAGACAGAGAAAAAGAACAAGAACAGGCTAAATAGACTAAAGAAGAAACCGAATCAGAATAAAAAGTAAGGAAAGAAACCAAATCTCAGAAGAAGACAAAGAAGAACATCACACTGACAGAAACTGAAACGGAATGGACAACTGACTCCAAAGAAGACAACTTCAATATCAATATCAAACAAAGATGCCTGTACGGAACCCACGAATTCAACCTCAAAGTCTTCGTACATGAAGCATACCCCCTCCCAAGACAACTAAAACCGATAGACTTAAAAAAGGGCATAGAACGAGGGACGTCCAAGCGGACCTTCGTCTCTGAACAAGGAGAAAAAAACATCGAAAAACTCCTAGATGAAAATAAAATCAGAATCTACCCTGACGACGTCAATATATTAAGAAAAGAACTATTCGAAAGATTAACAAGTGGAAAATGGACTAAAGGCAAAGAAGGAATCATCAAAGCTACCTAAACCAAGACAACTCCCAAGAAACCTTAAATAAGTTATTTCTCAGCAATAGGATCAACCTAGAGCAGGACACATACTAAAGTAAAGTTGAGAAATCAACAAGAAAACCAAATAAATAACTCCAAGCAAAGAAAAAAAGAAGATAAAGGCGTGAATGCCCCAATTAGTTACAAGGGACTAATACAAGAAAGATAAAGAAAAGAAATTAGAAGAAACAAACCGATAAACGGAAATGATTTATACTAAGAAAAAATTACCCATTAACAAAATTAGAACAAACACACCTTCAAAGGTCCCAATCCAACTTAGAAGAAAAGTAAAGATAAAGAACTTACAAGCCAAAGAGACCAGCCAGTAACCTGGCAACTAATCATCTTCATACTCATCATCACATCTTTTAACGAACCTCCCTCCCCCCCTCAAAATCTCTCATGCTATCATCCTCTCTCTTCCCATACTTCTCTCATCTGAATTTTCCGAATTTTTAAGCACTCAATCAGTGCTCAGATCCAGCACGCGATACTGAATGTGTATTCTCGGCAAAGGAGGTAAAGTTTTGGTAAGGCGACATCGATAGCGTGAACTTTTCCTTACGAGGTCTTACAAGGAGAATAACAGAAGCTCCTAAGTAGCATCGACTCAATAATGTCACTCTCTGTGACCTGCACGATTTCTTCTCCAAAAAAAAGGTTAATCATATTTCCCTTTACCTCACTACTCGGCATAGGATGCAACGGTTTTGGAAGGCTCCTTCACCCTCCGAGTACACTGGGATTTTCGTTCCTTTATTTACAAGATATAACACTGGCGAGTTTAACTTTCCATTTACAAAAGAGAAAATACTAAGAGGGAAGTCTATCTTCCCCTTTACGAAAGAGATTAATACAAAGAATTCCAATTAATTGAGGAACTGCAGGATCTCCTTTTTATTCATAGTAAATTTGTGATCTTTATTTATATCATTTCATTTTAATTGAAATTTATAACCTAAAAATTACTTATAAGAAAATAGAACAAATCAAATTTGAATTGAACTTAAAACTATTCCTATATAAAATTATAGCAATTATATTCCAAATAATTTCATAACCTTAATTTTTCTAGACATTTATCTCTGTTTCTCCAATTTTGCGGCATATCAGCCATAGTATACCAAACAAGAATATACTTCAGATATGTGACGTAATCTTGTATACATACAATTTATTCCAACACATCAAACTACTATGTTTTGTTGCCACGAATTAGATTGTACTTCAGCAACCTGTCAAAAGAAGATTGTTCTTCTCGATATTTGTAGCGTACTTAAACCCCGCTTGCCGATTTTGTTTTTTCGTTTGACTCTCATTTAGTTAGCTTCGCATCTAACAGTTGACCTCTGACTTGCTTGGTTTCCTCGACTATTCATCATAAATACTAATTGTTGCATTACCTTTTCCTTTTTGTTCCTTAGCTGCTTACCTTTAGTGATAGTCAAGAGGCATGGGAGTCAAAGCTCATAAAAGGTGCCTCTTCTCTGTTTTACATTCTCATTATACTTGTCATATGAATTTTTGAAGAATTTACACTCTGGCTTGTGTTTACTTAACATAACATAATTTCACCGATGATAAAAGCCACTCACAAAATGAATCTATAGGATTGTGTCAGATCCTGCATCTACAATATACAATTTAAACGGTAAACATGTAGATTATCGGCTCAGCCTGAAATTTTTTTTTTTGTGTAAATATTATCATTCACCCGTGTTTGAATCTTCGTTCGCGTTATCGTTCACCCGTGTTTGAATATTCATGCACGTTTGAGTTTTGTTGGAATGCTAGGTGCCCTTTTTTTTTTTAAATCTCGAAATTAAACCCACCAAAAATGCTGTTAACGTAGGCCATTTGGTAATACTTCAGATTCGAGGCGCTGTTAGCCGGCTACAATTTTGGGCTACAGCATATCTCTTATAACGTCAGACGGTAGCGTCAGATGTGACAATCACTGCGTTATATTTTTGTTGTTGTTTTGGGGATTTGTAACTTTTAGTCTATTATTTATTAAATATCTGCGCTCTGCTCGTTTATAGGTTTCTTGATGTCTTTTATTGTTTTTTGTTTTGTTTTCGTATTTTTTGTTTACTGCGAACGATAACAGCTTCTTCCTGGCAACATCGTAGCTTATAAATAGGACCCGTTTTGCAAATGTTTTTCTTTCGTTGTGTTTTCGAGCTTCCATGTGCTGCTTCTTTGTTATTCGAATTCGGCTTTACTTTGTATGATTGCGAAAAACTTTTAGATTATTTAGAGGCGCATAAACTAATCAAGAAACCTATAAAAGTAAGAATTGTTTGTTATTAGGTTAGATTTTTCTGCCAGTAAAAAGCTGCTGGGGAGAAAAACCCCCCAGTAAATTCAAGGGGACTGCTCGTGGGGGAGATATCACTGCAGGGGGACCACCCTGCGATGATCCTGAGTTTCAATCAATTGGGGGGGGTCTGTGGGCCGCAGCATAACATAACAACATAATTACACAGATGACAAAAGCCACAAGGGCCTATCAAAGGTCATCCGCCTCCGTCAAAACCCACCCACAAAAAGCACCATCACCAGGGGAAGACAAAATCAAAGTCCGCCACAATATAATATAACAGATGACAAAAGCCACAAGGGCTCATCATGGTCATCCGAGTCAAACGGCCTCTTTTTTAAGGCACCCAAACTGCCAGGAAAACTACATCCAGAGGATTGCATCCAGAAACAAGGTTATCACCAATCAAGGCTTGTCAAGAACTAAATCATGCAGCTATAGATATATACAAACAATATTAATATATACAAAACTTAGGAACCATCACAACCTTCCCTTCCCATAAACTCATCCAACCTACTCTTAAATATTTAGATTTGGACTACATACTACCCTCTGCGGCAATTTGTTCCAGAAGTCTACCACTCTATTGGTGAAAAAATATTTTCTTAAATCCAACCTACACCCTTGCTTTTTAATTTTCAAGTGGTGACCTCTAGTCCGATTTCCATCATCTAACTCAAAAAACTTGCTAACATCCAATTTATCTATCCCGGAAAATTTTTTAAAGAGCTCAATCATATCCCCTCTCACACACCTCCTTTTGAACGAGAACATATTTAATACCCTCAGTCTATCTTCATATTCAAGGTGCCTCAGGGAAGGAATAATCTTTGTTGCCCTCCGTTGCACTGACTCAAGAAGGTTAATATCATGTCTAAAATGTGGGGACCATGCCTGTATACAGTACTCTAGATGTGGCCTAACATAAGAGTTATAGAGTTTAAGAATAACCTCCTTACTTTTGTAACTGACATTTCTCTTAATAAAACCCAGCACTCTATTTGCCCTATTTCTTGCTTCAATACACTGCTTCGAAAACCTTAATGATTTATCTATTACTACTCCTAGATCTTTCTCATCCTCTACTGAGCTCAGCCAATGCCCATCCATTTCATAGTTAAATTCTCTATTATCTTTTCCCATGTTAATAACTTTGCACTTATCAAGGTTGAAAGTCATTTGCCACTTATGTGCCCAGGATAACAATTTATTTAAATCCCCCTGCACTTTAAAATTATCATCAATATCTTTAACTACAGCTGCTAATTTGGTATCATGCGCAAAAATTGACACTTTATTATTAACTGCCTCCCCAAGATCGTTTATATAGATGACAAATAATAATGGACCGAGAACTGATCCCTGAGGAACCCCACTGATAACATCCCTCCACTCTGACTTTACACCATTTAGTACTACCCTTTGCTTCCTGTCTTTCAGCCACTCAGCTATCCAATTTGAAACACCCCTACATATCCCAATAATTTTTAATTTTTGAACTAGTCTCCTGTGTGGTACCTTATCAAATGCTTTACTAAAATCCAAGTAAATTACATCTACATTCTCTCCCTTATCTACTTGATTTGTTACGAACTCCAGAAAGTCTAGTAAATTAGTCAAACATGATCTACCTGATCTAAACCCATGCTGAGCATCGCTGATTAACCCCTCCCTCTCTAGATGTTGGCAAATCCCTTTTTTAACTATTTTCTCAAGAATTTTACAGACTACAGGAGTTAGGCTAACCGGTCTAAAGTTATTTGGATCCTCTTTACTACCCTTCTTGAAAATGGGGACTACATTCGCTCTCTTCCAATCATCGGGTATTTCTCCATATTCCAATGACCTAGTATATAACTTGTCCAGAGCTATTGAGATACTTTCTACCCCTTCTTTAAGTATCCTAGAATGAATATTATCAGGGCCGGAGGCCTTGGTAGTATCTAAATCACCTATTAGTCCTTTTATCATCCTCCGATCCACACTAAAGTTAGTAAACACCTCTTTTCCTGACCCATGAGTACTATACATAGGACTATTTAGTTTCTCTTTTGTAAATACTGATGCAAAATGATCATTTAGTACCTCAACTATTTCCTCATCAGTTTCTCTCACAACCCCTTCATATTTGATAGGTCCTATTTTAACTCTGCCAGACTTGTTATTAATTTTATAGTAACTAAAGAACTTTCTAGGATCTTTGTTGCTATCCTGAGCTAATTTAATTTCTGACACCCTTTTGTTCTTCTTTATAATCTTATTTAACTCATTCCTAGCCATTCTATAATCACTTACATTTTGAATATTATTTTGTACCTGTAATTTTTTGTATGCCCTTTTCTTCTCTGAAATTTTTCTAGCTATCTCCTGATTCCACCATAATGGTTTCCTACTTTTGTTCCTAATGGCCTTCATTGGGATACATTGTTCTTGGACTACATTTATTATATGCTTGAAAGTATCCCACATCCCATAAGCATTTTTACCTCTGAATTCTATATCCCAGTCTACCAAATTTAGCAAGCTTTGAAGTTTTACATAATCTCCCTTATGAAAATTTGGAACTTTTTCTGCATTCTCAGTTATTTTACCCTTCTCAATTCCCAAGTTAAAACGAACTATCTGATGGTCACTATTTCCCAATACTTCCCCAACAGTCAATTCTTGAACTAAATGATCACTGTTAGAAAGTACTAAATCTAATATATTGTTCCCCCTCGTGGGCTTATTAACAAATTGATTCAAAAAATTATCCTCAAAGCATTCTATGAACCTGCCACTTGTTCTATCCCTACCTATCATATTTTCCCAGTCCACAGAGTTTAAGTTGAAGTCCCCAATAATAACTGCATCTGTTTCACATCCCTTAATTATTTCCCTTATCATTAGTTCATCCATATGATCAGTCTGCCCAGGTGGCCTGTAAAAAGCTCCCAAATGCACCATTCTATTTTTACTGAACCTAATATCTATCCAAAGTGACTCAACTCCATCCTGCTTTATTGAAGTATTTAAACTTGAAACAATGTTGTTTTTTATATAGATAATTATTCCTCCACCAATCCTACCTGTCCTTTGACTAATGTACATATTATAGCCCTGTAAATCAAATTCACTTATAGTGTCACTAAATTCTATTTCATTAACCCATGATTCAGTAACGCATAATATATATATCCTCATTGCTAATATAACTAAATAGCTCATCCTTCTTGTTTCTAAGACTACGAGCATTTGTATAGAAACAATTTAACCCCCCTATCCCTGAAGCACCTCTTGAAACTTGAATGACCTCACCTCTATCGCCTTGGAACCTATTTCTGTTATCTGCCAAGTCCATTCTACTTTCAGTACTATAATGTCCTCTCATAATTCCCTGACCACTATTAGTATCTAGTTTCCCGCCCGCAAAGACCAAATAACACGAGCATACTCCTCCCACAACACATCTACCCCCCTCCTACTCAAATGCAGTCCATCCATCGCATACATTTCTTTCATTCCAACAAACCTACCCCACACATCCACAAACATGACACCTTCCATCTCACACATCCTCCTCACATAATCATTCAGCCCAATTGCACGAGACATCCATTCTACCCCAACATCCATTCTTGAAAGCACACCTGTCACAACACCTTTCATTCTACTTTCTTTCACCTTTTCAATCAACCTCTTGTACCTCTCACGTAACTCACATGCACCCACTTTCTTCACATCATTCACTCCTACATGTGTAATCACAACCGCATCCCTTGCACAGCCAGACACCAGCTCCTCATACCTATCAGACAGATCTCTCACTCCAGCACCCGGCAAACACACCCTCAAACCATTCAATCTACTTGCATTCAACTTCCTATCTAAATATCTAACTCGCGAATCACCCATCACAAGCACTTCAGTCAGACTCCTATTCCTAACCCCCACAGACCTAACTCCATCCCCACTCCTATTCTCATTCAAACTACCAGTCACTCGAACTCTACCCCCACCCCCATCAGTCATATCACTTCCAGTTACTTCCTCTCTTCGGGCACTGAATCTATTAGTCAAGCTAATAGGTTCTGTGTCCCTCTGACTCACACACCTATTCTCCCCCTGGCTAACAACCTCAACAGAGGCAACCCTATTCTCACAAAGAACAGGAGAAGCCTCCCTAGCTTCATGTTTCCTAACCACTCTCCACTGTCCCCCATCCTCACTAGGCCTATTTCTAACTAATCTAAGGGGGCTAACTTCACTATCACTAGAATTATCATATCCTACCTCCTCAACCGGCCCTCTACCTTCACCTGAAACATCTAACTGGCCTACCTCACCACCTAACCTATTCCCAAATCTAGGCCTAACACTAAGTTCCCTCCTGAGCTCAGCAACTAACCCCTCCAGCCTACATATCCTGTCTAAATCCTGCCTTCTCATCCCCTCTAAATCTACAATGCATTCACGCAGCCCACATACAACACATGTATACACCACAACCAATGCATACATTCCGACACTCATGCTCACTTTCATCCCCAAACTCCATCACTTATTCAAACAAGGAAAGAACTTAAGTAGCAATAATAAAAAAAAAAGAAGAGCAACTTAGCTTTCGCTGATTGTGGTGAGAAAAAAACAAAAAACTATAGAAAAATCTGAAAAATAGATCAACAGACTGAGACCTCTATGAAACACGTGCTACCTGTTCGAAGGTAGAAGACTGACCTTCGAACAGGTAGCAGCCCCCCAGTATAAACTCATATACAAAAAATATTACGCCGATATTGTTCACATCTAACGCTACCGTCTGACGTCATAAGAGATATGCTGTAGCCCAAAATTTTAGCCGACTAACAGCGCCATCTACCGTGCGCCCCGAATCTGAAGTGTTACTGGCCATTTTAGTTACCAAATTGCCCGAAAATAACCAAACAAAACACTTTGTTTCCTGTACTTAAATGCAGTGGTTATACTTCCAAAATAGCGAAGCGAGGAAAGCCTATTTATTTTGCGCATCTGCGCCCTATTCGAAATCCAGCTGACTTGAATCACATTTTATTTTCGATCATCTAAATTCGAAGTTAGGGTTCCCATCTAATGCTTGGCCACAAATGTTGCATTCACTTTTAATTCGCACTAAATTATACACATCCAAAAAGGTGTTTAATTTATCTTTATCAGAAACTAGGGTTAATAATTCCGCAATAGCCGACGGACAAAATTCAGAATTCGATGATTATTTTCAAACTACATAAAAGGGGAATATTTGACACCCAAACTGCTAAAAAACAAGTAGTTCCTTGAAATGATCTAGCTAATTACATTTAAATGTATAAAAGAAGGTAACAAAAATAGTAAAATGTGGAAAAATATATTGAAAAATAAAGATGACTCCGAATGAGGATAATAAAAAGCTATTTAGTAGGAAAGAAAAATTAATATCAAGCATTTCTGACGTCATACCCCCCCACCCCTATTATAATTCGCAAAACGATTACAGACGCTGACATGATGTAGTTAAAGCATTCACCTCTGTAAACGGCAGAACATTATAACAATTAGGATTATATACTGGGGGGCTGTGCCCCCCAGACCTCCCCCAATTTAATGAAACGCAGGATCATCGTAGTGTGGTCCCCCCCTTGTGCTTACCCCCACACGAGCCATCCCCTTAAATGTACTCCAAAAACTTGAAACATTTTGGAACATGGACGAAAAAACTACGGTTTATCTGCCGGGATCGGCCGGGCCGATAATCTACATATTTACCATTTAAACAATCCATACGATTGTGTCAGATCATGCATCGGTAACACTTCAGTTTAGGGGCGCACGGTAGGTGGCGCTGTTTATAGGCTACAATTTTGGGCTACAATATATGTTTTAGGATGTCAGACGGTAACGTCAGATGTGAACAATTACGGAGTTATAATTTTTGTATACAAGTATATACTGGGGGGCTGTGCCCCCCCAGACCCCCCTCAATTGATTGAAACTTGGGATCATCACAGGGTAGTCCTCACACAGTCATATCTTTCCCACAAGTAGTCCCCTTGAATTTACTGGGTTGTTCGGTAATTGTGTAGACGATGGCTGGATACGATTATTTTGAGCGTCGGTTCGTTTTGGGGTTCGGCTCGCCGCGGGGATAACACTGCGATGACCTTGAGTTTCAATCCTTTGGGGGGGGGTCTGGGGGGCACGGCCCCCCAGTATAAAAACGAAAATCGCCATAAAATTCTTCGATTTCATCTCTAAAAAAGTAACAACGAAAAGTAGCCCAAAATAGTCCCAAAAAAGCTATCGTCTACACAATTACCTTTTTTTTCCTAACAGCTTTTTACTGGCAGAAAAACCTAACCTAATGACGGTAATGTGTAGACGATGGCCGGATGCAACTAGTTTATTTTTTGGGCTACTTTTCAGTGTTTTTCTGCTATCGCACTGGGTAATTGTGTAGATGATGGCCGGATCCAGCCATCGTCTACACAATTACCCAGATCTGGATTCAGTTTCATAAATGACCAATCAGAAAGCTGTATTTGTTTCAAGGTATTTGTGCTTTTTATATTGATCAAAACTTGGTTTTTCTTATATTTTAGATGTTTTTTCCCCCTTATTTCTTTTCTATATATCCTACCTACCCTATGCCTGACATTATTTAGTGTTTTTATTTACTTTTTACTTAATTTCCCATTGTTTAATGCTTGATTAAACCATATTTCGGTGTTGTTAATGAAGTGTCATGTCTAAATTATGATGAAAACACGACTTTTTCATATTTTCTGTTCTGTATTTATTTCTCTTCTTTGATTTTTTAAAAAGTTTTTTTTACGACCTTCATTTTGATTATTGTTCCAAATAGATGCGTTCAGTATTAGTGTTTTTATTACTATATATGTGTAGTTCAAGAAACACAAATGGTCAATTTCAGTAAAAAAAAAGTCACAAATTTTCCGGGAACAATGAACTACTTTTCCGTCCTCACCTCTCATACTTAAATGACCACCCACGCCGTTTCCCACTCATTTGTCAAAATGTCATTTTCATGCGAAGTTTGTTCATTACCTATTCAACGTTTCGGTGCTATTTTAATCGACAATGAGAAATGTGTTTCGTTTCTCGAAGCACATGGGCCGTGTAGTGAAAGGTCAATGGGTTTTTTTGGGAGGGTTCGAACATGAAACAAAGATAATTTTCATTGTTTCGGTGGCAAATCAAAATCAAGAAACCCTCCTCGCAGCGATAAAAAAGTGGATTTTGCCGGGCACGACAGTCGTATCTGACGGATGGGCAGCCTATTTAAATTTGTCATCTGAAGGATACGAATATCTTACCGAATTCTGGCTTGCTGCCGGTAAACTCTACCCACCCGTCTGATATAGGTATTAACGATTATTTTGAGCATCGGCTCGTTGTTGGGTACGGCTTGCCGCGGGGATAACGCTGCGATGACCCTGAGTTTCAATCCTTTGGGGGGGGGGCTGGGGGGCACAGCCCCCCCAGTATAAAAATGAAAATTGCCATAAAATTCTTTGATTTCATTTCTAAAAAGTAACTATGAAAAGTAGCCCATAATAGCCCCCCAAAAGCTAGGCCTAGGATCTGGCTATCGTCTACACAATTACTAAAACTATAACGAGCAGAGGCGCAGATATTTAGTAAATAATACAGACTAAAAGTTACAAATCTCCAAAACAACAAAAAAATATAACGCCCTAATTGGTCACATCTGAAGCTACTGTCTGATGTCATAAGAGATATGCTGTAGCCCAAAATTGTAGCCTGCTAACAATGCCACCTACCGTGGGCCCCAAATCTGAAGTATTACCCATGCATCTACAATATACGGTAATTGTGTCAAGTATGACTGGATCCAAGTCTTAGCTTATTTTGGGCTATTTTTCCTAGCTACTTTTTCTGAGCTGAAATCTATGTTGACGAAGTTTATGGCGATTTCCGATTATATACTGAATGCTGTGCCTCTCAGGACCCCCCAAATGATTGAAATCTCAGGATCATTGTAGGCCCATCACCCTGACATGCCGACCCTCAAAATAAACTAGAATCACATCCGCCCATAGTTGCAACATTTACCCAATATTGATACAATTAGAACCATACACAGGATGTGTCAAAAACCAAAAGCATGATCATCAAGACTTGTCAAAATCCAGGTAGATGTTGCAAGTATGGGCGGATGCGATTCTAGATTATTTTGAGGGACGGCCTGTTGGGGGGGGATGGGCCTATCATGATCCTGAGATTTCAAAAATGTGAATAATTTTGGAACACGGACAAAATAGTACGTCCCATCGTTCAAGTCGCTAATCTACATATTTACCATATTGTAGATAAATGATGTAACACAATCCTCTGGATTGTTTAAATTTTATATTGTAGATGCATGATCTGACACAATCCTATGGATATATTTTGTGGGTAGGTTTTGACAGATGCAGATGACCTTTGATAGGCCCTTGTGGTTTTTGTTATCCACAAAATTATGTTATGTTATCTAACTGTGTTTGAAAACATTCAAGTTTGGACTGTCTACCGTCTCAGATGGCAAACTATTCCAGTAATCTACCACTCTATTGGTGAAAAAATATTTTCTAATATCCAACCTGCACCCCCAGTCCTATTACTACCTTCCAACTCAAATAACTTGCTAAAATCTAACATCCATCCCAGAACAGATTTTAAAAGGTTCAATCATATCTCCTCTCACACATCTCTCAAATGAGAACATATTTAGTATCTTCCATCTATCTTCATATTCAAGGTGCTTCAGGGAAGGTATTATTTTTGTTGCCCTCCTTTGTACTGACTGGCAGGTTGATGTCATGTCTAAAATATGGTGACCATGCTTGTATACAGTACTCTAAATGTGGCCTAACATACGAGTTGTAGAGTTTAAGGATAATGTCTTTACTCTTGTAGCTAACATTCCTGTTAATGTATCCTAGCACCCTATTTGTTCTATTTTTGGTCTCATTACACTGCTTTGAAAACTTCAGTGACCTATCTACTACTACACCTAAGTCCTTCTCATCTTCAACTGAATTCAGCCAATGCCCATCTATTTCATAGCTCAATTCCCTATTATCCCTTCCCATGTTAAGAACTTTGCACTTTTTAATGTTAAAAGTCATCTACCACTTCTTAGCCCAAGCTAATAACTTATTTAAGTCACTCTGCACTTTAAAGCTACCCTTAACTTCTTTGAATACAGCTGCCAATTTAGTGTCATCAGCAAAAATTGACACTGCTATTTACAGCCTCCCTAAGATAATTTATATAAACTGAATAATAAAGGGCCCAGAACGGATCCCTGAGGTATGGCACTGATAACGTCCCTCCACTGTGACTTCACCCCATTCAGCACAACTCTCTGTTTCCTGTCTTTCACCAATTCAATTATCCAATTCCAAACTTTACTACATATCCTATATATTTTTAATTTGTGAACTAGTCTCCTATGTTAAACCTTATCAAAAGCTTTGCTAAAATCTAAGTAAATTACATCAACATTCTCTACCTTATCTAATTGTTTAGTAACATAATCCATAAAATCCATTAAATTTGTTTAACACTATCTACCTCTTCTAAACCCATGCTGATCATCATTATTAACCTACCACACTCTAGATGGTCAGAAATCCCCTTCTTAACTATCTTCTCAAGAATTTTATAAACTATACAAGTTAAGCTTACTGGCCTAAAGTTATTTGGGTCCTCTTTACTTTCCTTTTTAAAAATTGGCATTACATTTGCTAATTTTCAATCATTAGGTATTTCTCCAAACTCTAGTGATCTAGTATATAACTTCTCAAGAGCTACTGCAATACTCTCTACACCTTCTTTGAGTAACCTAGAATGAATGTTGTCTAGACCAGCTGACTTACTAGTATTTAACTCCAATATAAGCCCTTTAATTATTTCCCTGTTCACATTAACAGTATTCAACTCTACTTCCCTTGACCTAGAATTATCATCAATTAATCTATCTTGATTCTCTTGTGTAAATACTAAAGCAAAATTATCATTGAATACTTCTACTATTTCCTCATCAGATTCTTTCAAAACCCCTTGATATCTAATAGGCCCTATTTTATCACTATTTGATTTCTTATTAATTCTATAATAGCTAAATAATTTTCTTGGATTTTTATTATTATTTTGAGCTAAATTAATTTCTGTGATCCTTTTCCTCTTTTTAATTATCTTATTTAGCTCATTTCTGGTCGAGGTATAATGATTTAAATTGTCAAAAGTACTTTCTCTCTGTAATCTATAGTATGCCCTTTTATTCTCCGAAATTTTTCTAGCTATCTCCTGATTCTCCCACAATGGCTTCCTACATTCCTTCTTAATAGCCTTCATTAGTATTCTGTTCCCTGAATTCTATATCCCACCTAATATGATTTAGAAATTTTTGTAATTTATCAGATTCTCCCATATAAAAATTCAGGGTTTTTGTGGAGTTTGATGATTTTCTACCTTTCACTATTCTCAAGTTAAAACGAATCATCTGATGATCAGTATTTCCCAATGTTTTCCTGACAGTCACTTCCTGAACCAAGTCATCATCATTTGAAAGAACCAGATTTAAGATATTGGCACCCCTTGTTGGCTTATTAACAAATGAGTATAAAAAATTATCCTCAAAGCATTCTATCTATGCACTTACAACTTGCTCTATCCCTTCCTATCATATTTTCCCAGTTCACAGAATTTAAATTAAAGTCGCCAAGAATAACTGTATCTACTTCACATCCTTTCCTTATTTCCCTGATCATTAGCTCATCAATACAGTCATTCTGTCCAGGTGGTCTGTAAAAGGCTCCCAAGTGTATTATCCTATTTTTACTGACCCTAATATCTATCCACAGTGAATCAACTTCTTCTTGCTTTATAGAATTATTTAGATTTGAAGAAATGTTATTTCTGATATAAATAATCAACCCACCACCAGTCCTATCTCTCCTTTGACTAATGTACATATCATAACCTTGTAGTTCAATTCACTCACATCATTAAATTTATTTTCTATTAACCTGTGATTCTATTACACATATATCTATAAATTCCATTCCAAACATCTACAAACACTAATCCTGACTCCTCACAACTAAATAACTCATTCTTCTTATTTCTAAGACTATGAGCATTGGTATAAAGACATCTCAGCCCTCCTATCCTTGAAGCACCTCTTTTAGAATGTATACCTTCCACTCCATCTCCTCTGCATCTCTTTCCTTTTCTTGCCCCACCCTGTACTCTTATATTTCCCTGACCACTATTAGTAACTAGTTTCCTGCCTGCAAAGACCCAAGGACACTATCTTAACTCCTACCACAGCATGTCAACCCTAGCCCGGCTTATATGGAGTCCATCCAATGCATGCAATGCCTTATTCCCATAAATTCCATTCCAAACATCTACAAACACTAATCCTGACTCCTCACACAAGCCTTTCACATACTCATTCAGTCCAATTGCACGAGACAACCATTCCATCCCCACATCCAATCCTGGAAGCACACCTGAAACAACGCTTTTCACTCATCCTTTCAACTAACCTTTTGTACTTCTCTCATAACTCATACGAACCCACCTTCTTTACATCATTTACTCCCACATGCGTAATCGCAACTGCATCATTCTCACACCCAGACACCAGACTATCATACCCCTCAGACACATCATTTATGCCAGCACCCGGCAAACAAACTCTCACTCCCTTACATTTGTTCCAATCAACTTACTATCTAATTTCTAATCTGAGAGTTACCCATCACAAGCACCTCAGTCATCCTCCTAGTCCCCCTAGGTCTAGCATTATCTTCCTTCCTATTCTCATTCAAACTACCACTTATTTTGCTTTCTGCCACAACTACATCAGACAAATCACTTTCAACCTCTTCCTCTCTCAGGGCATCAAATCTGTTAGTAAACTTAACAGGTTCCCTGTCACTCTTACTCACAGACCTAACTGTCCGAACCTATATATTCTTTCAATATTCACCCACCATTCATCTTCACTCACATGTCACTTCTTTCTCTCCAGTCCTTAGTCTAGGCCTATCTTACACCCTCCTGTTCCGAGCCACATTCTTCATGCGTAAACTCACGTCCCTTCTCACTTCATTTACCAACTCACCTAATCTCTTGCACTCATCACACAACCAACTCACCTCCTCCACCAAAGCCACATTTGCATAGTCACATAACACACAGGCATTCAGAAACATTTGCTATTCTTTCAACACCATAAAAATCACAAACTACATAGGTACACTGCTTACATCAAAAGGCATACTCACTTCATCCAAAGCAACAGCCATACTGAGAAACTTTTCAAAATATAATTAAAAATTCCTTTAGTATTATATATAACACTCAAAGTTAACTATCTTCCCGAACTTAAATATATTACACCTAAAAATCCCAAATAAATAAAATGTCACTGAATAGAGCTCACTGAGAACATGTCCAATCGCTACCGACACTACATTGTCTCATCCTGGAGACTATTCCCATGATTCACTATCCTTGCATTGACAAATTTTGTCCTGAGTAGTTCTGTGCCTGGCTTTAGCTAGCTTCAGGCTTTGACCTCTGGTCTTTGGTTGGTTGTCCTTTGATGCTAGTTGCAGGAAGTTACCATCTTTAACACTGTCAATTCTGTGGAGTATCTTGTAGGTCTGAATTATGTTACCACATACTCTCCTCTCCTCCAAGGAGGTTAGGCCAAGATGGGCTAATCTCTCCTCATAGGACAGTTCAGATATCTGCAGGACCAATTTAGTGGCTCTCCGTTGCACTTGCTCAAGCTTATTGATGTCTTGACAAGTGTAGGTTGACCATGCTTGGATACAGTATTCCAGCCTGGGTCTAATCAGGGACTTATACGGGGGAAGAAACATCTCTGCATCCAAAAAGGTTTACATTTTTCTCAAAAGTCCCACCATGGAGTTTGCACTGGCTGCTGCTTTTGTGACTTGTACAGTTGGCTTCAGGTTGGAGGTTACATACACCTAGATCCTTCTCCTCCTATCCAGGACAACATCCTCCTTCTCACATACCTACCTACTTGGTCAGGTTATGAACTTACATAGATACGCACATAAGATTCCTGGGTAATATAACAGGGAAATAAGGAAAGGATGTTAAGTAGATAGTTATTCTTGTTAACTTTAATTTAAATTCTGTTTACTGGGAAAATATAATAGGAAGGAATAGAGCAAGTTGTAAGTTTATAGAATGCTTTGAGGATAATTTTTTTACTCAATTTGTTAATAAGGCAACGAGGGGTGCCAATATATTAGATCTGGTTCTTTCAAATGGTGATCACTTGGTTAAGGAATTGACTGTCAGGGAAACATTGGGAAATAGTGATCACCAGATGGTTTGTTTTAACTTGGGAATAGTGAAAGGTAGAACATCAACAAACTCCACGAAAACTCCAAATTTTTATATTGGAGATTACAATAAATTATGAAACTTGCTAAATCATATTATGTGGGATATAAAATCCAGGGTCCAGCAGCAGTGTATTCCAATGAAGGCTATTAAGAAGAAATGTAGGAAGCCATTGGAAATAAACACTTCTGTACTTTTTATTATTTAGCCTAAATAAATAAATATAATTATAGTATAACACAGAAAATGACCAACATAAAAAAGTGGAAAATATTTACTCCATGCCACCATATTTGTATATTTTGCCCACACCACTACTCCAGCATTAAAAATTCTTGTTTTTGAATATTGCCATTAATAAGCTAAAATGGGTAAACTACAGCCTTTAGGTTTATAAATGATTCTCTTTTATTTTTAACAGGAATTGAAATTTTGTATTTTATTTTGTAAAATGGTTACAAAAGGTAAATTTACCCAGGAGGAAGAGCTACTACTGCAAGATTTCAGTCGAAATGTCTCCAAGAAGAGCTCATTGATATTTTATTTCAATGCCTTTGTAGTTTCTGCAATTCCTTTATGTAAGTTTAAAAAAATATATTTTCATTCATAGAAATGGCTTTATATCTTAATTAGTGAGAATGAAAAGGAACCATGTAAATTAACAAAGGTATGTTCACTGAACGGGAAATAAGGGGTAGATAAACAAAGAAAAAAAAAATTAGGTACAAGGATAATGAAATGGGCCACCATAGTAAAGTTCTTTAACCTCACATGCCAAAGACAAGTACATTCATACAAATGTGTCAATTTAAACCCCATAACATAACATCTAGTGTCTGATCTCTTTAGTCCTTTTTTTTCTTTTTGTAAAGGCTCTTTTGATTCTGGATTTAGATAATGTACCTTCATACTCTTAGGTATGTGCCCAAGATCCATCTATGTATGGCTTTTTTTTTTTCTAACATTCCTTTTTATTATATGTAAGGGCTTGGGGAGAGTCTGTCTCATAATGAATCTAACATAATTATGTTCCAGAATTGCTGCAAGACAATTACACCCTTGTTAGTACTTGTTGCTATCCTTTTACTCTGGACACTAGTACATAATAATCATAATTCTTGATATTCTTAACTAGCATAAATGGATTACCTTTCCCTTTTACTCATAATTTGGTCTATCAGTGTATGGGAAAGCATAGTTGCAAAATATTTAACTAGAAAAATTGACAGTAAAAACAAATAGTGATGACATAAACTCTTATAGCAAATTGATTGAGGTTGCATTTGAAGTTTCTAAGTACAAATACAAAAGGTTTGGCTATTTATCAGTACATAATTGACCCTCATTGCATAGATTAATTCTTTAGATAATGGGCTGCTTCCAACCAGGCATATATACAGTATTTCCTTACTGTTAACATTGTTTTGATTAGCACTGTTTCTGGGTTAACCTGATTTAGTGTAACTTTTATTTAATACAGGTAAATTTGAATTCAAATTAATCATTAATTTATGTGAATGAATAATCGCTATATCTTGTTTTTGGACAAAGCCCAGGAAAAAAGGGAGCTTTTGGTCCATTATTCCTACCTGAATTTGGACAGGGTGCAATGAAAGGTCAGCTTCTTCCAAAGGATGACATTGTGCCAATCTCAAATGCTCCAAGCCAGCTGAAGGAATTGAGTCAAGAGAAAGGAGAGGCTCTTTAATAGGACCTTTATCGTAACAGCACCAATAGCACGTTCCACAACCCATAGCCTGCAGTTCTGTCTAAAAATGGTCTATAGCCATTGCTGTGAGGGTAATCTCAAACAGTAGATTCTCATAAGTAGATCTTGAGGGCATTTTCCTTAAGTAGAAATGCTGTATACTCCGGGATAATTGGTAGAAGCTGCAGGGAGTCTTCTTCCATTCCCATTAGCTGTCTGCCTTCACAAGATCATGTCTTATGCATCCCACATGCTCACTCTCCTGGTGGTACAAGGGTTGCATGACTGTCCTGCCACAACGCCGTGGGATTCTGCCATGTTGTAAGGTGGTTGCCAAATGTCCTCTGGGGGGGAGGGGGGAATCTACACGGCCAGTGGCAGTCTTTAATGTGGGAGAATTCATACACATCCTAGAACTGCTTCATTTTTCCGTCTTGGTGTCCCTGTGTTCTCCTGAAGTGATGTATAAGGGGACATAAGATGGGTGATGTCAATGCCCTACATGGAAGCAATCACTTTCACATTCAAATCTCCTTTGCTGCTGGTTTCCTGCCATTAGAGAGGCAACTTCTGTGGTACTTGGATTGATCACAGTGGTCTGCATTCCAGGAAATGATTCACATCTATTTCACTTAAGGAGTTTAGGTCATTGAGTTCTTCTCTTAACCTTTTACATCACTATGTTCCTCTTCAGAGGGTTGGACATTTGATAGCTGATCTCCACCTCTCATGATTATAAATTAACTCTTCACTATAACCGAGGTTTTTCACATCCTCCTTAACACATTCCCACCACTCTTTCCTTGGCTGCCTCTAGGTGCTCTACCATTCACCACCATCTCTCTCACCCTCCCTATAAGATCATCAGGCTCTGTTTCTATCACATGACCATACCACCTCAGTCTCCCTCTTATCAGTCTAGATTTAATATCTTCCAGACTACACCTATTCCTCACTTCCTCATTTGTAATTTCATCCTGCCACTTGACTCCAACCATATGTCTCATTATTCTGTTATCACTACTCTTCAAGATTTTCTCCATTCTTTCTGTGAGAGCCAATGTTTCTGATCCATATAACAGCACTGATCTTACACATGCTTCATATGTCTGGGCTCTAACTTCCAATGGTAGGCCCTTGTTCACAAATAAACTTGCAATTTCATTCCATTTAGACCAAGCAATTGCAACTCTACCTCTAACAGCACTCTTCACTCCAGCTTTGCAATCCAGAATATCTCCCAAATAACAGAAATATTCTACTTCCTCCAGCCTCAACTTCCTTAACGCACTTTGGATACCTAAACGAACTGAATTTGACCCTACTCCCCTTCCATGAATTCCACATGGCCACTGTCTAGATTGAATCTTTTTCTTTTCCTTTTTCCACGTTACCATTGCATTTGTCTTGTCCATATTCACCTTTAAACCCCTCTTTTCCATCTCTCTTCCACAAATTAAACTTCATTATCACCCCTGCTTTAGTTTGCCATTTCAACCAGATGATTGGCATATAGTAACTCCCATATCCCTTCCTCACTGCACTCCCTAGTGGCCTCCTCTATCACTATAATAAACAGAAGGGGGCTAAGGGTTGATCCCTGGTGTACTCCCACTCCTATATCAAACTGTTCTGAAAGCCCATTTATGACTTTTACCCGAGATGTTGATCTATCATACATACCATAACGAGTCTAACCAGCTGTTCAGGGACCCCTTGTCTTCTTAAGGCCCACCGTATCACCCTCATTGCAACTCTATCGAATGCCTTTTCCAATTCCAAATCCACAAAGATGTGATACAACATCTTGTTCTTCCTATGATACTTCTCTTGGAGTTGCCTTAGGATAAATATTACGTCCTTTGCTGATTTGCCAGGACCAAAGCAGAATTGTCTGGCTCCAACATTTACCATCTGCCTCAACCGCCATTCCAGTATTCTTTCAAATACTTTCATGGCATGTTCCAGCAGCTGCACCCCTCTGTACTTTCCACACTGCAGTGCATCCCCCTTGCCTTTATAAATTGGCACAGTCAAGCTCCTGCACCAATCCTCGGGTAATGTTTCCCCCTCTATAACCATTGCAAATATACAAATTAATTCTTCTATTACCAAATTTCACGCAGCCTTTATCATTTCACTTGTCAAGTCTATTAGTCCGGCTGCTTTACCCCTTTTCATTGATATTAACACTTTTACTTATCTCTTGTATCGGTCCCTCAATTGGAGTTCCCTCTTCTTCCTCATACAGATTTTTTACATTTAATTCTTCAAAATACTCCCTCCATCTATCCCTTACCCGACTTTCTTTAACTTTTAACCTGTCCATTTTTATCCCTTATCACTCTTACTCCAATTATATCCTTCATTTCCCTTTTCATCTGCCCAGCCACTCTTAAACATCTTATTTCTCCCCGCCCCCCCAGATGTATTCAATTCTTCACTCCAGGTAATCCATTCACTCCTTTTGGCCTCAGCCACCTTTCTTTTTGCTAAATTTTTTAATCCTCTATATCTTTCTCTTCTTCATTTCCAGATCTTTGCTATATCTTGTAAGCCTGCCTCTTTTCAATTATTGCTCATTCCACCACTACATTTCCCTCTCCTTTGCTCGATGCCCCTTTGTTCTGCCACATATTTTTTCTGCGCTTTTCATTACTGCCCCCTTAAAATTTTCCCAGCTCCTTTCTTGCCCAATTTTCCTATTTACCACTTGTTCGTACTCTCTTTTTCCTTACCATATCTTTCATATACATATCGATGCACAATAAGCGATGTTGCGCCAAACATTCCTCTCCTGGTATTACTTTACAGTCCTTTACCTTCATATTTGTATTTATCCTAAACAAGATGTAATCAATTTGCGTCACTGCTAGACCACTATTATATGTTAGCTTTTCTTGGTCCTTTTTCCACATAGTATTCACTATTTGGAAATCGTTTCCTTGGCAGAATTTCAGGATACTCTTCTCTTCCTGGTGTCTTTCTCCAAACCCATAAATACCCATTACTTCTTCAAAACCACTACAATCTCTACCCAGTACCCATTCAGATCAACAATAATCACATCTCCCTCTGCTATCTCTGTCACTGCATTGTCAAATGCTCTCCAGAACAACTGCCTTTCTTCTTCTGTTCTTCTTGCCAGAGGGGCATAGACAGAAAATATTTAACAGTCTTCTCCCCAGTACTATCTTTATGTTCATTATCCTACTATTTACAATCACCACTTCTACAACCTCCTCCACCAAATCATCCCTTATCAAGATTCCAACTCCCTCCTCTGCTTTCCTTTCACCACACCACCAAAACTTGTACTTTTCCTCACCATATTTTAAATACTTACCCCCGTAAGGGGTGTGGCGATTTGCCTTACTGGCTGCCGTGCTGATGGGACTCAGCACCCTGTCTGGTCCCAGCTTAGCCTCTTATCCTTCTTTTTGACACCCTGCTTCTTCACTTTCCCTACAATCTCCCACAACTTTCTCTGACCGAACTCTAATTTCACAGGGTAGATGCCGACCAGCTTTCTCTTACTCAACCATCCCGGATCGGGGCTGAGGGGACATTGTCCCCCTCACCCCTGAGATCTGGTTTGGGGCGGTGAATTTTAACTACCTGCTTCTCCCACCTTCATCTTCCTTGCATCCCTTTTCTTCATTTCTCTAACCTCCAAGATGGAACTGCCATGCTTATGTGCTGCCTGGCTACTGGGTGAGAGGTGCAGCCTGGCTACTAGGCGGGAGGTGCAGACTCTTATTCACTCTTTGCAGAGTGGGCTGCTGCAGGGGATGATTAGCATTTGCATCCTGCATTCACAACAGGGTCCCCATGCCCACCAATGAAAATTTGAAAAAACCTGACATCTCTGGCACAGGGACTGAGTCTGACTAACCCGGACTGTCTTAAGGATTTTGATTTGTATGCTCCTTCAGCTCCTGCTATTACTAATAGCAGAGCTACAGCAGACAAGCCAGATGGGGTGGTTGCTCCTCGCTCATCTGGTTTTCCTGCTGACAAACCTATAAAGTTCACACTACACACTTCTATGCAAAATATCTCAGCAGAAACTACTGAATTAAGCACTGAAACTGAATGCAATACCGTGGTTTCCACAGATGAGAACAATACAGACAACCATGATGAAACTTTAAATGAACGTGACAATGAAGGCTTTAGGGAGGTTCCCAAATGACAACTAATTCTGAGGCAGTGGCTCCGCCCACTACTACCCAAGACACTAAACTCAAATGTTGTAACACTGGAACCTTATGTACCACATTCCACTCATAGTCCAGGTAGGTCCACAGTGGAGAATCCTTGGATTCCAATAGTGAGGCATAGAAAGGGACGACAGAGACAGCATCAACTGCAAGCTACTTTTGATTTTAGTTGTGCAGTCACTGCTCAAACTCTCTACTTTGAGAAATACTTCTTCATCCAGTTTCCTGGATTAGAGTTAGCTACAGATGTAAATAACATTAAACGGGATCAAGACAGCCAGTCTAAAGTTGACCAGCCATTAAAAATTGTCAAGGCTACAAAAAGTTCTCTACTGGTGGAGGCCCAAACTAGTGTCCAGGCCACCAAGATGAGATTATTAAAGTCTCTACCAGGAAAGCAAATCATTGTTACTCCACACCACCAATATAGCACTGTTAAGGGTGTAATTCGCACTCCTACACTACGGCAGTCCTCAGAGGAGGAAATACATGAACTTCTGAAGGACCAAAGTGTCACAGATGTCTGTAGAGTACAACTGAGACGAGATGGATAATTAATACCAACAGACACTTATATCCTCACTTTTAACTTCCACTCCTGTCTGCCAGTGCTTCGTGTCACTTGCTGGGTATTTGTTGAGGTGGACCAGTACCACTACCGCCCGCAGCAGTGTTACAAATGTCAGTGCTTTGGCCATGTAGCAAAACATTGCCATAGAGAGGTAGACACCTGTGCCTGATGTAGTGGTGGAGGTCATCGCAAGGATGCATGCACAAGTAAGGTGTCTTGCTTCCATTGTAAGGGACCTCGCTACAGTAATGATAGACAATGTCCAAAATACAAATGTGAGAAAGATGTCCTGACTTACAGATGAGGGAGCCAATCCCCAGTTTTGTAGCTCTCTAAAAAATCTTAGACCAATACCCTATCTATGAGCCTTTATACTCTGCTCCTGCCAAAGAGGGCAATGTTGCAATTAGCAGTAGAATTGCCTCAGCAAGGACCACACCTAATCTTCCTACAATGTCAACCACTGCACATACTCCTTCAACATGCATGTCACAGAGATGGCATCAGCACTCTGATGCTATTATGGATTTGGATGCGGAGCATGAAACAGGACCTACTCCTCTTTTGAAAACCAGAGGATCTCCTCCAAAAGTACAGCTACTGAAAATTTGGTTCCGGTGCATCCCTAATAAAAATATAATTTGGTAATTTTTCCACTCATCTACAGTTATTTTGATACTTTCTATTTATCAATTTAATATGGTATCCAAACTATGGGTGTCTACAGTTTATGCTAGCTGCCATGAAGTCAACCCCAATCAGGACTCAATTCAGGAACTTATCACACTTAATGTGGCTTAACTTCACTGCAATCCAGTGTTTTTTCCAAATCCTCCAACACAGTGCCCTGCCTAAATGGAAAAAGCCCAATGGAGGTCCCCAAGGAGCCACCCTCTTCATGCATGACATATCCCTCCTCGCCACCCAAACAGCCTGTCTTAAACATCTATGCAGATGACTTGTACCCATAGTTGTGACCATTGAGTTGTGGAAGTAGCTAATAATTTGATGTATCCTCAGGGCTTTATTGGCGCATCCACATGATGGAACTTATCTCTTCTTCCATTTTGTTTATGGTTGTGACTGCCGTGGCAACGTACTTGGTTGCATTTGCATACAAGAATACAAAGTTTGTATTGAAACATAAGGTAAATATACATCTTCCATTGTTTTAAAATCTTACTAAACTGCAACTCCTCACTAAAATAGATACTGGATGGTCCGTGATTTCAATGCATGTTGCCAAACCTGGCTAACCTCACAGGCAGACAAACCAAGAGGCACCACCATCATTAAACAATTACATTCACTGAGCAATAGAAGCCAACCAATAAGAATAGCCCCACAACACAATCCAATTTCTCCAAACATAACTGTGCTGCCCTCACTGACACACTAGAACCACTTGGCAAACCTTCCACACACTCGCATCTGCCTACCTCCCAATCTTCATCACATTTCAACTAACCTAACCTATCCACAGCTCTAACAAAATAACATACATTAACAGCAAAAGACCCAAGTGGACTGAATTTACAACACATAAAAAAATGCCTATCCCACTTCCCACTTGACCAATTTTCCCTTCTTTCTACCAAGCCCTCTCCACTTCACTAACATAATCCAGGAGACAAGCAATAAATATATCCCCCAAGGACATTAAAAAGGCTTTAATCTAAATTTCATACCAGAAATAAATAACCTCATAAAAGAAGCATTGACAAAACAACCCCCTCCCCACACAGCAGAACAACTTGAACAAATCTATGGCTTCAACAGGCAAATCAATACTTTTATATACACCAAATATCATAAAACTGGCCTCATCAAGTAAACAAAAAAATGCACACATTGCACCTCCATGCATAAATAAATAACATCACTAGAGAAAACAAAATTCCTAGCCCAACCAAACAATTCAACTTTCTCATGACACACCACTCCAAAATCAGTGAACTACCCACCTGCTGCAACAGTAGGAAAATGCTTAAAACCTTTGCAAATTACACACAGATCCCCCTCCCCCCCTTCATAGGCCAGCCACTCTTAAGCTGAAGACCCTTGTGCCACATCTCAAACATCTACCTAAAACCCCTTGTCACAGCCATATCTACACTGACACAACATTACACTCACCCCCCCCCCCTCCTGCCCTCCATCTAGAAACATGTATATATCATCTGCATCCTCAAACCAAACAAACTCCTAACCTCCTACACACTTATTTTGCTTCTCTCCAACCATCTTAAAAACATTAAAAAGACAACAGAATTCAACCTTGCACACCTAACATGGCTTCAGAGAAAAACTCTCCACAACTGCACTAATGAACCACCATAACACATATCTTAAAAGGCTTTAACCAAACATCCCCCACACTGCTGTCATGGCTGCAATAAACATCTCCAAAGCTCTTGACACCATCCCATGCCACATCCTCCTCCAAAAAATACTGGACACCTGCTACACAAATGACATAAAATGGATAACAAACTTTCTCTAACAGACATGTCCAACTCCTCCAACACAGTGCCCTGCCCAAATGTGAAAAAGCCCAATGGGGGTTCCCAAGGAGCCACTCTCTTCATGCATGACATATCCCTCCTTGCCACCCAAACAGCCTGTCTTAAACATCTATGCAGATGACTTGTACATCACATCCCAATCTACCTTCATACCTACAGGTACTTAAAACTCCAAAATTGGTTCACGCTGATTGATTTCAATGAATGACCTTTAGAATGCATTCAACTATGCTCACCTTTTGTAGCTTCATGTGTAGTCTTCTGGTAAATATTCACTGGCTTACAATCTTTATTCTCTGACAGTAACTACGTAATAACTAATCTACTTTCTATGCTAATTCTAGTAGCTACTGTGTTTGAATTATAGTTGTAGGCCTAGTTGTTTCTTTTGTTTTCTAGCCCTTTCTTAAATTTGAACAATATTGTTGTTTCTTATCACTAATAACTGTCCACCATATGTTCTTTTCTTCTTCTATTATAATACTTTAAACCTCGCTGATCTCTCTATACATTTTGCTAAATTTACTTTAAACAAAGTATAATCTGCAAAATAAGATATATACAGTACTGGCACAATTATTATGGATTTTTGAAAAAACCATACTTTTTCTACAAAAGTGTCATGTAAAACAATTTTAGTCACTAATAGTTCATTTACTTTACTGCACCAGTACAAAACAAGTATTTAATAGTTATTTTAACTGGGTTTTATAGTCTTATATGGCAGGGTCAGGCAATACAGAGAGAAAATGTATGGCAACACTGACACAATCACTGCATCGTCTTGTGAGAGCTCAGTAGTAGTCTTGCATTTGCATGGGATGGTGTGTGTTTGTTGCGTTTTCAACCTTTTATTTAGCTGCGATTACTTTAGTTCTATGTATTTGTTTATTTATTTTTAAAACCCTCACCATTTTTTCAGCTTTCAGAATAGTTTATGCAATTGAGTAGAGATGAGCAAAGTTAGTGATTTGAGTCCTTGAAAGGTTGGACAGATAGTGTTTTATTGAAAGAAAGTACATTCAAACAGAAAGAAATAGCTAATAAACTTGGACTTTCAACTACAACGGTCAGTAATATTAAGAAGAAATTGGAATATGGCCACAGTTTGGAATCAAATAAAGTGAGAAAATGTGGTAGACACAAGAAAACAACACTGAGGACAGAGAGGAAAATAATTAAAATGGCAATAAACAACAGAAGAGCATCTTGCAGAATGATTACCAATGAACTGGCAGCAGAAGGCATTACCATTGCCCGAAGAACAGTAAACAAGAGACTATTTTAAGCTGGACTAAAAGCATATCGTCCCAGAAAAAAGCCACGACTCACTGACAAGATGAAGCAAGCTCACGTTGATTGGATTTCTGAGCAATGGAAGCAGGTAAGAGTTGAACATACAGTATTTAATTACTCTATTACACTATTACTCGATATTCTATTGCTTCCATTACTTTCTTTAGCTGTTCAAATGCCTTATTTTGTTCTCTGTATTGTTGCAGGTTGTGTCTTGTGATGAGTCTTGCAGTGCTCGATATTCTATTGCTTCCATTACTTTCTTTAGCTGTTCAATGCTTTATTTTGTGCTTCGTATTGTTGTAGTTTGTGTTTTCTGACGAGTCCACCATTGCTGTGCTTGACGATCATGTGCAGAGTGTAAGAAGGCGAGCAGTTGAGCAATTTAAACCGGAATGTCAAAAGAAGACAGTGAAATTCCCTCAGAAGGTCATGGTATGGGGAGCGATTTCTGTGCATGGAACAAGCCATTTGCAGATTGTTGACGGTACCATGAATCAGTTTAAGTATATAGAAGTACTAGAAAGACGTTTGCTACCTCAAACAAGGGAATTGTTTGCAGATAGACCTTGGATTTTTCAACAGGACTCTGCTCCATGTCACATGGCGCGGTCAGTGAAGACCTGGTTTGAAGAAAAAGGTGTAGAAGTGCTTTCATGGCCTGGAAATTCCCCATATATGAACCCCATTGAGAGTTTGTGGTCTCTATTAAAAAATGAAATACATGAAGTTCCCATTATGACCAAAACACAACTCGTACAACGTCTTATCCAAGTCTGGTTTCATTCAGAAAGAATTAGGGAATTTTGCAGAACGTTGATCACTGGCATGCCCAGTCATGTTAAAGCACTTATTCAAGCAAAAGGTGGACAAACTAAATATTAAAATAGTTGTTTAATATTGACGTGAGCTATTAGTGAATAAAAAAGTTTTACATGAACTTTTGTTGTTTTACATGACACTTTTGTAAAAAAAAGTATATTTTTTTCAAAAATCCCTAATAATTGTGCCAGTACTGTAAGTGCTAACTTCCATTTCTCTTGGTCATCTTCTTCCAATCACCATCCCTCCATTTTTCCTGCAACAAAAAAAGCAAAACTTTATTCACACACTAATCAGAATGTATCAACTTTGGACAACTCAAGATACAATTTAAAATAGTGACCCCTAAATCGCAACTGGTTACACAAAAACACCCTGATACAACACACACACACACACACACACACACACACACACACACACACACAAAAAAAAAAAAAAAAAAAAAAAAAAAAAATTCTCCCAATTGAAGACCACCTAAACATGATGGGCACACAGTTCTTAAAGTGTGATGCCCCTTACCTACAACCTACCCCAACCTCATCAAACCAAAGTATTAAAACACATGCACACACACTTTATCTGCCCAACACTTCACAACCGCAGCCACAAAACTCCCTACTACAAAGCACCCACCCAATCACTATTCACCAATCTGAAGTAGCTTAGATTGCTGAACCAAAGTTTTACTGACTCTCCTGTCCTGCAAAAAGAATACCACTCCTCCCTACATGAATAATAGAAAATACTGCCCATCTCATCCTATCCTGACCCCCTCCTTGACTATCTCAGAAGCACTTTCATTATAATCTCTAGGAGACCTCTGGAGAAGAGCCCATACACCATGGCATCCTTCCTGAGCACTGTAGAGTTAGATTGAAGAGAAGTCTGGTGGGGGTGGCAATAAATTAAGTCCCTTTTCAGCTTAACCATATTTCCCAGTAATTTGGTATTGGTATGTATCAATTCCATAGGATAAGAAAACAAAGTAACTGGATTGAATGTGGCTGAGTAATAGAATAGGGTAGAAAATATAGGTCACAGGCAGTGAGCACCCCTAAAGAATCCACTAATTAATAGGAATATATGAGAGTGGGCCTTCAACCCAGTATCTTTGCTCATTTCATATCTGCGTTGAGTTGTATTTTATTCCAAAGTAATATGGGATTTCTTGGCAAAGGAGGACTTTGGACACCATTGAGTTAGAGTAGTGGTATTTGTACTCCCTCAGCACAGAGAAAAATATACAATTTGGTATATTTCTTGACCAAAATGACCGTAATATATAAACTTTAACACTTAGATAAATGAGGCATTATGTAGAAAAGTGACAAATCCATCTTAATTAAAATTGAGTTTTGTCTTTGTCTGACATTAGAAAATGTCTAATCATGTGATGCAGTCTATTTGGATATTCATTAAATATTAGTGAAATTTCCCCTTTGAAATCATATATACAGTACCACCCAAAATAATCTGAATGTATTTCTATCACATCTTAAATAACTGTTGTCAGATAAAATCTAAGGCACCGGTATCCAAAATTGGTGTATGATAACCTATAGGTATAAGCTACATATGGGTAAAGATTATGCAAATTTAGATGAATAAAACCAAAGTTATCATCAGAAAAATAATTTACTAGAAAAGTTGAATTGTCCATAATGATCCGAACAAACATTAGGTTTCTTTTAGAGAGAACCAGCATTGTTTGCATAGCTACTAACTTCAGTTCAATCTCGTATGGTTTTGTCCAGGTAACATGTCTAAGAAATTTCTCATGCCTCAGTGTGTCTATGAGCTGATCATAAAGCTGCATCACCCAAACGAGTCTTATTTAGAACCATTGTAACTACTTTCAAGCACTCCAAATGTGTACTCCATAATATTCTGTAAACCTATGACAAAACAGGTTTATATAAGGCTGGTAAATCAACTGGTTGGCCAAAGGCCTCAAAAAGGGAAGGGGGTATTCATTACCAAAATTGTGAAGGACTGTTTCAAGATTGCTGCACCAGTTTCTCAATAGATTCAGGAGATTTTAAACCATCAATGTTTCAAGGCAAACTGTGTCACATCAGCTGGAGGAAGACTATCTTCACACATGCACATCTGCAGCCAAGCCATTGTTGAGTCAGAAGAACATTAAGGCTCATCTTGCATTTGCCACTGAATGCCTTATATGGGCAGATGACCAATGGAGCCAAGTCCATTTAACTGATGAATCTAAGTTCAATTTGTTTGAATCCGATGGCAAGAGGTTTGTTCATCACAGAACAGACAAAAATTTGTCTCATTTGCATCAGAAAGTGTAAAAAGTTTCACAGAGAAAGTGTCATGGTCTGAGGTGTGATTTCAATAGAAGGCACTTGGCCACTTGTGCGCTTATGGGGGCACAGTTAATGCACAAATGTACAAGGAATTGCTCTGGCAGCATGCTGTGTCCCATCTGCAAACCTCTGAGACCTAACCTGCAATTTTCATTCAGGATAATGCCCCCTGCCACTTCGCCAAATTGGTGAAGACCTTCCTGGAAATGCACATCACTATTAAGAATTGGCTTGCATAGTGCAGATCTGAATACCATTGAAAATCTTTGAAAGACACTCAGAGAGAGGTTTAAAGCAAGGAATCTGAAAACAGTTCAAGAACTCTTCAATCAATTCAAGATGAATGGAGCAAGATTACTGCCTCCACACAAAATACTAATTACTTATGACTTGTCAAAATGTTTTGCTTTGATTATAATTTAACCCTTTGCCTACGATGAATCCACTGTTGGATCCACGCGGACTCTAGCAAGTCTGATGATGGATCCACTGTTGGATTCACCACTTTTTCTATAATGTATTCATTGAGGCAATGTTCCGAAATACTTGCCCATGTGCTGGCTGACAATTCATCATACATCTCGAGAGGTGTAACATCATATGTGTGTCAGTTGCTGATTGGCTGAAATCCATACCAGTCCGTGTAGCACTTACATGGGCAGCTGAAGACAATTGCACTTGCACTTATCTCCAGTGTCTCTGTGGCCTTTTTTTCCATCATTTTACATTTGTTTTTCTTGTAAATTTTAATTATCTCATGGCTAGTTTGGAAAATATTAGTGTAGATAGTTCGAGTGAATATAACCCTAATGAAATGGACAGTAAAGCTGATAGTAGTGATGACTATTCAGATGTTAGTGATTCAGAGGAAGATGAACCTCAGCCATGTGTTATTTCTGGTGGATGGACTCATATTTCAGACGTTTTTATGGATTCAAGACCTGATGTAATACCTCCATTTGTGAATAGTTTTAGTGGTGTAAACCCAACAGTTGGCTTTTTGGATAATATGCAAGTAATAGATTGCGTACAAAAATTTATTACCGATGACCTTGTGCTCCACATTGTCGCATGCGCGAACGACAAGGCAAGAGCTTTTTTTGAAAGTAATCCTCAGGCAAATGCATAGTAAATAACATTCATTTGAAAGATGTGAATGAGGATGATATATGGACATTCTTAGCTCTCTACTTTTTTACTGGTTTATATAAGTTGAATGAAATGAATCAGTATTGGGTGCGTCAACCTTATAATCCAGGTGTTCATTTTTTCAATGCTACTGTTATGAGCAGAGACAGGTATATGTCAATTATGAAGTTTTTGCATTTTTCTATGGTGAATGAAGTAAAAAGGAACATGCTAACAACTCGTTTAGAACCTTTCTGTAACATTTTATGAACAATTTGTATGGAAAATGTGGATGTAGGCGAAAATATCTCTATTGATGAGGCATTGCTTTTATGGAAGGGGCAGCTCCATTTTCGGCAATTTATAAACACAAAGCGTTTGGGATCAAATTATTTGTCATGTCTAGTAGTGATTGAAGTGGATACAACTACAACTTTTGTGTATACTATGGCAAAGCACAAGCGATCTTTATACTTTACCTAATGTTAGAGTGAATGAACTAAGTACTAGTGAAAAAGTAGTAGTTCATCTATCAAAGTCAGTTTTGGGACAAGGTCGTCATATATTCGTTGATAATTGGTATACAAGCGTCCGACTGGCTGACTTTTTCTTTCACAAAAAACAGTGATGACTGAGACATTGCTCACTTGAACGCTATGGAGCTGCTTTTGTTCACAAGGACGATTTATTATTGGTAAAATGGGAAGACTGAAGATCTGTTCATGTATTGACCTCCAAGTATTGTGCAGACTTTGTGGATAAAGACAAAACTTACTTTGGAGGAAATAGAGTAGTATACAAAAGGCCTTATCACATAGAACAGTACAATATGTATATGGGAGGGGTTGATAAAGCTGATCAATTGCTAGAACCATATGACCCTAGCCAAAAATCTCATGCTTGGTTCAAAAAACTTGGGCTGCACCTTCTCATGTGTATGATGCTAAACAGTTTTATTGTGTATAAGAATATCACAAGAAAGAAAATAAGTTTCATGAAATATGTAACAATGTCTGTGGAACAAATATTAGAGGCACCTAATGCTGGAGCTGTTGCTTCTCATGATAGATTTGTTTCCAACTTCACCCTCGTAGAAGACGCAAATGAAAACTTTCAGAAGTCACACATCCTCTTGTCCCTATTCAGCCTCTACCTGGAAGCACAAACCTACCTCCGAAGAAGAGATGTAGGATTTGTTACCCAGAAGTAAAAAGACAAACAAGAAAATGTTGTAGTGGATGTCAAGAAAAACCTGGTTTATGTAGTGTTGAACACTTTGAAATGTGGCACCGCAAAGATGGCTCTTCTAAATAGGTATGTAATGAATAAAATGAATTTATATGTAAGTTTTACCTAATTATTTATCAAGTAAAAACAGAAATATTGGCCAAAATAGCAAAAATTGAAAAAAGTTGACCAAAAAATTGTTTTTTGGCCTTATTGCGCGGGAGGAAAATTGTACGGAAGAGGTTAACTGTTATATTCCAATAAAATTTTGTTTATCTGCCATTTGAATCATTTTGTCACTTGGATTTTAATAGTAAATGCTTTATTTATCTAAATTTGCATAACCTTTACCCATACATAGACCTGGAGGTTATCATAAACCAATTTTGCAAACCTTAGATTTTTTCGGGTACAAGGAAGATGTTATAATAGAAATACAAGCATTCTGATCTTTTTGTATGGTATGGTATATCCCTGATGTAACTGTACTTTGAAAAGCTTTATGTCTAAACTATTCATTCAAAAGTGTCATATTTATCACTTTTCTACAGAAAACCTCAAATATTATTGATCATTTTGTATGTTTGTTATACATATATTGTTAAAGTGTAAACCATTTTAAAGATTGCTCAAAAAGTTGAGGAAGCAGTTTCAAAAGAAGTTATGAAACGCCTTTCCCACGATAAGAAGATGAGTAAGAAGGAGAAAGATGAGAGGTAAGCTTCTTGTTCTTGGTCCTATATTTATTGGGCCAGTTTTCATTGTTGGATGGGATGATTGATTTTGAGAGTTGTGCCAAAAGTACTCTTCTTCTTCGTGTTCTGTACCTTATATTTTCACTTAATTTTTCACTATAAACCTGCTTACTTTATTTCTTCCTTTATTTTTTTTATATTGGTTAATTTTAGAATGGCCAACATAGAGCATAAGGAAAATTAAGGTGATTAGTGTTTGTCTCCTGTGAATTTGATGGGTCACCCCATGCCCAATGAGGGAAATACCTCTCCACTCCCCCTTTACCACCATTAGAGCTGCTCTCAGGCAGCTCCACTGCACACAAGCAGGTCCTGCCCCTTGTGCTTTCTCAGGGGACACTGCAAATTTCTTAACTACCGGAGAGGAAGGTTACGCCTCTGCTAGGTCTATGGGTGCGGTAGACCCCCCTCACCCCCTTCTCTAGAGGTGCCCTTGGGCGATTCCCTCTTTCCAGTGGCAGTCCATCCTTTGGTTTCACAGGGACGCCAAGAAAGCACGCAGACAGTCCAATATTGACCCTTTCTGGTGGGAGTGGCTCAATAGGACCAACCCCCTTAGTGGGGGGGGGGGGCAAGGGATGGCACTAAAGAAGCTTCGGCTTTTACGCCCCCTACTGAGTGCTAGGCTATGCGACTCTAAGGTGGTGGATCATCCAAAAGAGGGACCTCCGCCTCCGAAGCTGCCCCCCTGCCTAAGGTTTCAAGGTGGAGGAAGGAGAAGACTCTGATGGCGAACCCATCCTCCCGCGATAAGTCCTCAGAGTTCTACCTCTGGGAAGCACACGGCCATTCCCGTGAGGGAACCCCGCATCTCCTCCGAGCTAAAGAAAGAAAATTTCCTGCTGGGTCCCAGCACATGTAGGGGTCGCTGGAAATGAGCAAGCTGATACAGCGGCAAAAAACGCCGCCCTTCGTCCAATCAGGCCCAATGATATCCCAATACCATATGAGGACTACATCATTGCAATAAAGGCCGCCATTCGGGAGAACTGGATGGCCAGATGGGCAGATTTATATGAACAAAATAAGATGCGACACATTTTCCAAAACTTATCGCCATCGAAGCCTCGAGAACTCACCCGCCGGCGAGAGGTATCCGTATACAGACTCCGCATCGGACATTCACTACTCATACACGGATATACCTAATAGAGAAAGACTATCTCCCCTGCTGCAAAGATTTCATTCTTCCCCTCACAATTGCACATCTTATCGCGGAATGCCCATCCTATGGAGAACTCCGACGAAGATACATACCCATCCATGGTGGGGGGGTACCCTCGATATCCTAAGATCTCCCCTAACGGCTGAAAATATCCGCCCTGGCAGCAGAATCATCCGCTACCTCGAGGAGACAGGACTATTAAAGAAGCTATTGATAAATAAGTCTGCAATAGTACAATCTAAATTTGAATTAATTTTAATTATTTTAACATCGTACTCCATTATCATACCATTTATCCATCCAGTGTTTCAATCATCACTGCATAATCACCACCTTGTCATATCAAACACAACTTTTATATCTCATCTTTAAAACCTTTTCTTTAGACTACAAAACGAATTACGGTGCAATCACCTCGCAGTGAGCACCAAGGGACTTTTAAATAATCCATCCATCCATCTCCTCCGAGCTAGGCCTGGAGGGAATATTCCTTCAATAGAATTGCCGCGGACTCCGGGCCAACTGGGAAGAATTGCGGAGGCTTGTCTCATCTCGTTTTCCCTTAGCTATCTTTTTAGTCGCCGGAGACTACATCTGATTATGTCGGTCGGTCCCCGTTTTGCTTCTTTTTTTTGTAATAACATTGTAACTATTTGGCCGATTCTAACGAAATTTGAAACCCTTATGTTGTTTTACATTCTCTTTCGAATAACAACTATTCGGCTGATTCGTTTTACATTCTCTTTTGAAAGATAGAATTACCAAGGTCCTCCAAACGTTAGTCTGACAATTATTGAAAGTTTTGAAGGTTGTAAGGTCATAAATCAGAATAAGCAAATTTTTGGTCACTAGACCTTGTTGCAGGGGACCATGCTGGGTGCGCGCCCCTTGCCCACCCTCCCAGGGCATAAGGGTTTTTTTATCCCACCACCACGGATGGGAGGCGGGCCCGAGTATGCGCCATTTACATCTTGCATGATGTCTCCGTTCTTCTCTTTCCTTAGATGCCTCCTTTCAGGCAGTAGGTGTGCAGCTGAACCTGGATAAGAAGTATACCATTTTTTCTGCGTACATTGCACTGTCAGCCGACTTTGACGCGGGTGACTTCCACTGCATCATGGCATGGTTGCAGAGGCCCTTTCTCTTGCTTGAGGATTTGAACGGTTGACACACCCTCTGGAGAGACTACTCAATCAATTCCAGGGGTCAAGTCCTTGACCTCCCCTTAATAGGCGCGGCAATTTGCCTTCCTGGCTGCCGTTCCATCTTCTCCTTTCTGCCACCCAGTCTACTTACCATGCTTCCCCACTTTCCATACAACTTTTCTCTGGTTTGGCTTAAATTTCACAGGGTAGATAGGCACTGACCAACTTCCTCTCAGTCGACCATCCCGGATCGGCGGCCATGATTAGTACCCTTCGGACACTTAATGGCACCCCGGTGAGTGTGACGCCGCACTCTACCATGGACTTCGTGAAAGAGTAGTTTATGCGAGGGATCTCGTGGACAACTCCATAGATGACATCACCTTAGAGCTGGCCGACCGTGGGCCTGTCAAGGTCGAACGTGTGATGAGAAAACAGGGAGGGACCGCGAGACCCACCACTACACTCTTCGTCACGTTCGACTGTGACGAGCTCCCTGAGTCTGTGCGTGCCGGTTGGTATCGCTACCGCATAAAGGCATGCGGTGTTACTACTATTATTGTCACTGCATCGGCCCTTACTAATCGCCCCTGTAGACACGCAAAGTCGGGGTTAATCGAAGTCTGTGTAAGTTGCTCCAAGGCCGCACACGATAAGTCCAAATCGTGTGTGACCAAGTGTGTCAATTGCGGAGAGCCGCACTCCGCTTTTTCGAAGCAATGTGGAAATCCTGGCCTTTCAGACCCAGGATCGTCTGTTATTTCGCGAGGCTAAGGACTTGATCCTGGCGCGGCCGTCTCTGCCTGGGACGTCTTATGTCTCAATGTTAAAATAACCCTCTGCTCCTGGCCCCTCCAGGCCTACGAGTACAGTCGTTTCCGCGCCCATTGAGAACCCTTATGCAGGTTTTACCCCCCACAGGCGCTTCACTTGTCGAGCTGGCGGCATAAAGGGTTCACACCCAACCCCAGCTAAAACCAGGGCTGCCCCTTCTTCCCTCAGCGTGACCGTTTCCCGTAAGGCAAAATGGCCGCGCGCCTCCACCGAGTCGTTAGACTTACAGGAAGCAACACCCCTGAAGCTCGTCGTGAGGCCATCTTCCGGGGCTCTTAAAGCTGCCACCCGAAAGGAGGACGACACCAAAGGAGCTTCGGCTCCTTCGCCCACACCCAATGGTAGTCTGGGTGGCTCGGAAACGGTGGATCCTCCAAAAGAGTGACCCCCGCCTGTCTAAGGTTTTGTGGCGGAGTGAGGAAAAGACTCGCATGGCGAGCCGAACCTCCCCCGATAAGTCCTCTAAGGCGACAGCGCATTCTCCGGCCAACAGGGCCCGGAGTTCTGCCTCCGGGAAGAGTACTGCCATTCCTGTGAGGGTCTTCTCTTCGAAGAGGGACCTCGCATCTCCTCCGAGCTAGGCGTGGAGGGCATATTCCTCCAATGGAATTGCTGTGGACTCCGGGCCAACTGGGAGGAGCTGCGGAGGCTCGTCTCCTTCCGTTCCCAGTTAGCTATCTTTTTGCAGGAGACGATGCTGGGCGCATTCCCCCTGCCCACCCTCCCGGTGTATAAGGGTTTTACGACCCCACTATCGCGAGATGGAGGCCGCGATTTACACCCATCATGATGTCTCCGTTCTTCTATTTGCTTTAAATACCTCCTTTCAGGCAGTAGCTGTGCTGCTGCCAACAACTCTTACTGCGTCGCAGCTGATCACGACGTTCTCTATACCGCCGAGAAACTCTAATCATACCCTAAGCCCTTTTTGTTTAGGGCTAGTAAACTCCGAGAGCTCACTGTAGTTCTCGGGCCAGTTGCGCCTCTGGTTCTACGACTATTTGTCGTCACACCTCTTCTCCCAAAGCTTCCACAACGTGGGGAGTATTGCGTTCGACCTTTTTGGAGCACACTTATCTCGCTGGATCCGTGCCAGTGTATACGGATGTCACCTAGTCCGATGATGGGTCGTTTTCCACCTCGTTTTCCCTGTCTTCACGGCCGAGCTGGTTGCATTACAACACCTTGTTTGGAGACCAGATTGTGATCTTTAGCGACTCACAAAGCGCACTGGGTTGTCTCGGGGCATTGGAATATCCACACCTCCTGCTTCGGCGCCAAGGTTGCCGCGAGCCAGGTGGGAGTATAAATTATCTTCTGCTGGGTTCCTAGACATATAGGAATTGCAAGGAATAACCCCTCCCATTAGGGCGTCAAATAGTCCGCCAGAACTCGACGACCAGAGCAGCCTTTGGCTTTTCCTCACGCTGACTACACGGCTCGAATCAGGGGCTGCCTGGCAAAGAAGATGTGAGACGGCCGTGTACATACAATTGTGTGCTTTTGACTTTTTGGAGGAGGCTGGCCTTGATTTTATTTGCCTCTTTGGTGTTGGTCGCATGTTCCTGCGGCGGGGAAGGCTCCCACCCCGAGCCTGCAAGTGTGTGTGTGTGTTGTGGAGCGAGGGTAGAATAGCCTAGCACTAGCCTGAATGAAATTTTAATTACGTTGACTTGGAGGCAGTTGCCAGATGGGCGAATAAAAGAAAAAAATGAAGTGGGCTCTACCAGGCGCTGCGTCTGAGACACAATGCGTCTTGTCCGGTTCTGAAACTCTCAGTTGCAATACACCGATCGGTACAGGAGATCTGATTGTGATCTATAGCCACGCAGAGTGCCCTGAGTGCTCTCGGAGCATTGGAATCACCACATAACCTGGTTCGCGCCACGGTTTCGGGGAGCCGGGCGATGTTTGAGATTATCTTCTGCTGGGTTCCTAGACATGCAGGAATTGCTGGGATTGGAGCGCGCCAAAGAGTCCGCGAGGACTGGGCGACCAGACCAGCGTATCGTTCCTCCTCACACCGATTACATGGCAGGAATACGGGCAGCTTGGCAAAGAAGATTGGGAGACGGCTGAGGGGAACTTAGTTACGTGCCATTGCGCCGCGACTGCTTCAGGTTGCTTTCTCTCGTCTTCAAATTGGACTCACCGCCGTTTGATGGAGCGCTCGCCAGTACCTTATTGCGACGACTGCGTTGTTCCCCAGACTGTTCGGCACATTCTTTTTGAATGACCCTCTCTGGGTGATCTTGGCACTCGAAGATCACCCAGACGGGTTCGTGTACACAGACTTGCAGACTGCGACTTTTTGAAGGAGGTTCGCCTCCTTGTTGTAGATCGCATGTTCCTGCGCCGGTGGGAGGAGTACCTATCTTCGATGCCGGAGCGCGCCTCTTCCTGTTGCTTTTACGCTTATCTTGTTTTTTGTTTTAGCTTGTGTCTTAGCCTTTGTTCCTCTTTTATCTTTGTTATTTACTTTTACTTGTTTTGTTTTTTTAATATAGCCTGAATTACGGCCAATTTTGCTCTAGTAGCCAGATCGTCTCTAAAAAAAAATAAAAAAATCGGGACATCAGAATCTCCGCATTCCCTGGTCCACGGTATTCGTGACGCTCAGGTTACCACGAGCCATGCGAATGTCGAGATGATCTTCTGCTAGGTCCCGAGACATGTAGGGATTGCTGAGAATGAGGGCGCCGAAGAGGACTGGGCTACCGGATCAGTTTCGCTCTTCAGACCCCAATGGTAGGAATCAGCTTAGTCTTATGGGCTGTCTGCCAAACAAGATATAGCCGATGGGAACTTAAAGTGGTCTGCCATTGCGCCGCGACTATTCCCTTCGACCTACTCCCCAATGCCTCGGCGGCTTCAGGTCGCTTTTTGCTGTCTCCGAATTTGGCACACTTTCCTGACGCACCGCATTTGACGGAGATTCGACTTCACCTTATTCCCTCGACTACGTAGTCACCCAGACTGTTCGGAACATTATGGTTCTAGTTGAGTCCTAGTCTGAGCGAACACAAAAACATGTTTCGTCACTTTTATCTGCTGCCCACCGCCGTGGTGGAATTCCCTTGGCACGTTGCCTGATCATGATACAATCCAGTGTGACAAAAAAGTAAATTATCTTGCACAACCAATACGCATTCCTGATTCCATTCACTACTAACTCCAGTTCATTCCAAAACCCGTTTCTTCGGCTCTTCTCATTCCACTTCCATACACAACGACTGCCTATCTTTTAAATTTCGATTTTACCTTTCCTCGCATGTGTACCACTCGTGTATCTACGAGTCGCATTTTGATATTGAAGTGTTTTAGCTGAATTATTAATTTTTTTTTTTTAATTTTCAGGGTTTTGTGGAGAAAGAATGAAGTTGCCGATTCGGAGGCTACAACCTTTGCCCTTTTCTACAACAATGCACTATTCATTATGATTGTCGTGCTGGGATCATTTATGGTGTTTCGTTCCATTTCTCCCACCTACAATTATACCTTCAGCACTCTTAGTGCTGCGGGAATCATTGCCCTTTTCTCAACTGGGACTCAAAGTTACCTTTAAGCCATACAAGGTTTTCTTTTTAATAAACCTGTTCCATAATGTAAATATCATTTCGCCATTTAAGATGGGCCCATTGTTGTCCACGGTTATGGGCTATTGCTTACGAACATAATCACCACATGTATACAAAACCAGCAGCAGTAAATCAAATTAATTTTATGTTCCTTATCTTTCTTCATGGATGTATTAAAATATTTCCTTAAAGGTCAACATCAATTTTTGAATGAAAATAACGTCGCCATGCTTCTTACTTCAAGCCCTGCTATATTTTTTTTTTATATTCACTCAAAATGTAGACAAAATAAGTACAGTTTGGATACTAAACAAAAGTGACTTAACTGTTTATTTAGTAAATTTGAAAATTAAATAAAAGTATAAGAATGTAATTACCAACGTCTATCTAAATGGGCAAGTTTCACAAATTTACATTACCATAGTGGATCTACATAAATTTATTTAAATAAGTTAAAGTCGACCCTAAAACTTTACACATTGCTTATTTCACATTATTCTTAAGTTAATACAAAAAAAAAACTAGATATCATGGCTGAAGTAGCAATAGTTGCTAAAATAAAATGTCATTGCAATTTTCATCGTCGCCATTTCTACCATGCCCATACAATGAGTATTTGACGTGGTTATTGCTAGGAGGGATGGGGGAAGGGTTGCGGGCAGCGTCACAATTATCCACTCTAGCATTCGCTAAGCTTCGTTGGCTGTGCGAATCGGGCACTGGGTCAATTACGTTTTTATCCCTTAGCCCATCGGGATTAAAAAAAAAAACTATTTACCATACACCATTTGCTAAAATGACTTATTTTAATGAGATAGGATGGTAATTGATGCAAGTGAGTCCCACTCGGCGAAGTTTAGTATCATCTAAAAGTGAAGATTGGGGGGAGAACACTAGTGCAACTACATTACGAAGACTGCCTTCGGTCAGGATTAGACATGTGCTCTCATATATAGTAGAAAGAGGATCGCCGGTACATGCACACCGGACCCAATATACGTTTTGTGATCAACGGTCAGACTCCTAGGTAGTCGTCGGTAACGAACGAAGTCGGTCAGGGATCCCTTTTTAAGCCGTTACCAGCTATAAGGTCACCCGAAAAGTTCTGAGCAATTTCAACAGTTCTCTTTAAACTCTTCACATTGCAGCTGTAATGTTGGTAAGACTGTTCTGTTGGTATCACTTGCAGCCAGATTAGCTACTGGCAACGTCTCATGCAGAAATCAGTATATCCCTATTTTTGTCAGCCCATATTAAGGTGAAACAGAAAACCAAAAGTTATATTTTCGTTATTAGTTTTTTTTAAAGGTGAAAATGCTTCAGAAGCGTAAAAGCATTTGCAATGTTTATAGGAAAGATGCTGTAAATGAATTAAACTTCGGAGATGGTTTGCAAGAGATTGCAGCTGAGGAGATGCAAGTCGGTCTGGAAGACCAGATTTGGACAACGATCTTTTTAAACGCGGTTGGAATTATGAAGCTGTTGAATAGATAGACTAGTCATAAAAAAAAGGACTATAATGGCTAAAAATTATTGCAATATGACTAAATTTATTTAATTTCCATCTTTCAAAAACGCTCGGATCTTTCCGGACAACCTCGTATATCAACGATGGATTGAATTATTTAGCAAAGTTTTCAGACGGCACAAAATTGAGTAGTGTAATGTCAGACTAGCCTTGGAGTGATCGATCAGGGTTGACCTGAACCGGATAGGGGTGGTCAGAGTAACGTGTGGCGGTCTGCGCACATGTGTGAGGTAGCTGGCCTAATAGGATGAGAGACGACCGGGTAGCAGTAACCAGTTCGACGCGAGGCTTCAAGGAGAAGGTGGTAAAAAGTGAGGCTTAGAAATCTCCTTGATTGCTTCAGTGATAGAAGGTCCTTGGATATAAATTAGGATGGAACGTTGACATGTCGGACCGGATGCTGGAATCCTTGTAACGGAAAAAAGAATCCCTGAGAAGGAGCCTACTCTATGGCCGCAGTAGTGAGAAGTTGGACCTGTCTGGCTAGTTTGTGAGATCTAATGCAGCTGTAGATCGCTAGGTCTTCAGCGTAGTGTGCTGTTGGTGGAATGTGGTGTTGAGGATATAACCGTTTTCATCAGAAAAGAGTACGACGCTCACAACCGAACCTAGGGGAAAGTATTCCTTCTGCGAAAAGAAAAGGAGGGATCTAGCCAGATGTTGAATGGACGGTCGCGCAAAAACTGGGAAATAGATGTAGGCAAGAATCTTGGAACTCCAAAGGTGGGAGCGGCGGGTAGTGGAGTAGGGTTTGCGCATATCGAAAAATATTGGATGTGTAACATTACGGGACGAGAAAGTGGAATTGGTGGAAGCCAGGCACTCTGGAAACTGGGAATAGGATGCGACATGAAAGGAGGCTTAACGCAACCCCTGTCACATAACTTCACAAACCATCCCCTTTTTCGTGGTCGACCCATCCTGTCATTCCATACACTATTGCCATTTTCACTACCTAGTCTTGATCTTCACCTGTCCTATAAAACCGCCATATATCGCGCCTTTCTTCAAGGTCATTTCAAACAAACGTCATGAGGAAACACGATCTGCATGCACTCTCAATCAATATCTTGCCACAAACTTTTCTTCGAACACGGAAGAATATTTACCAGATATTCACTTGAGCAATTGTATTGGTGATCAGTAAGTGTGATTCAAAACGATGAATACGAAACAAAGATAACATATATGACTCCACTTGAAAGACTAGCCAATAGGGTAAGAAAAAATTAAGATGAACTAAAATATGACAGAGAGAGGAAGAAACTTGTACAAGATTGAGAGAAGATTTTCTGCAATGGGTGGCATATATTTAGTTGGAGATGATTGTGACCGCCACTTAAAGACACCAAAAATTATTATGATTGCCGACTATACACGCCTCATTTCAAGACAATGTACATTATTCAGCTGCCTTGAAGAGGCAGATTGCAGCTAGTGTGTTCCCTGACCTGAACCAAGTCAGTAATTTATAGGAAAGACCACCTGTGTACTGGGTGCTTAAGAATAACACTAAGCTGTCGTAGAAATGAGTGACTGTAAACGGCGAAAAGGTTTTTTTTTTTTTTTGAAAAAAATATAAATCCTTTAAATGCGCATTCTATCCTTATTCTCTCCAGGGACGAGATGCTACTACCCATAACACCCTATCACTATCAACGTGGACAAAATCATGCGTAGCCTTCCTTGGGCTTATATGGCATAAAGTGGGTGGGAGTGGTGGGTAGTTCTAGTAGCGTTGAAGCACTCCCCCTCCCAACTTGGCAGTGTGCGTATCAGTTATTTTCCATAGTCAAAATAATGGATCAAGAAATGGTAAAAAATGGGCTTTACACCAATCAGAGAGCAGAAAACACTTTGTGACCTAGGAGAGGACAATCCACGTGAGATGTGTATGGATATAGATATCCCTTCGGCGGGTTACGGGACTAAATAGCGGGTGTTTTTGTGGGGAAGAGACAGCGGTGATATGGGCGTGATGATGTGTATGGATGGAACGCGGTCGCTTAACATGAATATTGCCTGAATTAAAAGGAAGAAAGTGAGCATTTGAGACAGCAAATGGGTCGGGGGCGATTCTTACTTAACAAATATATCAATTTATATTAAACTAAAATTATCTGCAGAGAATTCGGATTATCACCAATACAATTCATCGCAGTTTACTGCAGGAATCTCTTCTGTAGACGTGTTGATGAATGTTTGAGCAACGCATCAATTTTTCCTAGGGAGGAAATAAAAGAGGATAATCCAACTACATTTCCTAATTATCATTAAATGTTTTCACACAAGGTGTTGATGTACATCAATGCTACTGGTAGCATGTCTCGACGAGGTCGCGACATCCCCGCCCATTACTACCATTCCATATTTACGCTGGCAGGAACAAAATTTTCATGGACATTCTCTTCCTGCCCCAATTACAAGCATACATTAACAAAATAATAATAATCACACTGAAAGAAGAGCTCAGTGTACAACGCCAAGCTACGCCACAATATTGGTAAACACTAGCGTAGGATCTAACCGGGCAGGTTTTAGAAACTAAGTATCTATAATGTCTTTTAGAATATTAAAAAAACTAAAACAGTTGTCAATTTTATTTGTTGCCAGTACCCTAGCAAGGGAGTTTCGTCACCGAATGGGGCCGGATTCAGAACTGGGTGCCCGCTCAGTCCTAAGTATTTGATTCATTCTACTCAGTCTGAGGGTCTTTGTAACCTAGTGCATACGCCGTTTGGATTTCAGATGTCGTGGAAGGGGTTCAATCATAGAGAGCAGGCACAAAACTTCAGCGTCGCCACGAGTTCACCGCCCATTGTGTAGATATGCTGATACTCACCTTCGAGCAGGGTTGGCAAATAAAAAAACCCGGGTTATATTGTGGGTTTTTTTAAGTGAAATTTGAAAAAACACGGGTTTGGGATTTTTTTAAAAAGATTTTAAAATTACACGATTTTTTTTCAAGAAATGAAAGTTACTTATTATTATTTTATTCAAAATGCATATTTATGTTTATAATTTCAACAAATAAGGTTATTTCTCTGATACTAACTCATAATTCATCTCTCTTTCTACAGGTCATGGGTACCCACAATTCTTGATAATGATATAATATAATTATTAATATAAAAATAGATAGTTATTCTTTTTCTACGTTATTCTAATGCTTGTAGTGTGTTTTTTGAAAAAAAAGGGGTTTTGGGGAAGGCTTTTTCAAAATTTGGGTTTTTTTTGCCAACTCTGCCTTCGAGAGGGTAACTCTACACGCATCCTCATGCACATAGGTCATTCATAAACACCGCTAACATTTCCCTTCGCGCCTTCATCACAAACAATGGGCACTCTTTCCTCTGTTTCGGAATCCTGCTGATGGAGTAGGTGCCCCCTCCCAACCTATGTGGGTGTTGACCGAATCGGCCCCTTGTCAGAGCGACCCTTGGTGATGTGAGAGGATTACCTTGTATGGATTGATGTCTGGTCGGATGGCATTTGAGAGATGGTTCCGACCTACAGGTTGAAAGTTTTTGTGTGGTGGTGGGGGAATATTCTGGAGTATTTATGTTGGTATAACTTTGTAGTCTTGTGTTTGTTTCAGGAGAATACGGACTGTGCGTGTAGTGGCAGAGGTGACTCGGGTTTTGAGTGATCTAATATCAGTTTTATTGACGCATCCCATGGTAAAGCATGATGTTGTGCCTTGCTTTAGTACTGCGTAAAGGTGTATGGTTGCGAATTTTTTTTTTCTGCAATAATCGGGCGACTGGCTTTACAACCTAATGCTAGGGTAGATTAAAAAAAAGGGACTTAAGACAAAAAAACAAACAACATAAGAAAAAAAAACAACAAATCAAATCCAAAACAAGTAAAAAAGCACGCTCCGGCATCGGGGGTAGGCCCGCCTCCCCCGGTGCACGATCATGCGGCCAAAACCAGAGTCAAATAAAATGGAGTATGCCAACCTCCAGATAGTCCACAAGCATGTGCACAAGGACAAACGGTTGCGACCCCGCTCATACCGGTAACGAGATAGGTAAAGTATGCGAAGATCACACAGACTGTGACATTCAATAAGAATGTGCCAAACAGTCTGGGGGACAACGCAATCCTCGCAATAAGGCGCAGGCGAGTGCTCCATCAAATGGCAGTCCGTCCCGCGAGTGTGCTGAATTTCAAGACGAAAAAGAGACTTTAACCCATCGCGGCATTAAGGGTAGTTTCATGGGAACAGTTGCGGCATAATGGCGCGCAACTTTAGCTTCCCCTCGGAGTTTCCCCATCATTTTTGTCAATCTAGGTAGTCGGTGTGTGTGAGGAAGAGCGAAGCATTGCTCTTGTCGCCCAGGCCTCGCGGAGTCTTTGGCGCCTTCGGTCAAATCCCCGAGCATTGTAAAGGGACTCGGTAACTGTGCTACGCGCGGCGGAAATCCCCCACGTGGAAGTCGGCTGACGTTCGAATGTATGCAGAAATTACAGTATGCTCCACATTCAGGTGTTGCTGTACTGTCACCGCCTGAAAGGAGGTATTTATAACAGATAGAAAAACGGAGACATCATGCCGGGTGTAAATTGCACATCCTCTTGCGCGGCACGCGCCCAGTATGGTCTGCGAAACGGGAGGAGACGAGCCAACGCAGCTCCTTCTAGTTGGCCTGGAGTCCAAGGCAATTACATTGAAGGAATATGCCCTCCATGCCTAACTTCGAGGAGATGCGGGGGGACTTCTTCCAAGAGAAGACCATCACGGGAATGGACATACACTTCCCGGAGGCAGAACTCCGGGCGTTGTTGGCTGAACAAGGTGCTATCGCCTTCGAGGACTTATCGGGGGAGGTTGGGTTCGCAATGAGTCTTTTGTCGCCGTACACAACACACCCTACTACTAGGTTATATTAAAAAACAACAAACAAATAACACCAATAAAAAGGACAGAGGCTAAAAAATAAACGGAAAACAAAGCAAGAAGGAAGCGCGCTCCGGCGTCGAGAATAGGCCCGCCTCCTGCAGGCCCAGGAACATGCGACCTACACCCCCCCCCAAAAAAAAAAATAAAGTGGAGGAGTCCAGCCTCCTCCAAAAAGTTGTATAGTCCACAAATCTGTGAACGAACCTGTCCTGAGTACAAGGGACAAGCGGTAACGACCCCGCTCATACCGGTACTGGGATAGGTAACGTGCGCGGAGATCGCCCAGACTGAGACATTCAACAAGAATGTGCCGAACAGTCTGAGAGACAACGCAGTTTTCACAATAGGGCGCAGGGAAGTGCTCTATCAAATAGCGGGGCGTCCCACGAGTGTGTCCTATTCGGAAACGACAGAAAACAAGCTGAAGTAGTCGCGGTGGGGGAAGGGGGGCCATGGGAACAGTCGCGGCGCGATGACACGCAATTTTAAGTTCCCCTCGGCCGTTTCCCATCTTCTTTGCCAAGCAGGCGGTATTCCTGCCAGGTAATCAGTGTGAGGAAGAGCGAAACGCTGGTCTGGTCACCCAATCCTCGCGGACTCTTTGGATCCCTCATTCACAGCAACCCACCAGAAGATAATCTCGATTTTTTTTTTTTTTTTTTAGAGTCCGTCTGGCAACTGCCCACTTGGGCATAAGTCGCCGGGAACACGACAGCCTAGAACTAGGCTACTTTAAAATAAAAATATGAAAACATGACAATGATATAAATGTGAAAAACCTAACAATTAGGAAGCAATCTCCGGCAGCGGGAGGAGGTCCCCCTCACCCCGGTGCAGGAGCGTGCAACCTACAAAGAAAACAATAACAAACAAAGAAAAAAATAGAACCTTGACAAATAAAGGGGAGAAGCCCGGCCTCCCTCCAAAAGTCAAAAAGTCAATGTGCACGAACTCGTCCCGAGTACAAGGGACAGGAGGTAGCGACCCCGCCCATCCCGGTACCGGGACAGGTATCGTGCGCGAAGATCACCCAGACTGGGACATTCGACAAGAATAGGGCGCTGACGAGCGCTCCATCAGATAGGGATGCGTCACAGGAGTGTGCCCGATTCGGAGACAACAGAAAGCAACCTGAAGCCATCGCGGCATTGGGGGGATAGGTCCATGGGAACAGTTGCGGCGCAACTTTAAGTTCCCTTCGACCGTCTACCATCTTCTTTGCCAAGCAGTCCGAAGAGCTGCCCGTATTCCTGCCATGTAGTCGGTGTGGGGAAGAGCGAAACGCTGGTCCGGTCGCAGAGTCCTCGCGGACTCTTTGGCGCGCTCATTCCCCGCAATTCCTACATGTCCAGGAACCCAGCAGAAGATAATCTCGACATCCGCCTGACTCGTAAAAACCGTGGCGTCACGGATATCGCGAACCAGGAGGTGCGGAGATTCCAATGCCCCGAGAGCACTCAGGACGCTTTGTGAGTCGCTATAGATCACAATCCGGTCTCCGAACCGGGCACGTCGCGTAATCTCCCGTATCGAGTGGTGTATTTCCACCAGTTCGGCCGTGAAGACAGAGCCCCGCTGACTTCAAACAGAGGGGATACGGCGTGGAAACCGACCCCCTCTTGGGACTTGGAGCCATCCGTATACACTAGCACGGTTCCAGTGTGACACGAGGTGTGCTCCAAAAAGGTCGAACGCAATACTCCCGGCGCCGTACAAGCTTTGGGAGCAGAGGCGTGGCGAAAAATAGTCAAATGTGGTACCCTCCAGGGTGGCGTCCTGGGCAGAACCAGGGGCGCCACCGGCCCGAGAGCTATATCTACCTCTCGAAGGAGTTTCCTGGCCCTAAACCCAAAGGGCTTAGGAAATGACTGGCGTCTCTCGGCGGCATAGGCACCGTCGAGATCAGCTACGGATGCAATGACACCTGTTGGCGACTGAGGGAGGCGCCGGGCTCGCGCGTACAGGCGATTCATGCACTGCACGTGGCGCAGAGCGAGTGGCATCTTCCCAGCATCGACCAACAGGCTCTCAATGGGGAAAGTGCGGAAGGCACCAGTCGCAAGGCGAAGGCTGGTGTGGTGGATCGAATCCACCTTCCGCAATAAACGCTCGGCTGCGGATGCATAAAACTCGCATCCGTAGTCGAGCTTCGAACGAACAAAGGATCGGTAAAAAAGTAAGGCAGTAGCCCTATCAGCACCCCAAGCGCTGAACGTCACGCAACGGAGAATGTCTATGGCGCGGGTACAAGAGACCCGAAGGCTGCGAATATGAGCCTCCCAGGTGAGGCGTCGGTCAAATACAAGACCAAGGAAACGGTGCGACTCAACCACTTCCAGGCGTACCCCGACCCATAAAGTCTGGGTCGGGGTGGAGCCGTGGATGGTAGCAGAAGTGCACCACCTTAGTCTTGGCCAAGAAAAACCGAAACCTGTGCGCTTCGGCATAGCGAGAGACGCGGTTCAATGCCTGTTGGAGTCGACGCTCCAGAGTTGGCATCTGGGCCGCGCCAAAAGAGATCGAAAGGTCGTCCACGTAGAGCGTAGCGAGAACATCTTCCGGCAGCCCTGAGGTGATGCCGTTGATGCTCAGGGCAAAGAGTGTGACATTGAGGACACTTCCCTGCTCCTTTGGGCCGGAGAGGGCTCCCCCCACCCGTATGCGGAATCGACGATCTCGCAAAAATTCAGATATAAACATTGGGAGGTGTCCCCTCGCCCCCATCGTGTGGAGAGTTTCCATGATACCGTATCGCCATGCGGTATCATAGGCCTTCTCCAGATCGAAAAACACCGTGGCGTAGTGCTGTCTACGAAGGAAGGCCTCGCAGACGGCATTTTCCAGTCGGAGCAGAACATCCGACGTGGAGTGGAACTCGCGGAAGCCGCACTGTGCAGAAGACAGATGGCCTCCGCTGTCCAGGAAAAAGGCTAATCTAGCATTTACCAATTTCTCCATCAATTTGCACACGCAAGAGGTTAGAGAGATTGGGCGGAAACCGGTCGGAGTAGAGTGATCTCTCCCCGGTTTGCGAAGGGCGAGCACAGTAGCGATTCGCCAGGAATCTGGGAGGATAACCTCTACTCAGATCCTGTTGAATAAATCTCCAAAGGTCATGCCTCGATCACCCAGGTGTCGAAGAATAGTGTACGGGACATCGTGTGGACCAGGGGCAGTGTGCACGCACGAGGCGAGAGCGGAACGCAACTCTTTCAAAGTAAACCTGTGGTTGAAGGGTTCTCCTCCTCCGGAAGTAGAGTCTAGTCGGCGGCCTTCGTGAAGATCGATCCTTCAGTCTGACTGGAGAAAAGAAAACTCGCTCACACTCGAGTGACTCTCACAGCTCAAGCTCCGCAAGAGTGAGAGAAGAACCAAGCCCCAACGAGGTTCCGTTCGTTAATTACGGTCGAAATCCCCCCGTATACCCAAAATCTAGTTGGGCACCCGGCGTTAAAGTATAAGACACCAAGAGGCTTCAAGATTATTCAGGACTTTTCGAGGGAGGAGCACCGTAACTCTCTCCGTCTTCTTAACGTAACCGGAGGCAAATTTGCGATAAGAAGTTGACATCGCCCACCCTCTCTTCCACAATCCCATCTCGACGAAATTCTAACATCGGTCACTCCAAATCTCCGAAGCGTGAGATAAGCCCTCCAACGACATCCGGCAATCCCTGATCCCGTCTGTCATGTAAGTTAGAAAGAACATTTATATTCATATTGCGATAGTATGAGTTTAGTACGTTTCACGATTTAATGGAAGTAGAAACAATTGTGCGTGGCCCCCTGTCATATTTGCTAGTAGAAGAGAGTACTTTAATTTAATGTTTAATGCTAATCTAAAAGGGTCGTGATAAAATTACTAATCGACAATTGGTGTGTTTACCTGTAGCCTATTTGTTTATTTTTGTCATTGAGAGATATAGTAATAGGCTCAGTTGCCAACCGGTTTGGTCTCGGTTAGTGTAAGAGGAGGATATACATGTGTGTACTGTTTTTTTGTCATAGTTAATTGTTAAATTTAAAATATATGTTTATTTTGGGATAATTCCTGTGCGTTTCTTTATATCCTTACGTGTTGAAGCGGCTCTTCCTTAAAAACAACAAAATTCGCACTCTTAGATCAAAGCATACTTCAACAAAAGAAGTATATCATGACAAAAAATTATTCTGCCACAGTAAGCATACGTTGAACCAATATTCACTTATTGTCTGGGTAGTCTTAAAGTTTTGAGCAAAACATTTTTTGGCCCAACCCCCCAAATATTTTTATATAGTTATCTATAATCTCATTTCTTATCATTTTGCCATATTTTATAGTCTTAGTTTTACTTCAATTTAATTATATCCCAATAAATATACTCCCATTTTGTAATTACTTATTGAAGTATACATTTTTTGTATTAAATTTGTTGTATATCAACTCTGGACATTGGTAGAAAACTAATCTTAGAATAAAGAAACTTTACTGTGATGTATTAGTATATTTTGGGGCACTATCTGTATTGCCTAGAAGGTATCAATTTTCTTTTTAAAAGGAAATGTAGGGTAGAGAATTTTATTTTAGTATTTGATGCAAGAATTAGTCTTTATAGAGAAATGCTTTAATACAAAAACTATATATGTGAATATAATGAATCTAATAAAAGTCATTGAATTCGCTTTGCAATTTTTACTAAATCCATTAATAAATACTGATTTTAAGATAAGGAGAGATAAAATAAATAATTTGCATCTCTCTTGAATAGAGATTTTCAGCAAAAATAAACAGACAAATAAAAATAAGCAAAATAAAGGTGTGATGTAGCATGTTCTTCCTGCTATTAGTATTATGGTAAAGAGTCAGGAGTCAAAAAAATCTTTAGCGACTCCCCACCTCTGCTTACGGGGCTAGGCAGCCAAAACCTCTGCAGATAGGAGAGCAAGTGGGGAAAGTAGAAGAGGGTATGTAATGAAGAGAAGTGGAGATAGGCGGGCCACTAATGAGTAAGGTGGGTGATCGCCTATTATCATCATACCCTGGTACTAGGTGATCCCAGGATGGCACCATGGCTACCAGACCAAACTCTGTGCATATGGAAGCACTCCTCCTAGGGCAAAGTGCGGGGAGGAAATGTTGAGTAGAGACCCATCGTGATAATAATTAATACTAATCATAATAAATAATTATAATACGATAATAATAAATAATAAAAGTATATCCTAATAAATACTAATACTATATAAAAATCATACCAAATAATAATAATATTAAATATTAATAATATACTACTAATAATAATTATAATACATAATATATCATAATAAATAATATAAAAATCATACTAAATAATAATAAATAGAATGATAATAGCAATAATAATGCTAATATAAAAGGTAAAATCGTGCTGAGTGTGGGCGAGGGTAGTCGCACCAGCTGCTTTCCCAGGCCCCAGGATAGAGTTCAAGACAACCCAGTGTCAACGGGGACTCCCTAATTTGCACTCAGGCTTGGAAGTCCTGCAACTTCTCCGGGTACCAAGTGTAACAAGCTGCACAGGGTATCCCCCTGCGGGGTGGAGAGACGTGTATAGCCTCCACAACGTCAGCCTATCGTCCCATAAGATGTATGGGAGAGCATCTTTAGTAGGTTAATCTTCTGGAGACATCTCTGCCGTAGGTCACGAAGATGAGGACACCAAATAAGATTTTGGAATCTAGGATCATCCTCTGGAGCTGTATCTCTGACACGAATTTCAAGGTGTATCCTGCAGGAACAAAGGGGGTTTAACTTGCTGCCCTCGCTTCCGGTGAAAATGCATCACCTTCATCTTTGAGGCGGAGAAGCGGAACCCTTTATGAAGGTATGGTATCAACCGCTCACTGGAAAGGGCGGGCTGCGGATGCCGGGCATGAGGCAGAGCAATACAGTGAGGTCGTCTACATATAAGGTTGCAGACACCCCTTCAGGCAGAGAGGATGCCAGGCGATTAATTGCAATAGTTAATAAAGTAACAATACACTGCCCTGGGGAACATCCTCCTCCTGGACAGAGAGATAAGGATAAGTGTTACCAACTCTAACCCGAAAATTGCGAGTAGCTAAAAAACCGAATAAAAACTGATAAAAGTCCCCTCAATCCCCAGTCGTACAACTAGCAGAAGACTCCATGGCGCCACGTGGTGTCATAAGCCTTCTCGATATCTAAGAAGACAGCTATCGCATGGCAGCCACAAGCAGAGGTTTCATGGAGAGTACCCTCTATACGGACAAGATCTGTAGTACTCTGCTTCGTACGGAAGCCGCACTGGTATGGATTTAGGAGGCCATGGTATTCCAGAAACCACTGCAAGCGAGCATTAATCATTTTCTCCAACAACTTGATAAGGTAGCTGGTGAAGGCTATTGGCCGATAATGGGAATGAGACAAGCCGTCTCTACTTGGTTTCAGAAATGGTAGGACTAACGCCGTTCTCCACACAGTAGGATAGAATCCCTGGATCTAAACTAGCTAAAAATATCTAGTAGGAATGATTCTGTAAGGGAATGGAGATGCCCAAGAAAGTCGTATCGGATATTATCTAGGCCCGGAAACATGGAGGCGCACCGAGAGAGACAACGCTGAACACATCTCGGCGGTAGTGAACATTAAGGTGTAGGGCTCCTGTCCAACGGCCGAAAAACGTCAAAACTCCGACGGGTAGCGCTCATCGTTGCTAACATCGGCAAAAAAGGTGGCTAATATAGCAGCAACCCTGGCCGTATAGCATATGATAGGGCCATTCATCTCAATGCCAGGGGTGGAATGACCAACATACCGACCCCTGATTTTGTTAATTCTCTTCCACACTTGAGTTGAGCAGGTAGTGGAAGATAAAGAAGACACATGCCCACCAGGAGTCAGTGCGCGCCTGACGTAAAGTTCGCTGCCGAATGGCTCTAGTTCGATTTTGGTTCCTGCGGAAACGCGCCTAAGCCTTTTTATAGGCCTCTACCACAGGTATGCAATCAGCATTCCACCATGGGACTGATGTTCTGCCCCTGCGGGACCAAGTATGAGAAATTGCGGACTCTGCAACGTCAAGCACTAAACAAGAAAAGTAATGTATAGGTGCATCAATATCTACAAAATCTCCAATTTTTGTAGTAGTTAAGGACGTATCATGCAACTTTGACCAGTCGGTCCTTGCAACATTTTATCTGTGGATATGAAGGAGACGGACAAAGGGTCTTGTGTTTCAAGACAATGTTTTATATGACCTGCCATGAAGGTCATCTAAAACAGACAACTTGAAATCAGGGATACAGCCCGTGGAGCCAATAGATAGATCCACAAAACTGAAATAATCAGTTTGAATGTGGGAAGACTAACATGACCAGAGTTAAGAATGCTAAAAGAATTAGTGGATAACAGATTCGAGGAGACAACCTTGACGGTTGCTCACTCTATCACCCCATACCTAGTGTGTGGCATTAAAGTCACCCAGAACTAGAAATGGGGTAGGAAGCTGAGATAGAAGATCTAAAAACTGAGCCCTTGAAGGGAGCTCATCTGGGGGAATATAAATCGAACAAAGATTGTAAACTCTATTCGTAAGATGAACACGGGCTGCGACTGCTTGAAGAGTAGTCTGCAGAATCGAAGGTATGCAAAAGTGGTTAGTGCTCACCAGGAGCGAGACACCCAGTCTCCGGAGTGGCATCCGGGGATTGGACACGCTCTGCCGGCGCTGAGGCAATAAGGGGAGGAGAGGAATGGGGGTATGTTAGGGAACCCGACTTGGGCCGGGGGTAGAAGACGAGGGTGATACATCGGAGGGTGGTGGTGGTGCATCCCAGGAGGCTGGCGGAACAGATGAGGTATTATGCGAGATACATGGGCGAGCGGGACGAGAGTCCGCTGCCAAGCGTACGACATCGGACAACCTGACGCCGGAGGAGTTGAATTTCACCCGGACTAATCGATGGGTCTCCAGCATATCCATCTTAACAGAATCACAGACAACTAAGAGCTCTTTTTTTCAAGAGAAATATGCGACACTTCGAGCAAGAAGCACTATGGGACTCTCCAAAGTTGGTGCGGCGGCGGGGATGGTCGCAGGAATGACCATGGTAGGCCTGCGCGCAATCCACGCATGCACGGAGGTGGCAGCAGGCAGCGCTTTATATGACTAAACATATGGCAACTGAAGCAGGGTCTCGGATTGAATATATAGGGTTTGAATGGTATTCAGAAGTAGCCCGCCTTAATATGCGATGGGAGATCCCGATGATCAAACGTTAGGAACCTCGTTGCTGTGTTCACCTGAATCCCACCAACGGTTCGCTGTTGTCTATTAATGTCAATAATTGGATGGCTAGTCAGCTTTTACTGAAGCATCTTAAGGTCATAGTCCATTAATTCATTAGAATGGATAATACCCTTCACAGTTTGAAGGTTGGATGAGATAAGACAGCAAAAGTCTTGAGGGCTTAGACAGAATCATGTTAGGGGTAGGGGGGTGACATCCACTACAGAGGGCTACAACATTATGGGACTACATGCGGCGCGGTTCTAAAATCCTCACTGACATTTAAAATAAAAAGGTTTGAGAGGGGAATATTGGATTTCGTTCCAAGGACCAAAAAGCGGTAGTAGTCCACGTCAGGTTCCACCTTTGAGAACGGATCTGCTGCAACAAAGAGGGAACTGGAACGAGACCCAGAGGCGTGAGGAACAGAAGGCGAAAACTTCTGCAAAGTAGTTTTTGGTTTATTTTTCTCCATATACTACTATATTATTTAGGGGGGGGGGGTTGTCTCACGCAGAGCAGAACCTAATTTCGAAGGAAAGAAGGGGTCTGTGCATTCCTCAACCGCACCGTCGTTTTAAAAAAGGGTGGCTGCCTTCGGGATTTTCCCTTCGAGGGCGCAAAGACTCGCGCGCTAGGCAGCCGCGGTCCGAGCACCCACATCATCCAACTGGTTCAGCCAAGGAACGACGCATCCCGGTGAGGCAGGATTGGTGCACTGAGACTGCAAAAATCCGAACTTAAATCTAGGACATGCACTAGCAGCCACATACTACAACCTACCACACAGATACGATCAGGCGCAATCAATCACACTTGAGGACAGAGAAAAGGGAAAAAAGAGAGAGAGGCGGGCAGGAAGAGACCATGAATAACATAACAATGAGACCATAAATAAAGGTCGAGGAGGGAGGAGAGAGGTATAGTAAAACTCCACTCAGCAGTCCGCTCTAATGAGCAGGGCTGAGCCTCCTCTCCAAGGACAAGGAAGGAGCACTCCCGCGGCGAGGGGTGTGCCGGCGTAGCCACCTTATATGTGTAGTGGAAGAAAATGAGCAGAGACGACGAGCCAGCACACCCCATGCCTTATACTTCCCTCAACCAGCTGGCTTTCGGCCATCGTAGCAGGTAGGGACCTCAATGTATACAATGCCACTCAGCTAAGGACCCATGAGGACGAGTGTGTGTGAGCAGCCAGAGACTCTGTGGATAGACGAGCAAGTTTGGAAGGAGGTAGGCGGGTATGTAATAAAGGGAAGTAGAGATAGGCGGGTCTAATAACGAGTAGGGTGGCTAATTAATCTATTATTATTATCATACTCGAGCGCTAGGTTAAGCCGGGATCGCATGCAATCCACCCAGGCACCATGTTTAGTGAACTGAACACGGTACCCGAACGGGCTGCGCACCTTTCCCGTTTGAGGGGAAGAGGCGTAGAGAAAAAAGAATGCTGAGAGGGAGCGAGGAGGAGGTGCACCAACAACAAAGAGTTCAATTCAACCCAGTGGTGAGGCGTCCCTAATTTGCACTCTGTCTGGGTGAGAACAATTCTTCCTGGTACTAAGTGCACGTAGACAAAAGGTCGAGGGGATAGTGGTAGAGTAAACAAAAATAAAGTCATGCCGAGAGAAAGCGAGGGGATGAAGCGCACCAATAACTTTCCCAAGCCCCGTTGGAAAGAGTTCAAATGTACCCAGCGGCGACGGGGCTTCCCAAATTTGCACTCAGGCCGAGAGGGCGTACAACTCCTCCGGATAAAAGGCTACCCAGGGTACCCACCTGCGGGAAACACACAGGAAGACTAAAGCTCCAGTTAGGTAGCGGAAAGAAGGAACAAGGGGGGAAACAACAAGAGGACATAAGGGCGAATAAAAGTCTAATTTGCAATTCATGCAACTGACCAAAGTAACCTTTTGATTAAAAATAACGTTGAAACGATAAAGAAAGCAACTTACTTCGTAAATAGTTGGATGACCGAGTGGAGAATATAAGGAACCAATACAATGACAGCATAGGGAAAAATAAGTTGCAATGTAAAGTTACTTGAAAGGTAAACCATCAAGTTTTCTTGTGGAATTGTTTTCTGGAAAAGTAACGACATATTATCAAGAGAAATAATGGAAAGTCATCGCCATTGAGTTACCATCAGCCATTTTTTCCAACCTCAATGATTTGTGAAGAGGACATGCAATGAGATACCTAGCCCCTAGTTGCCACGATGACATGTCTTCAAGTGGTGGACATCATCAGACTGCTGTCATATAAGGCATATAGGAGAGTGCACAGGGATTTTTCTGTTTTTAACCTGGCTATTGATATAGCCCGTATGAAGGATTCCCTTCATCATTCTCTCGCGTTCATGAGATACACATATATATATATATCAGTGCAGACCTACACTTTAAGGTGAGATTCCAACCAAAATCACTACAGCATACAATGACAAATGTGGCAAAGTTGAACTGAATTAAGTTGGTCCCGACTGATGATTAATCATACCTAAATGTGTCTTAACATTAAGAGGTCTAAAGGAAAAAGGCATTCATTCAAGCTGCTCATTCCAAGCTACCCACTCTAATTGGTATTAGTTTCAAAATTGGTTAAGATCTTGGATGAATGAGAGGTTAGTTTTAGTTCCTCTTACACATAAAACTTGGAGTGATAATTTGGTATGTTTTACACCCATTCTGCTCTCATTTCAAGGTCTTTTCTCAGTGGGATCTACAACTTAATGTGAGATCTGAACCACAGCTATCTAAAATGCATGGCAGCCACTGAAAGGTGGCATAGAATCGGGACTCAATCTCGTGACTTACCATACCTGGTGTGGCTTAACTGTGCTGTAATCAGAGGCAGTGTTTCCTCTGCTAGCCCAGCCTTTACCTAATGTCTGCATGAAAAATGTATGTGGATACATTTTGCTCCCAATGGAATACACCGCCAATTTTGTTCCAATCTTGCATTCTCTAAAATTCCTAGCATTACTTATCTCTATTATTGTGCTAGAAAAGCTGGAAAAGGGAAGGGGGGAGGTCATTTTAAGATCCTTTTCTCATTGAGAATTTGCTCAACTCATTCCCTATAAATTAGGATTTAGTAAAGAGACCCATTCTTTTACCTGCCTACCTCCTTGCAACAACTTTATGCCCTAACTAGCATTGAATCCACACCAAATTGGCCATGTTAAGCAATAGGGGTGCCATGTAATTTAGCATCTCACCTTTGCTCTTTTTTTTCTATGAGTATACAGGTGCTAGAAACGATGGATTTTTTTAACTTACCTGAACTAATGAAATGGTTCTTCCAAGAGTGAGACCCATAGCCACAGTTAGCAAAATGCGTGTGTAACTTCTTTGTGAAACAGTGGAAATTTTTCTCTTTTTGGATGCGACTGCAAACCCTGCAAATGTTGAAATTAATAGTAAACACAGTTGTAGATTACTGACTAACACAGTAACCACCCCTCAGAAAACACTGAACACTTAATAACATACCTAAACCATGAACCCCCACAGACAGGGACACAAGAAAATCCTTAGTCAGAGATTTGAGGGTTAAGTCAGCCTGGCAGATGCAGGCTGGACATAATAACAGGTGATGGGGCAGCAAAGTAAGTATGACTGCATCTTGTGTGTGAAATGAGTGGTGATGCTGAGTTGGGAATGATCTCATGCATAATCATCTCAAGACTGCATTAAAAGACATTCAATTGCAGTTAAAGATTTAACAGACACAACCTGCCTTAAAATGGCAAGTTACAAATCATGTGGGTGTGGGAGCGAAACAATAAAGAAGACCTTAAGCATGAATACATTCATAGGATTATTATAGAATGGGGTCCTGATCTAGCCTCCATCCACTTCACAAAGGGGAATTAAATTTAGCATTCTTGCCCCTAGTCCTATGCACTACCACAATACAAAAAGCTAATAATACTTATTCACAAATGGTTCTAAACAGGTGACCCCCCCCCCCGTTTTAATAACAGGAGGGTTTTTTTCAAGTAGAATTTGAAAAAAACTGGGAGGGGGGGAGGGGAATTTAAAATTACACTTTTTTTTCAAGAAATGAATGCTACTTATCATTCTTTTATTCAAAATTATGTTTATAATTTGAAAAAAATATTTATCAATTAAGGTTATTTCTCTGATACAGACTCATAATTTATCTCTCCTTCTACAAGTTATGGCTATCATGGGTGCCTACAATTCTCGATCAGTGATCTGTTACGGTTATTTGGGGGGTGTTGATGGTACCGGTGATGTTACCAGTTTATGTGGTGATATAGGTTAGCAGTTTGTGGGTGCAGGGTCGGTAATTATAAGGGTGTATATTGAAGAGTCCTCTTGCTATTGCGCTCATCGGGTGATGAGACTTTAGGCAGTGGGCTTACTTTATGCCTCGGTTGAATTGGTTCTGACTCCTTATAATTCTCACAAGGGTTATGTGTTAAGCTGGGCTTAACGAAGGTGGCTTGGTAATCAGGGTAAGTAAAAGACTTTGAAAGGACGTGGCAAAGAAAATATAACTTTATTCTTGAATTGGCCTACTGAAGGGAAGAGTAGAAATTTCTCAAGTTCTTTTACTGTTTTACACAAAGTATCGAGTCTAAAGGCAGCAGGACTTAGGTGAGTAAACAGGATTCTGTGATGCTAGTAAGGGAATGAATTGAGTTAATGAATCAGGAATAATGAATCTTCTGAATAATGAGACTGTCTCTATATATATATTTCATCTCCAAGGGGCATGACTTTGACTTGTCTGTGGGGCAGACCCAGTCATCTAGTTTGTTTCTTATTTCCACCCCCTTGGGTGGAGTTTCCGACAGCTGTGTACCTGTTGTGCCTACATATTTCCCATAGATTTAGCTTTACTATAGGAAATCCCTTGTTGCAGGTTTCTGTCAGAGCTTATATTTGTTCAGCTGCTGATAAATGTTCCCAACATGTGTGTTTGTTTGTGTGCGATCTTCGTATTTGTCCAGGTGGTCACCTTTGATATCTTTGTATGTTTGTGGGTTCCCAAGCGACTCTAACGACCGCTTGCCTCAGATCTATTTGTACAGTTTAACATATATATATATAGTTTCATTTCCTAATTCTCTTTGGTTCTTTCTTTATTAGGCTTGGCATATTATTTCCTTAATTTACAAACATAATTTTTAGGATTTAATAAATCCACCGAGTATCCATTTGTGGAGTTCCTTGCTGGGCCTATTAATCCTGCAATTTGGTGCCAGAGGCCTACCTATTTTATAGAATGGGCTGTTTTTACTATAATATAATTATTAAACTAATTAATTATTAATATTATAAAAATAGAGATAGCTATTCTTTTTCTATGTTATTCTCATGCTTGTAGTGTTTGTTTTTAAGAAAAAAAAACATTTAAAAAACCCAGAATAAAACCTGGGTTTGGGAGGGGGTTGCCAACCCTGACAGCAATGGCATAAAGGAATACTATCAGGGCAATTAGAGAGTTCTGAGCATTTCTGAAGGATGGAAATATAAGAAATTTATTTATATTACAATAATTTTTATTCATGAAAGTAAGCTCCATCGTGGTTAATAACTTCAGTCTATCTATTTGGCAGCTTCATAGTTACCTCAACATAGAACTGGGCTCTCTTGGAAGATAAGAAGTTATCCAGGCATAAATTGCTATAAATTGATTAGCATATAAATTTCTAATTCATTTTCTATTCAAGGAAATTTACAGGAAAAGTACAGTGAATGAGGTTAGAGATCACATCCAAGCTTCTGCAACACAAGGTCTTATATTGTGTGGCTGGAACACAGCCACTTCTTCCCGGTTGGCTACTTCTGGCCTTATCTGGTGATTTTTTTAAAAATAAATTTCTCCAGCTGGCTGGCAACAGTAGAAAACAGAATTGATATCTGATTGTATGGGAGTAGCTCATAAATAATGCCTTTGAAATCCCATAACTTTTCTTTTATTAATATTCCACTTTGGTGAATTCTCAAGCAAACTCCAGCATTATTTCTGCATTACCAGGTATTGCAAAATTCCTGTTACACTCATTACAATGCTCTCAACAAAGGACACAATGATAGTTTGCATTGTTTTCTAAAGCATTTAAATTGCAAGATTAATCAATATAGTCGCCCTTGGCGGCGAGCACATGCTCAAGGCAAAACCTGAAGTCTGCGGACAAGTTAAGAATGAAGTCCTTCCTCGTGCTGACCCAGACCTGGTTGACAGATGAGTTCAGCTAGTCGGTGTTGCTGTGGTGGACCTTGCAGACCACATGTTGTAGTCAATGTAGGTCAGGCAACTGCAACAGCCAAAAGTCCTTCAACCAGTTAATTTTTCAACCACAACCACTCTTGCACGGTCTTGGCCACTGTCCTGCTCAGAGATAGTTCGCCTTCTTTGTGATCTTTCTCAACCAGGGTAGGATATTTGTGCCTAAGATGTCTCTTTAATTGGCTGTGAACCACACTGGCTGCATCTTCTAGACATTCAAAGCAAACGCTGAGCATAATCACAGAGTCCGGGTGCTAGATTAAAAGACAAACAAAAAACAAACTGAAGCCCTCGCAGCATTGTGGGGTAGGTCCATGGGAACTAGTCGGGGCGCAAGTTCCCCTAGAACATCTCATTTGCAAAGTGGCCCGAAGGGCAACCCGTATTCCTGCCATGCAGTCAATGTGAGGAAGAGCGAAACGCTGGTCTGGTCACCCAGTTCTCGCGGACTCTTTGGCGTGCTCATTCCATGCAATTCCTACATGTCTAGGAACCCAGCAGAAGATAATCTCGACATCCACCCGGTTCACCCAAACCGTGGCGTCACGGATATTGCGAACCAGTAGATGCGGAGATTTCAATGCCATGAGAGCACTCAGGGCGCTTTGTGAGTCACTATAAATCACAATCCGGTCTCCGAAACAGGCACATCGCGTTATCTCCCGTATCGAGGGGTGTATTGAAACCAGCTCGGCTATCAAAACAGATGCAGCGCCTGGCAGAGCCCCGCTGACTTCAACCAGAGGGAATACGGTGTGGAAGCCGACCCCCTCTTGGGACTTGGAGCCATTCCTATACACTGGCACGGTTCCAACGTGACACGAAGTGTGCTCCAAAAAGGCCGCACGCAATACTCCGGGCGCTGTAGAAGCTTTGGTAGCAGAGGCGTGGCGAAAAATAGTCAAAGGTGGTATCCTCCAGGGTGGCATCTTGGGCAGGACCCGGGGAGGAGCCGGCCGGATAGCTATACCGAGATCTCGAAGGAGTTTCCTAGCGCTTAGGGTATGAGTCGCGTATCTCGGCGCCATAGGCACCGACGAGATCAGCTGCGGATGCAGTGAGAGATGTTGGCGACAGAGGGAGGTGCCAGGCTCGCACGTACAGGTGATTAATGTACTGTGCACGGCGCTGAGCGAGTGGCATCTCCACAGGATCGACAAGTAGCTCTCAATGGGGGAAGTGCGGAAGGCAACGGTTGCTAGGTGAAGGCCGGTGTAGTGGATCGAGTCCACCTTCCGCAATACACGCTCGGCTGCGGATGCATAAAACTCGCATCCGTAGTCAAGCTTCAACGAACAAAGAATCAATAAAAAAGTAAGGCAGTAGCTCTCTCAGCGCCCCAGGCACTGAACGTCACGGAAGGAAGAATATCCATGACGCGGGTACGGGAGACCCTAAAGCTGCAAATATGAGCCTCCCAGGTAAGGTATCGGTCAAATACAAGACCTTCTCTCCCTCTAAGGCCTCAGGGGCCTGAGTCGTCTAAGGGAGGACCTTGCACAGGGGCGGACTCGGGTTCAGTGCTTAGTAATGAGCCTGTGTTCGACCCCATGGAAGGTCCTATCATTTGAGGCTGTGTGACCTTAGGGAGCATAACTATCTCAGGATGGGGGGCTCCAAGTGGTCATTCCCCCCCCCCAAGATATCACAGGTCCCCTTCAAGGTATAGTTTAGGGTATTCTGGACCGGCGAGTGGGTATCCATCGGGAAAGCAAGTGGGGCACGAATTGTGACCCCCTCTAAGTTCGCTATGTATGCCCACAGGTCTTTGGAGGATATGGGTCGACAGGCCCAGTTTTCTCTTGCCCTATTGAGCTAGAGCGGTCAATTATGGGCCGCCTGCCTGCTTTCTTGGCAGTCCCTTGTGAAAAAGAAGGAGGGACTTCCACTGGAAAGAGGGAGGCACCCAAGGGAGCCTCCAGAGAAGGGGGTGAGAGGAAGTTCCCTATACCCGTAGGCATAGGGGAGGAGTAAGCCTCCTCTCCACTAGAAGTAGTTTGGAAGGTTCCCTACAAAAGCACATGAGAGGGGGCTCCATATTTCAGTGGAACTGCCCGAAGGCAGCCCCGATGATGGTATAGGGCAAGGGGCAAGTTTTTTTAATCATAATCATCGGGCATGGTGACCCTGTTTTTTTTATATGGGACGCAAACCCTAATTACCCTATGCAGTAACCTGCTCTGTGAGGGGTGAGTACGGGGCCAGCAAAGCCAGCTGATGCCATTTGAGGCCACTCCTCCAGCCTAGTGGCCTTGCAGCCCTTCAGCATGGCAGTTCCACTTTCAGGCTCGGCATAAGATTGAAAAGAGATTGAAAGGAGAAAGAAAGGGGATGCAAGGGAGGTGTGGGTGGGGAGGATGAAGCAGGTTGTTAAAAACCCACCATCCCAGACTGGAGCTAGGGGTTTAGGGGGCATTGTCCCCTCAGCCCCGATCCGGGATGGCATCAACCTGTGGAATTAGAGGTCAAACAGAGAAAGTTGTGGGAGAGATTGTAGGAAAAGTGAGGAAGTAGGGTAAAAACACAGACTGTCAGAAAGAAGGAGAAGAGGCTAAGCTGGGGCAGGATGGGCGCTGAGTCCCATAAGCATGATGGCCAGGAAAGCAAATCGCAGCACCCCTTATGGGGCATACAATGAAGAGCGTCAAATAAAATTGAGCAGGCTATCCTCCTCCAAAATTCAGATAGTCCACAATTATATGTACAAAAACCATACCCGAGTACAAGGCACAGCGGTAGCAACCTGTTCGTTCTAATACTGGGACAAGTAGCATGAGCAAAAAGCACCCACCACATTGGGACATTAAAAAAGAATGTGTTGAACAGTCTGGGGGAAAATCAATTATCATGATAAGGTTCTGGTGAGCGCTCCCTCAAATGGCAGTGCGTCCAATTTGGAGACAACAGAAAGCAACCTGAAGCCATCCTGTTACTGGGGGGTAGGTCAATGGGAACAGTTGTGGCGCAATGGCACTCAACTTTAATTCCCCTTGGCCATCTACCATTTTCTTTGCCAAGCAAGGGCTGCCCATACTTCTACCATGTAATTGGTGTGAGAAAGAGAAAAAGGCTGATCTGGTAACCCAGTCCTCGCAGACTCTTTGCACCTTCATTCCCACATGTCCAGGATCCCAGCAGAAGATAATCTCTACATCTAACTGGCTCACCAAAACCAATATCATGAACCAGGAGATGCGAAGATTCCAATGCACCAAAAGCACTCAGGGCGCTTTGTGAGTCGCTATGGATCACAATCTGGGTTCCAAACTGGGTACATCATGTTATCTCCCATACTGAGCAGTGTGTTGCAGTCAGCTCAGAGTCCACATATAACTATCACCTGCAGTACCACTATTTCTGCAACAGCCAAATCTTCCTTTGCTCCTTATCAGCCTCTCTTGACTATACACTTTTCACAAATCCTCCTCCTACTGACTGTACACTTTTCACAAATCCTCCTTTCCTTTTCATGTGTGTCTCATGGCAAACAAGTTGAGTCAACCATTTGAAAACACATTGGTAACCTCTCTGTACTATTATTCACCATACCTCCCACCCCTGTCACATTTTACAAACTTAGATGATGTACATATACCATTAGTCCATTTTAAAAGAGGTTGGGGTGGCAAGTCTCATGGCCCAATCCAGCTTCTCCACCTATTTCACCTGAGGTGCAGTCACACTCAGACACCTTTTATGATTTTAAATTCCCTCACTCACGCCTTTTCAATCATGAATGATATCTCCCAAATGGATAATGAAATTTGTATAAAGATCAGAATGGCAATCACTTGCAAGGGTGAGAGGATCAAGGGCCAGTCATTTTTGGCAAGGTGCTGATAGAGTAGTAGTATTGTGTTTTGCCACCAAATAGAAAGCAGGTAAGCCCTCACCCCCTTTTCTACAACAGGGGAATGTGGATGCAGAAACCCCTTTGGAAGGTTCCAGAACAGAAGAGTGATGTGTTAGGATAGGAGGGAGGAAGAGACAGCAGTGTTACAATTGGTTTCATATGATGACATGCGTAGATGGAGTTGCCCGCATCCACAAGCCAGACTTAGCGTATTTGCCAATAAGCATCTCTAGCTCCCTATCGATGGCAAATTGATGGAGAGAGGGAGGGGGCTGCTTTCTCTATTTCACCAAGATTGGAAAAGTACCTGGAGATAGAAATCCAATGCCTTATCCACAAGGCTAACAGGAGCTCCACCCACCTTATTATTTAATAATCATACCATATTGGTGATACTAGAGGAGAGAATCCATTTTCTCTTATACCAAGAGATAAAATTTACATTACACAAGATAAATACTTACCAAGACCCAAGGCCATAGCAGAAAATCTGACTATAAGGTAATAAGGCTGTGTGTCAATAAAGACATATTCAGGCTTGGCACAATGCTTCATTGCTAAAGGTATTGTCCATAAGGGATCTAAACCTTTGTTAAGGAGAACTCCATAAGTGATGAGAGAGGAGCCAACAAGTATATTAGCAAATACAATGGAGCCAAGAATGTGAGGTTTCATAAGCCACTTGTTATTCCATGCGATGTGTCCGACAATCAATCCTGAGGAAAAGATTTGTAAGTTTTACCAGACATATTTTAAGATCAAATAGAAATAGAGTAGAAATCAAGTAAAAACAGAGGGATTAACAGATGAATCAGAGATAATAAATGTGGATTACTAGAGGAAGCCTAAAAAATAGATGCTTGGAAAATAATAGTGGATTTCAAGTACCTTAGATCAATTACACTCTAAAAAATAGCAAAACTATACAATATACTTTATAGATTTAAGGTAAGGAACCAGTGGGTTGCTGCCCAACAATATACTTTATACATATTCCAAATAGAAATGGAGAGGTTACCATATAATGAGGCAATCTAAAGTCTATATACCACAAACTATAGGTTCTCAAAGATGTCTGCAAGAACATACCATACAGGAGGGCTCAGATTTCCACTTTGAGGTCTCTATATGCTTGTGACAAATTAGTTTGTGGAGTTTTAGATCAAATATTTTTCACAACTGTTTTTATCATTTTTTCTCATCTACAGTGCTCAACAAAAATTTAGGCTGTGTGCATGTCAGACAAGTTGCAGCATGATAAAAGTGTCCTAAAAAATATTAATTTTCCCTTTAACATTTCTTGGGGAATCCTTTGCGTTTCTTGACATCTCTCAAGTTTTGTGGCATGGACATAGCAAGATCATGTAGCTTTTGGGTAGGTATAGCATCCCAACAAGCCCTAATTTCCTTCTCCAGCTTGGGGAGAGTGCTGACATCCTTCCCTTGTAACCCGTGTTTAACCACCTGCCAAAGGTTCTCAATCAGGTTTAAATCTGGACTGTTACCAGACAATCTTCAATGAACTTAATCTCACAGTCTTTAAGCCAGGTTATAACAGATTTGGCAGTGTGGCAGGGGGCACCATCCTATTGGAACACGCTCGTGCCTGTTAACTCAAAGCACTCCTACAGATGTTCATTTAGCAGCTCATAATAAATGTACTGGTTGACTTTAATGTTGGCAGGCAACACAACAAGCTTTCCCAAGCCCCTGCCTGAAAAACAACCCCATACCATTAATGAACTGGAGTGTTTCATGGTTCCACAAAGGTAGCATGGTCAAGGGGGGTCACTGCCACGCTTCCGATACATGTTACCACCACTCCCCTCAAGTCACTGTGAACGTAGCTTCATCAGACCAAAGCACATCAAGCCAGTCAGCATCATCCCACTGAAGATATTTCGGAGCATAAGCGACCCTACGAGAATCGGTTTCTTGACGGGGCGGTGGCTTGTGTAACCAAGCTCATGAACACATTGACTAACAGTGCGCACAGACACCTCTCACTGAACAGACCACTATTATTTTCCTTAATTTTACAGGCTGAAATATGAGGACATTTCTCTAGGTCTCCCTTAACAACGTTATCAACATGCCCAGAGGTCTTACAAGGCCTACCAGACCGCTCTTTCTGGGTTGGTTTGGCATCACACCCTCCCTCCTTCAATCTAGCAACGTAATGCCTCACAACACAATCACTTATTTTAAGTTGGTTGGCTATTTCCTTAGTTTGCTTACCGGCCTCCTTGAGTGATAATCTGAGCAATAGTTTCAAATGATAACTGCCTCGCTTTCCCCATAATGCCACAAACACTCCCAAACTACAAAAAACCCAGTCACAAAATGGTATTGGTCAGGAGAACACAACAGCACAGTCCTCTCACTACAGCGGCCAAGTCAACACTAAGTACGTACTGGTAGGCTGAGCAGGAAACAAGGATGTAGTGATGTCATGCAGCCGGCCCAAACTTCTGACTAAATTAAATCACCCTCATATATACTGTTCTTTTTTAGACATAAGTTTAGTCCGCCTCTGCTCACCCGGCCTAAACTTTTGTTGAGCATTGTAGTCCTTCCTAATAAATGATGACAGCTAACCTCACTCTTCTACTCACTGGGGACATCAAACTCAATCCTGGATACACACACCTCTACACCTGCCAACAATGCACAGGAGCCAGGAATCCATGAAATGAAATACACTGAATATATCTACACTGTTTCAACCTCTGCATGAAAGAATAGTATACCATAAACTGGACAAGCACGATATAATCTCACATATCCCAAACACCTCCAGTGAACTTTTCTTTGGGACAGCCAGAACTGGGCAGTATTTAAATACAGTTGTGTATTTAGAACTGTATTTATAAATACATTGGTTTTCATATATTTAAATACAGTACTTAATACAATGGGCAATAGGACACCAATCTGGCAACTGCCTTCAAAGGCACAAGTCACTGTAATTAAAATAACCTAGTGATAAGCTACTTTAAAATTCCCAACCCAAACCAAACAAAGAAAAAAAGGAACAAGCAAAAAACAAAGACAAAAACCCCAAACAAGCAAATATAAAGGCAAGAAGGAAGCACATTCCAGTATTAGAGGTAGGCTTGCCTCCCCCTACTGGAGGAACATGCAACCAATACCAAAGAGGCAAATAAAATGGAGGGGGCCAGCCTCCACTAAAAAGTCAGATATTCCACAAGTCTAAGCATAAAAGTATCCTAAGTACAAGGGACAAGTGATAGCAATCCAGCTCATCCTGGTACAGGGATATGTCACTATGTGAGGATCACTCAGACTGGGACATTCAACAAGAATGTGCAGAACAGTCTGAGGGACAATGCAGTCGTAGTAAGGTACAGAGGAGCACTTCATCAAATGACAGTGCTCCCCAAGAGTGTGACCAATTTAAAGATGACAGAAAGCAACCTGAAACCATCAGGACATTCAGGGGTAGGTCCATGGGCATGGGAACAGTCCCGAAGTAATCGCATGAAAAAAAAGCAAGGACTAAAAATTTATTTAATTATTAGTTTTTAGGAATAATATAGCTTCTGCAAGATATTGCTTAATTGAAGTTCTAACATCTGATTTTATAAATTTCAATGCAGAAATCATGCGTCTTTCAACACTGACTTGAGTTGGGGGAAACACAGTTACTATCATAGCTGCAGGTTTTATAACTTCAAGGTAGGTTTGGATAAGCTCATGTAGTGATATTTTACAGGAGTGATTATATTTGAGTATCTCTTCAACAGCTGAATAAAATTTCTTTTTAGATTTTTCACAGTTTGCATCAAATCAAAAGGTTGATTCCTCTCAGTTTTCATTCGCTTTGTCTTTTTCTTGCTCCATCTGATTTAAATATTTTTCAAAATTTAATTCATCATTGGAAAAGGAGGAATGAATATGTATTTTTTTAGCATTGAAAGTTGCAATTTAGTTGTTCTTTTCAAAGGAAATTTATTGGAAACCAGGCATTTGATAATGAATTAGCCATGTTGTTTACAAACAAATCCAGTTATGTGGCGGCGATTGTGCATTCTCTATAAACATTTTTGGAAACTCTTCCAAGAATCTTCTTGGAAGATTCTAAGAAGACTTTCATAGTGTATAGATGTAATGTATGTGTGTACAACGCTAAAAAAGTTATTTAGCGATATAATTTAGATAAAAATGCGAAATAGTGGGTTTTTTTTAATCTCAACCATAAGGAAATTTCAAAAACAACTTTCTATGATCATTTATCTTTATAAGGTAAAAATAGGAGTTGGATGTGTTTTAACTAACTTCCACTCCGCAGCCCTGGCAGATTCATTGGCACCCTCATTCTCTGCAATTGCAATATGTCCAGGAACCCAGCAGAAGATGATCTTAACATCCACCCAGCCTACTGCAACTGTGGCATCATAGATACCGCCAACCAGGGTGTGTGGAGATTCCACTGCTCCAAGAGCCCTCAGTGCACAATCAGGTCACTGAATCAGGCACTACATATTATCTCCTATACTGAGGTGTGTATTGCAACCAGCTCAGCCATGAAGACATGCAGCGCCTAGTATAACCCCGCTGACTTCAGACAGAGGGGATACAGCATGTAATCTGACATCCTCATGGGACTTGAAGCTGTCTATGTACACTGGCACAGATCCAGTGACTCAAGTGTACTAAAAAATGGTCCAACACAATACTTTCTGCACTGTGGAAGCTTTGGGAGCAGAGGCGTGTGAAAAATAGTCAAAGGTGGCACTCTTTAGGACAGCTTCTTAGGCAGAACCAGAGGCACCACCGTCCAAAGAGCTACACCAAGCAAAAGTAAAAGAGAAAGAGATAGGTATAATGGAAATTCATCAGCATTGGCCAGAGGATGGGGAGACCCTCAACAACACCAGTTCAACCCAGACAAAAATTAAGTATCCCTGCATACTATTAGTTATTCCAGTAAAATACCCCCCCCCCCCACCCATGAAAACATCCACACTACATTTCCCGACAGACACTTAGAAAACTTCCCATGCAACAAATCCTAAATGACCTTACTCCCCAATAGACATTATACAGGATATGTAGTCATTTTAGCCCCACTAACATCAGACCCTTTGACTATCTTCCAAAAGTACAAGCATAAACTTGCATCAGGTCTAACCAAGACCCAGAAAACACTAAACACCTTGACTGCTCTAACTTTGAACAAACATACAATCTTTTACATCACCAAGGGACTTATGGACCCACACAAGTCTAGTGATGTTCCTGCGGGCTGCCCACAAGAGAGATAGGGAGGCTAACAAGTAAAAGATGTCAGGTCTTCCTTACATTCTTTCTCATAATGGATGTGCCTAAGAGCCCAAATAGTAAAACCCCTTATAAAGGTCAATAATGTTAACTCACCGGTCAAAATGCCAAAATTACATTGATGAATAAAATGGGCTTGGATGTAGAGACGCGAAATAAATATAGCTCCAATGAACACTCCATAAAACAGGTAAGTTAAACCTGCTAGTAGAAATTTACTGCATCTAATGGAAAATTAATATTATTACAAAAATTGGATCCAATTCAAAGGAATATTTATACCAAGGTAAATAACACACAAGAAAGGGAAGTTTGTCATATTAATAAATCATTTCATAAATTGGAAAGAATTTTTTAGTTCTAATTATTATTAAAAAAAAAGAAGCAAAAACTAGCCAGAACAACATTGTTGAATAGCTTCTAAACAGAGATTCATAATGAAAGGATAAAAAAGAGGAAGTGGAAATGTGTCAAAGGTACATAGAGTTAAGTTGCCAAAAGAAGTTATTACTCGGTGAAGGATGTATACAAGTTTCTGGGCCAGATTCCACAAAGCAAAAATAGCAGGCTTCTTTTAAAAAAAATTAAATGGTCTGTAAATTATTCAAAACAGTTCTAGATTTTTTAAAATTATAATTTGCTTTACACATACTATGTGTGTGAAACCTTCCAGTGACAAATATGGTGAGGGATATAGAATGTGCGAAGAGTGACTAGAGTAGGGTTTCTCAACCTTTTTCTTACTATTGCCCCTTTTCACTATTTTTTAAAGTAATCGCCCAATGCTGTACCCACTTGCAAAATATATGTAGCTGAAAACTGGTTTGGAAAGTCATTTTTTTCTAAAATGATTAAATTACACTATGTAACAAAATTTCCTAGTTGTTCGTAACTAAAGTAAATGAAAAAAGTATATTTTGATCCCAAAACTTTGATTTTGTAGGTAGAACACTGAATTTCTAAATTTGCCTATTTAAAAAGTAAAGCATGTGACCTGTGATTGATCATGTAGTCCTACCAGAGGGGGTGCCTACCATTCAAATCCTTGAGGGCATTCACCAGAGTGGCAGTGAAAAAAAAGCAAATCCTTAGGAAGGAGAAAGGACCTCAGTAACCTTCACTGCCTGAATGGTGTTTATAGCAAGTAGATAAGACATCATGTTGGGTATAAATCATGCATCCTCTTGTATGGCCATTATCCAGTGGTGGTGGGATCACAAAACCTTTATACCCCAAGAGGGTGGGCAGGGGGGCACATACCCAGCATGGTCTCCTGCAAAAGAATGGGGAATGGGAGGAAATGAGCCTTCATAGCTCATCCCAATTGGACCAGAGTCCACAGCATTTCCATTGAAGGAATATGCTCTCTAGGCCTAGCTCAGAGATACTGGGACCATGTTTAAAGTGAAGACCATCTCAGGCATGGATCTCTGCTTTCCAGAGGCAGATTTGCTGTACAAGGTGTTATTGTGTTCATGTTCAAAGACTTATTGGGTGGGGGATGTTGAGCTTGCCATGCAAGTCATTTCCCCTCTTGCCCTTGAAACCTTTGGTGGGGAGGCAAGGGTCCTGCATCTCCCATTCACCTGGTCTAGCCTTGGATTGAGGTGCTACAACTGAAGCTTCCTTGGTGCTGTTCTCCTTTCAGGAAATTGCCTCTTTTGAGACTGATTCACTGAAGGCTGTAGATATTTTGCCTTGCAGAGAAATGGTCATGCAGGGAAACCTGGTTTTAGCCAAGGCAGAGCATGAATCCTTTAAACAACCAGCTATACCAGGGGAGTGGCTGAGAGGATTAGAACCTGCAGAATGGTTTCAAATATGCGCAGAAGCAACCATGCTCATAGGCCTGTAGATGCCAGGAGCAGAGGGTGCCTGCTTAACTTTTGAGGTATAGGACATCCCAAATCAAACAGGATGTGATAGGATCAAGTCCTTAGCCCAACAAATAGGGTTGGTCAGCAACTTGAATGAACAGGACCTCCTTCTCCAGGAGATACATGCAACATGAAGTACACAATAAGGACATCATATACGGTCTTAGAACAATTTGCACACACCAGGCAATTCTGACTTTGCAATCTACATAAGCAATTTGTGTGGCCCAAATGGTGACCGAAGTAGCACCTCTGCAGCAGTGACATGAATGTCTTGACATGGTAGTGATACCAACCAGCATGCACCAACTCAGGAAACCTGTTAAAATCAAACATGACAAAGAGTGTATGGGTGAGTCTACCACCCAAACTATTTTCTCATTACACGCTCTACCTTTGACTGCTCCTTGGTCAGGGCCACAGGCTCTGACACTGATAAAGACTGAAAAATCAAGATGGCTACCAAAAAGGGGTGACATAAACAGCATTGAAGATAGGTTATTCAATGTGAAGACAGGCATGCTTGTGTATAGACATACTAATATTAGTGGGGAAGTCCTGGCCAGGCAATAAAGAACATAGTATCAGGAATCACTTAATTAAGGTGCAATAAGTGAATTTATAAGAGAAGAAATAATATTCTAAAGAATTGGATTCTTATGCAAGGATCTCAACATTGCTTTGATTATATCATCTCACCAAGTGAGTAGAAGTTTAGCTCAATTTTACATGCCTGATTCAAAAGATGTACATTGTTTTCTTACTAAAATGAAGTCACTCATTTCCTCTCTTAAATTTAACCCTTGAGGTTGAAAATAATAGAATCCTTCCCTTCCTGGATCTTATTCATAGAACCTTGTCTGGTTTTAAATTTTCTATCAACTGCAAACGTACCAATTCTAGCTCATATTCACTTTTATTCTGTGCATAGTCAAAGTGAAACAGTTTTTTTTTCATGTTTCTACATGCTTTATGCATTATGAGCCTTGAATATATGGATCTTGAATTCTCAATTATCTTTGAGGTCAGTCATAAATTATGCTGCACTTCAATATGACTCCACAATGTAGAAAATACTTGTTCATGATACCCCAAAAAAACTATTATTGGTGTTTACTCAGTATAATGTTCTTGTTTCCACAGTAAATACTATGGGCAGACAAACAAGCAACTTTCTTTATATCTTAACTAACATCAATACAATGCAAAATGAGATAAGTGATTTTTTTCATGTCTAATAGTGACTTAATCTATTCATTTGGAGTTATGAAAAAATTATATACCATTCTAATGATTTTGTTAAAAGAAATATTGTTCTTTCATCAACCACTTTGACAATTTGAATATTTTGCCCAGACTTTTTAAAATTGATCTTATTAGCAAAAAACTCTTTCTTTGTTTGTACTGCAATTCATAGCTTTGTTTTCATAACTTTGAGTTGTATGTGTCTGGTTTATAGGTTATTTAATTTTTTATCTTACTATTTCCTTTCTTACCTACTCCCTTTATACCTTATACTATATCCTTTGTATTAATCTCTTTATTGAGCAAGTTTAAGTTTTTTAAACTCCCTCTTTTCCCATCTCCATTGGTGATTTCTTATTTAAGAGGCAATACTAAGCTTTGGTTTCACTTATATATTCTTGTAATCATTTTTTTTCCTTTTAGTTTTCTTTGAGAAAGAACTGAATAAAGTTTAAAAGTACTTTGAAATAACATTTCTTTTTCCTGCAGCATATTACATCCATTGCTAACCTCATGTGCTACTTTGTGAGTTCATATTATATATTCTTAATATTAGCAATTTTACCACTGATCTGCACTCAGTGAAGATAACTTTAATTTTCAGTGGGAATGTAGTAATTAATGTGGGATCCGAACCATGGGTATCTACAGGATATGGCAAAAGCTGGAAAGGCAACACAAAATGGGGATCCATCCAAAAACTAACCATACCTAATGTGGCTTAACTTTGCTAATTTTGGCTTTATATGAAGCCCCAGAGCTATTCAGTTATCAGAGAGAATTGAAAATTTAAATAATCCCTACCAGCTTGGTCATATAAATTAAAAATTAATTTTACAATGTTGCAATTATAATTATGCAGTTAAAATGATAATGTTGCAGCTAGTTAAGCTCTCTATCAAACCCTCGAAAGAAGCTCTTCTTGCAATTACATGAGAAGTTCCTCTCAACAGTTGAAAAATGTTATCTTGAACTAAAAACGATCAAAATTATATTGGTATACCGGTTTCGCTTTGATGTCCATACTTGAGACTTCAAAAATCCTTTCGTAATAACATAGAAGAGAGCAACATTTATCATGAGATGTCCAGATGGTGTCCCGGGACCGCTTTCACACGTGTTTGGAAATTGGCGAAGTTTTGGACGTAGACCAGTGGGATAAATATCAGTTTGTTGCACCCACCAGTAAGGTCTATCCCCTTTAAAAATCCTTAAAATGCAAAGAAAGTAAATTCTAGTTAATATAATGATATATTAAAAGTAATCTCTCAAAATTTCAAGAAATAAAGTACAATATAAAAACATGTTTATAAATAATACTTACCATTTGAGAATAAGGTTGGACCATTCTGACAATATTGCTGCCCATAGTGACTTAATACCAAGGGAATTAAAGATGCCAGTAATCAGTGGAAAAAAGAATAAAAAAATTTCCCTATTGTCTGTTAACAGAGAACTCTGAATAATCCACCATTCATAGGGTAGCAACCTGAAAAAGAGAAAGAATATGCAAAACCTCTAAATTAAATGAGGAATTTACCACAATATTTTTAAAAAAAGGTCTCTAAAGAAAGTGAGGAAGTTTTAGGAAGTGAAAATGCATAGAAGGTATATAGACAAAAGGTGGAAAAAGGCAGAGCGCATTAAACTAATTGCTTCTATAGATAAGAATAAATATCAGAAACATCATTCAAAAGAATGCCAAAGAAACAAATTCAGTTCTAGATTATTTTTAATTATTTTAATTTCAACTATCACCTAAATTTTGGAGTTAAACTCATGTTATAATAAAAATGCTTAATGTCAAGCAATATATTAATTTCTTAGCCATAACTGCTCAAGTAGAAAAGTTAAAACAAAAAAACAACACAGAGAATCTAAGATGCTATTTACAAAACTTATGTGCACTTATAAAAATATTATTTACTTAAAATTAGACAGCAATAATAAAAAGTTTATCTTTGACAGAAAGTTTGTGAGAAGAGATTTAAAGAAAGTGAAAAAGCTGTGAAGAAAAAATGTGTGGGAGGCATATGATTGATGATGCTGTTCTATAGATGTAGTTTTTTTACCATGGTAATGGGCTCTTGGATATGCTGACTTCAATGACTTTTGATAGGCAATGGTAGATTTTGTCTTCCTTAATATTAGCTTAGGTGTATTCCGAATAAAATGCAACACTAAAGAACCTAACCAACCTACACAATTAAGACATATACCCGTGGGCATTGGAGCTGGGAAGATACATAATCATCCAGATAACAAATGCAGCATATTAACCCATGCTATAATTGACAATCATTTGCAGGTCATACAAAAGAATAAAATTTCAAAGTTTCTGTGCATAGTTAAAAAAAACTATAGTTATTCAATTACAAATCTATTAATTACCTTTGCTGTAGAAATGATATACTATCTATACTTTTTGAATTCCAAAAATCAATTATTGTAGAATTTGTGAATGGGGATGCCATTTTCTGTATATACCTAGGTAATAATGGAAATACAGTGTTTCATATTATATCTGGAAAATAAACAAAATATTTAATTTTTTCTACCTTGGGATCCTGGATACATTTCCCGATGTTTCATTTTTTCCCTTCAATATTTAACTCTACCTATATTTTGTAGAGAAAATTATTTTTTTTAATATAAACATGTGCAAATAATATAGAAATAAGTAACATTTTTAACAAGGGTGTGATACTAAATATTAGTAGTGGAGGTGTGTTTACACAATGTTGGTATGATGCCGCTGTAGCCAGCCAGGGATCTAGGAAGAGTGTAGAGTAAATATGTCAAGCCAGGAAGATCTGTAGGAGGATGTTGTCACTGCAGGGGCACAAGACTGACTGAGATCTTGCACCTTGCGGGGCCTCTTATATAGGAAGAGCCTAAAAGGCCCTGCTATTGTCAAAGGGTCAACACTGAGGACTAACTGATATTCATAAAGTTATTAGTACCAAAACTGCTTCACCCTTGCCCGAGAATTAGTAGGGACCTAATATCACTAGGAGGGAGATATTTTTATCCATTGAATTTAAAGCACAATAGCAATGAAGCCAAAGTTAATAAGGATCTGTAGAGAAAGTGGTAAAGATAGGCAAAAGCAAAAATGTGTAGAAGATTTATAGCCACAGATCCTCCTCTACATGGCAGCCTTGTGGAGGTGTGTAAAAGGATAAAAATGAAATTATAGCACTCTTTTGGTGGTTGCTCACAGAGGCAAAGCCACTGAGCAAAGATGGAGGACAGGAGAAAGAAAAAGGCATTAAAAAATACCACCCAAACTGGAGCAAACTACTTTTTTTTCCTGCAGTAACCATCTGACAACCTCCTACCAGGGCACAAGTCACTGCAGTCATCTTAAAGCCTAATACTAGGCTAGATTAAAAAACAAATGAACAAAAACACCAAAGAGAGAACAAGAAGCAAAAAAGCAAGCATGCTCTAGCATCGGGAAAAGGCTCACCTCACACTGGCATCAACAGGAATTAAAAGGGAGAAGCAAACCAAACTAAACCCACCCTCTCCCAGGGACGAATGGCTAGATTTTTATTTTTTTTAAAGAGCTCATCTGGCGACTGCCGTCTTGGGCATTAGTTGCTGTATTAAAAACTGGCCTAGTACTAGGCTACTTTAAAATAAAATTAAAAAAGACAAAAAACAACCCCGTCCCAAAAAAAGAGAAAAGGAAGCAAGCAGTAAGCAAGCTCCTGGGTCGGGGGAAGGTCCCCCCGGTGCAGGTGTGTGCGACCTATAAGGGAAAAAAACAAAAGCAAAAAAAAAAAACTGGTTAAATAATAGGGAGAAGGCGGGCCTCCCCCCAAAAGTCAACAAGTCCACCAGTCAGTGGGATGAATGGATAGAAAGAATAAAGCTAAGGTAGTCTCAATCTAGTTTGAAACTGCTGGCAACACAGTAACCAGGAAAGCATTCCACTGCCTTAGTGAAGTGTTGAGATGACTGTGGTCTTTCATTAGAAATTAGCCTGTGAGACTTGAGACAATACAATGTTTTTTTTAACTTATTAAATCATTATTTTTTTTTCCTTAAAAATGATTAAATATAATTTATTACATTATAAACATAACTTGAAGTTGATAAATATGCATGAGACACTGTTTTCACAATGAATTTTGCCAGCAACTTTAGTTAAAAAATGAGATTTAAAAAATAAATTAAGCATTCAAATATTGAAATTCTTCCCATTAGGTACTAGATACATCCATGTAAAAATTATTTAAATTTTAAGTTAGGTAACCAAGAATTTAAGACTATTAAGAATGAGAAATATATATTTTTTTTAATATTCTCCTGGTAATTAAATTTCAGCCTAATATTAAGTAACAAATAACAACAAACAGTAACTCCCCCCCCCAAGCAGGAGGCAGACGCTCCAGTATCAGAGACTTGTATCTCCCCTGGCCCAAATAAAGTAAAAAAGGAGGCCAACCTCCTTCATGAAGTCAATGAGGCCTCAGGTGTGTGGACAAATCCATCCAGAGCGGAAGGGACAAGCAATAGCAACCTCACTCATCTTAGACAGGTAACGTGTGAAGATTCCTTTCACTGGGACATTCAACAAGATGTGCTGAACAGTCTAAGAGATAACTTAGTCATCACAATAAGGTGTGTAGGAGTGCTCCATTAAAAAGTGGTGCAACATGCAACTGTGCCCAATTCGAAGATGACAGAAAATGACCTGAAGTTGAAAAGGAAATTGGTGGGTAGGTCCATGGGGACAGTTGCAGTACGATGGCAGATAACTTTAAGTTCCCATCAGAAATCTACATCTTCTTTGCCAGGGAGCCCTGAGGGATGTACTGATTCCTGTCACATAGTGAGGATAAGGAAGGCAAAATGCTACTCTGGTGCCCTAATTCCCTGCTAGTCCCCAAACAACCATCTCCAGGTACCTCCTCAGACTACTATAATCTGCTTTTCTAATGTCTGGGATTTTAACCTTATCTATCCTACTGAGAACCTTGTTCTATTTTGATTTACTTAAATTTAATTTCATAATAATAACATAAGAAAAGGAGTCTGCAAAAAGCCAGGGTGGCATTGATTAAATCAAATTGATTTAATTAAGTAATTTTTTTTTTTAAATCATGATTTTTTTCAATCAGAAATATATTATATTTGCCTGTTATCATAAACTAAGTGTTTAAGATTTTCTTAAATGAATGTTAATTACATATTTTTAATTCAGTACCCTGAATACTACCCCTTTCTCTAAGTGATATTTTGGAAAACAAATATGGAAAGATAGTTTTTACTTTCAAGTTTTAGTATTTCATTAATCAGATTCATTTGAAGTTAAAGCTTTTTTTATTAGAAAAATATCAAAATTTTGTTTTATTCAATTAAACACTTATGATGTGACATTTTGTGAACAAACTTTCTCTCTATAGTACCAGAAAAAGCTGAATGATAAAAGAGAATTTTGATTATCTAACTGCACAATTCATCTATGCCTCAAACCTCCCATTCCAAACAGTAGGCCCAGGTTACAAACCTCCTAATAGAAAAGAAATTGCTGAACGATTATTGAATAAGGTATTTGAAAATGAAACTGAGAAATGCATTAAAACACTGAAAGGTCAAATAGTTTGCATAAGTCTTGATGGCAGGAGTAATGTCATGAATGGTCCTCTATCTAGTATGTGCTACAGTTGTAGTTCAGAACTGTTCATCTTTTGGTGTACCAGGTAATGTTAGTATTTATTTAGTCAATACGGTAGACACATCAGGGAAACCACATACTTCAGAATACCTATTAGATGTGGCAAAAGAAAGTATTAAAGAGACAAAGAGAAATATTTGTGCACCGTTGCTAGGCTGGTAACATAATGATGCAAATGTCCAAAAATTGAGCACTGAACTTATGAATGATAATAATACATTAATAACTTATGGATGTTCAGCTCATCTCGTGAATTTATTGGCAAAAGATTTAGAAATATCAAACATTACAAAGCACATTGTCAAAATTGTGAAATATTTCAGAAATAATCATTACACATAAGCAGCTTACAAAGCAGCAGCAACTGTTAGAAAGCTATTTGACCAACTGGCCTGTGCTTATTTCATGAGATAGAGAAAAATGAAGTGAACTGGATAAGGAGATAATAAAAAAGGTTATGGATACAAATTTGAAACCAAATGCTGAGGATTTGATAAAAAATACAAATATTGGTATTGAATGATGCAGATACAGGCACTTTTGAATTGATGTCCTTCATATTTATCTAGAATAAATGGCTATAGGAAACTGCTTGTTTGTTTTTATCAAAATAAAAATGCTACAATTATGAATTATTTAATTTATTGATGGAGCGATAATGAGATTAATAAAAGATATAGACTCAAAATCAGAAAAAAATAAATTGAATAAAAAATCATTGATTTTTCCTTTCTTGTTTAATAATAAAAAAAAAAATCAACCCTGCAAAAAGCTAATAAATAGCCTTTTCCCAAATTTTCCCAATCTCTGTATTGCTAATACATTCTTCTCTATTTGTTATAACTAAATCTAATATATTATCACCTGTAGTCAGTAATGGGATTCAGCTGGTTCGTACCAGTTTATATGGTTATGCATCTTGCAAGTGATCAGGGAAAGATGGTAGTGTTTTGAGGAGTGTGTTTACCGGTATTGAGGTGACTGCTATGGAGAGTGTAAGGCTTGTGAAGGGTGAAAGGGTGTCTGTTAGAGTGAGTTGGAGTAAGGATGTTAGTTTGGATATGGATGAGAATACTGTGATATTGGATGGAAAGGATGCGTGTTGCTTGGTGTGTTTGATGGCTTGATGAGAATGAATGATCCTTTTGTATGTGTGCGGGTGGACCCTAGAGTGAAAGGGCAGGTGGGGGGGATCCAAGTCGGAGATGTACTGGGTCACCTCTCGACTGTCAATGAGGTAGGTATGGATGATAGCACAGATCGTCAGGGTAAATGTTACGAATGAGAACACATGTGAATGGACAATAATGAAGTGGGAAGGATGGTGGAATTGGATTAATGTTTGACTGAGTATGAAAGGGAAGATGTGTATCGAATGCTGTTTGAACGAAATGGTGTCCTCAGTAAGGGTGATCTGGATTTCAGGGTTGCGAAGCTTCTGGAATTCAAGATTGTCCTGAAGGAGGATACCCCAATCTATCAGTGGCCGAGACATTTCCCTCATCCGGTTCCTGATGAGATTGAAGAGCAGTGTGTGTAATTAGAACAATTAGGGGTGATTGAAGAAAGTGAAAGTACATGGAATAGTCCAATTGTGCCTGTACGTAAGCTGGATGGAAGATTGCGTCTATTCGTGGATTATTGAAATGTGAATGAAAGGACTGTGAAAGAAAGGTTTCCGATGTGTGTGGTATCTGAGTTTGTGTATAGTATGCATGGGATGAAGTGGCTAACAAAGCTGGATTTAGTACGGGGATATTATCAGATGCCCATTGCTGAGGAGAGCTGGCCAGTGACTGCCTTTTCCTTTACAAAAAGGCATTATCAGTTCTGGAACCTCAGCTTTGGGTTGGCTAATGCTCCATGAGCATTCCAGTGGGAGATGAATGTTGTGTTGAGTAAGTTTGTGAGTAGGAATGTGATTGTGTTTATAGATGATATTTTGATTATGACAGAGTTTTGAGGAGCATATGAGATTGGTGAATGATGTGTTGAGAATGTTGGAGTGTGTTGGTATGAAGGTGAAAGTAGCAAAGTGTGAATGGTTTGCAAAAGAAGTGGAATTCCTTGGGCATATGGTGAGTGAGAATGGGTTACGAAAGTTGCCGAAGTATTTTGAGAAGGTGCAAGTGTTTCCAAAACCGGTGACTATGAAACAGCTGAAGTCATTTCTGGTTTTGATAGAGTTTCAATGAAAGTTTATGCAAGATTGTTCTGGTGTAAGTCTCTGACTGAGTGGATGGGCAAGAAAGGTAGTATGATTATTAGGTGGAATGATAAGATGAATGAAGCGTATGAGAGAATGAAAGAGGCAGCAGCGGAAGATGTTGAATTGGCATACCAAGACTATAGTGTGAATGCTAAGATGCTTGAATTGTATACGGATGCAAGTGGGTACTGTATGGGAGGTTTTCTGATGCAAGAGCAGCGCTTGAATGGAGAGAATGTCAGGCGAATAATTGAGTATGTATCCAAAGCTATGAATGTGGCAGATCGAAAGTATTCGACTGTGGAGCAAGAGTTGGCTGCGATAAGGTATTGTTTGAAAGTGTTGCATCCATTTTTGTATTGTGTGAGGTTTGTGATCAAAACAGATCACCAACCTCTTGTGTCTTTGCAACGTATGAAATGGGCTGATAGTAGGATTGCGAGGACTTTGGAAGAGTTGAGTGATTTTGACTATGTTATTGAGTATGTGCCTGGTGAACAAAATGGAGTGGCTTATTTGATGTAAAGGTATCCTGGTACGAATGATTGAAAATGTGTGTGGAGTGAGTGATCATGAGTATTTGCAAAAAGGGATTATGAATGAAAAGGAGAGTAAGGATGGTGGAGATTCCTTGTTTGAGATTGTATGGAATGGTTTGCAAGATTTGAAGAGTGATGGAGTAAATGTGAGAATGCCCGATAGTGTGGATGTCTTAAGGAAGGAGGTAATGAGGGAAGTATGTAGGAAGCCTGAAAGTATTGGTATGGTGAGGGTGCAAAACTTCATAAAAGAATTGAGAGTGATGTGTATGCAAGGGGTCCCGCCATTTCAGGAAGTGTTGATTGTAGTGAGTCATTTGTATGGAGTGATTGTTTATGTGCACTTTGGTGGTGAGAGGCCGATTGTGTACAAAGATGAGAAGATGAAGGGTTTGAATGCTAATGTGGTGCATCTGCAGAGTTTGAGCAGTGTGCATCACAATTGGGTGATTGAAAAGTGTTCCTAGATGAGGGAGAAGAATAATTGTCTGGATAAAGATGAGTGTGCGGTGAGTGATGATGTGGGAGTTGATGATGGTGTGGATGCCAGTGCTGATGTTGGTGAAAGGTTCTTCTGTGGTTTGATTGATACTGGTGTGCAAGTATCATTAGTGAATGAAAGGATGCTGAGTAAGTATAAAGAGTTTAGACGTTGCGAGCATAAGCCTGTGAAGTTATGGATAAGTGGATTGGGAAATAGAATGATAGTGGCATGGGAAGAGGTTAATCTGAGAGTGAGTTTGGGCAGTGGTGTGAATGTGAAGCATGATTTTGTGATTCCGCAGGAGGAGCACATGCCATGTTATTTCTTGCTTGGTTTAGACTTTATGGACTGAATGATTTATCTTTGGATGCTGATAAGGATTGTGTTATGAAAAGTGAATGTGAGGTGATGAGGTTGAATTAGTGTGCGAAGAATGTTGTAAACTTTTGCAGCATGATTGAATTGGTCATGGATGATGAGAATGAGATTTTAAGAGATGATATTCTAGAGATGCAAGAAATGTGTCCTTTTGTCAGCAAGTTGAAGATGTGTGTAATGATGTGTGTTGATTTGAATGAATGGTCTGAGTGTTTGAGTGATTTTAAAAGGTATGCTCTAAAGATTTTGTTGTTGTTATGATAAAGATTTTGTTGCATATTTTGTGAGGCATATGAAGGATGGGGATGATATGTATGTACCTGTGATGTCCTTGGTTGGTATGATTGGTCTGGTGAAAGTTGTGCATGCTAATTATGGGAATATGGGTAAGTTAAGTTGTGGGAGTGTATGAAGGAGCATGTGTTCCATCCATTTCTGAGAACTGTTGCGACTACATGTGAAAGGCGTCAGAAGCAAAAGTGCAGGTGAAGCCACCGATGTTGAAAGTTGATGCGAAAGAACCATTTGAACTAGTAGTAATTGATTGTGTCTTTACTGCATATAAGTGCTGGGAATGTTGGTATGGTTGTTATGGTTGATCATAAAAGTAAGTTTGTGTATGCAGCGCCTGTGAGAGATAAAGGGAGTGTGACTGTTGTACGTGTGGTTGAGCAGTTGTTTTTTCCTATGTGTGTATGGAAGCCTAGGAGAAGTCTGGGTGATAATGGGCCTGAGTTTGAGAATGAAGTGTTTGATTTTATTTTTTTTTTTTTTTTTTAAGAGCTCATCTGGCGACTGCCTACTTGGGCATTAGTCGCCGTATTAAAACTGGCCTAGTTCTAGGCTACTTTAAAATGAAATTAAAGAGAAAAAAAAACAACAAAAAAACAACACCCCAAAAGGGGGAAAGGAAGCAAGCTGGTGCGTCGGGGAGAGGTCCCCCCGGCGCAGGAGCGTGCAACTAAAGAAAAAAACAAACAAACAAAGAACAAAACAAATGCAAAAAAACAACAAAAAAAACAAACAAACCTTGCTTAAATAATAGGGAGAAGGCCGGCCTCCCCCAAGAAGTCAACAAGTCCACAAGTCAGTGTGCACGAATCTGTCCCAAGCACAAGGGACAGGCGGTAGCGACCCCGCCCATCCCGGTACTGGGACAGGTATCGTGCGCGAAGATCACCCAGACTGGGACATTCGACAAGAATGTGCCGAACAGTCTGGGGGACGACGCAGTCGTTGCAATAGGGCGCAGGCGAGCGCTCCATCAGATAGCGATGCGTCACACGAGTGTGTCCGATTCGGAGACGACAGAAAGCAACCTGAAGCCGCCGCGGCATTGGGGGATAGGTCCATGGGAACAGTCGCGGCGCAATGGCACGCAACTTTAAGTTCCCTTCGACCGTCTCCCATCTTCTTTGCCAAGCAGTCCGAAGAGCTGCCCGTATTCCTGCCATGTAGTCGGTGTGAGGAAGAGCGAAACGCTGGTCCGGTCGCAGAGTCCTCGCGGACTCTTTGGCGCCCTCATCGGCGCGCTCATTCCAAGTGTTTGAGCCAATGTTGAGAGAGAATGGTGTGGAGCATGTGAGGATGACTCCGTATGTACCATCTTCAAAGGGGTTGGCTGAATGTACAATTAGGACCTTGTGTGAGATGTTGAGAATCATGAATATGACTTTGAATGACTGGGATGAATGGTTGGGTAGAGTGTTATGGGCATATAATTTGACAGTGCATAGTGCAACTGGGGTGTCCCTGTGTCAGTTTGCTATGAATTTTGAAAGGCGAGTGAAAGATAGGTTTTGTTTGAGTGAAAGTGAGCAGAGTGTACGGCGTGAGGCACATGAAAGGTTTCATTCGTTTGAAATAGGTGCAAAAGTATTGAAGGTAAAAGAAGTAAAAGGTAGGTTGAATGTGTCGAAGATGAGTGAAAAGTTTGAAGGACCATATAGAGTTGAGAGTCAGAGAATGGTGTTACATATGTTTTAGAGAATTTGAATGAAGGTGTGACTGAGAGAGTGCAGGCTCATCAGAGTCAGTTGAGGAGGTGGAGAGAACCTCCTGACTACCTGGTGAGCCATCTGGTCTATGAACTGTGCAGAGAGAGAGAGAGATAAGGTGAATGATGATGAGAAGGAATGTGATAGTATGTATCTGTCTGGGAAAGAGCTTGTCTTGGTCTCAAGGAGTAAAAAGTGAACAAAGAAGAGTGAAAGGAAGAATGAAAGTAGGTCTGAGCAGAGTCTTTCTGGTATGGGGGAGCTTGAGAAAGAGATTGAGTGTTTGCATAAGCAGGTGAGTGATTTGGCTGGTGTAAGTAGACGAGTGAGTGAGCTGCCTGTGCCTGATTTTTCTGGTTTTGGGAACAGTATGAATAAAGGGGGGGTGGGCAGAATGAACCTAGTGTGGCTGATTTTTCTGGTTTTATGAATGGTAAAGGTAGAGGTGAGTTTGATGTGGAGAATGAGGAGGCGACTGATTTTTCTGGCTTCTGGTGGGAACCGGTTGAAGGCGTTTCCAGTGTAGCCGCTGAGAGTAGAGGGGATGTGAGTGATTTGTCTGTTTTGCAAGAGTGTACCTTGAGTTGGATGAGAGCTGTGAGTGAGGAGCTGATAAATGGGGGTATGAAGAGTGAAGGTTCTGAATAGAAGAGTATGAAGGAGTTCTGTCGAGAGATGGGAGAACTGGTAATGAAGGCTAAGAGTATGGTGGACGATATGATCAATAGTGATGAGGAAACTGACAGGATGACTGATGTCCACCCCATTCTTGATTTTGCATCTGTGGCTTGGTTTACTGGTTATTCTGGTGATATCAAACTATTGGAGGGTGTTTAGAGATGATGGACTAAGAGAATTGTTGGGTAAGTTTGTATTCTATTAAAGGCAGATTGATTAGAGCTGACCTGATTATGATGTTTAAAATTTTGAAAGGTTCTTGCCCTTACCTCAATCACCTATTTGTAAGAAATTTAATTAGGGACACTAGGGGGACATTCTCTCAAGCTGTTTGTTCCTTGTTATAACACTGATATTAGAGCACATTTCTTCTCAGTGAGAGTCATTGATATTAGGAATGGGTTGCCTGAATATGCTGTGTCCACTGAATCTGTTGCCACCTTTAAGCATCATCTTAACTCAGCTCTGGGTCAAATTTTCTATGATTTTGAATAGTAATTTCTCATATGTGTGCTTGTTGTGTTCCTGGTTAGATTGCTTACTATTTATTGATAATTGCCACTGTTGCCTGCTAAGTCAAATTTAATTGCCATATGCCATGAGTTTGATGGTAGTTCTTCATGTCACCTTGGTGATGCCACATTAGCCAACCACTGTAGTAGACCAAGGACTAGTCATGGTTGGAGGAATCGCCAGTTTCTAAATGGGGATTAAGTCCTATCACGGTAAGAAATCAGTTGACTTTTCTTTTCTTTTAGTATGTCTTGTAAATATGATAGTTTAGGCTGCTTATGGGAGCTCTCTTGTTAGCTGATAATAATGTTCTGTTAACTTTCTTCTCTATCAGTAGTTTTTTTTAGTATGTTTTCCAATTTCTATTTTATTGCAGCCTTTTGCAATTATTGGGTATGCCATATTTGCATCTTCTGATGTATTTGTCTGATATGGTCTTTAAAACAGGGGGTTTTTTGCCAATGGTAATTCCTAGGTATTTTATACTGGTGCTTACTTCTATCCCTTCAAAATTTCATGGATGACAAAAGCCACAAGGGCCTATCAAAGGTCATCCGCATCTGTCAAAACCCACCCACAAATGCATCCATAGGATTGTGTCCTATCATGCATCTACAATATACAATTTAAACAATCCATAGGATTGTGTCAGATCATGCATATACAATTAGAACCATCCACAGGAATGTCAAAAACAAAAAGCATCATCATCAAGACTCATCAAAATCCAAATCAATCATAATATACAATAAAAAACTGCATCCACAGGAATAAGTCCAGAATAGTTCCCAAAGTTAACCCTCCCTCCCCATATAATCATCTAATCTGCATTTTAATATATTCAAGTTTGGACTGTCTACCATCTCAGATGGCAAACTATTCTAGTAATCTACCACTCTATTGGTAAAAAAATATTTTCTAACATCCAACCTGCACCTCTGTTTTTTAACTTTTAAGTGGTGACCCCTAGTCCTATTATTACCTTCCCACTCAAATAACTTGCTAAAATCCAATTTATCCATCCCAGAAGAGATTTTAAAAAGCTTAATCATATCTCCCCTCACACATCTTCTGTCAAATGAGAATATATTTAGTACCCTCAGTCTATCTTCATATTCAAGGTGTCCAGGGAAGGTATTATTTTTGTTGCCCTCCTTTGTACTGACTCTAGCAGGTGGATGTCATGTCTAAAATGTGGTGACCATGCTTGTATACAGTACTCTAAATGTGGCCTAACATACAAGTTGTAGAGTTTCAGGATAATCTCTTTACTCTTGTAGCTAACATTCCTGTTAATGTATCCTAGCACCCTATTTGCTCTATTTTTTGCCTCAATACACTGCTTTGAAAACTTCAGCGACCTATCTACTACTACACCTAAGTCCTTCTCAGCTTCAACTGAATTCAGCCAATGCCCATCCATTTCATAGCTCAATTCCCTATTATCCCTTCCCATGTTAAGAACTTTGCACTTTTTAATGTTAAAAGTCATCTACCACTTCTGAGCCCAAGCTAATAACTTATTTAAGTCACTCTGCACCTTAAAGCTTTCCTTAACTTCTTGGACTACAACTGCCAATTTAGGGTCATCAGCAAAAATTGACACTGCTATTTACAGCCTCCCCAGGATCATTTATATAAACTATGAATAATAAAGGGCCTAGAATGGATCACTGAGGTACGCCACTGATAACATCCCTCCACTGTAACCTCACCTCATTCAGCACAACTTTCTGTTTCCTGCCTTTCAGCAATTCAGCTATTCAATTCAAAACTTTACCACATATCCCATGCATTTTTAATTTGTGAACTAGTCTCCTATGTGGAACTTTCTCAAAAGCTTTCTTAAAATCTAAGTAAATTACATCAACATTATCTCCCTTATCTAATTAACAAGGAGCATAATCCATAAAATCAGGTAAATTTGTTAAATACGATCTACCTCTTCTAAACCCATGCTAAGCATTATTTATTAACTTACCACACTCTAGATGGTCAGAAATACTCTTCTTAACTATCTTTTAAGAATTTTACAAACGATAGAAGTTAAGCTTAATGGGCTAAAGTTATTTGGGTCCTCTTTACTTCCCTTTTTAAAAATTGGCACTACATTAGCTAATTTCCAATCATTAGGTATTTGTCCAAACTCTAGTGATCTAGTATATATCTTCTCAAGAGCTACTGCAATACTATGTACACCTTGTTTGAGTAACCTAGAATGAATGATGTCTGGGCCAGATGACTTACTAGTATTTAACTCTAATATAAGCCCTTTAATTATTTCCCTGTTCACATTAATAGTATGAACAACACTACTTCTCTTGATCTAGAATTATCATCAATTAATCTATCTGGATTATCTTGTGTAAATATACTGAAGAAAAACAATTCCACCACAATGGCTTCCTACATTTCTTCCTAATAGCCTTCATTGGAATACACTGCTCTTGGACTATGTTTAATATAGTCTTAAAAGTGTCCCACATCTCATAAGTATTCTTTCCTCTGAATTTTATATCCCACCTAGTCTGATTTAGCAAGTTTCGTAATTTATCTAATTGCCCCTATAAAAATTTGGAGTTTTTGTGGAGTTTATTGATGTTCTTCCTTTCACTATTCACAAGTTAAACGAACCATCTGATGATAAGTATTTCCCAATACTTCTCTCACAGTCAATTCCTGAACCAAGTGATCATTATAAGAACCAGATCTAATGTAATGGCACCCCTTGTTGGTTTATTAACAAATTGAGTAAAAAAATTATCCTCAAAACATTTTATAAACTTACTACTTGCTCTATCCCTTCCTATCATATTTCCCCAGTCCACAGAATTTAAATTAAAGTCACCAAGAATAGCTGTATCTACTTCACATCCTTTACTTATTTCTCCAATACAATCAATCTGTCTGGGTGGTCTGTAAAAGGCTCCCAAGTCTATTATCCTATTTTTACTGACCCTAATATCTATCCACAGTGACTCAACTTCTCCTTGCTTTATAGAATTATTTAGATTTGAAGAAATGTTATTTCTGATATAAATAATCAACTCACCACCAGTCCTATCTCTCCTTTGACTAATGTACATATCATAACCCTGTAGTTCAAATTCACTCACATTGTCATTAAATTTATTTTCATTAACCAATGATTCTATTACACATATTATATCTTCATCAATAATATAACTAAATAACTCATCTTTCTTATTTCTAAGAACACGAGCATTGGTATAAAGACAACTAAGCCCTCCTATCCCTGAAGCACCTCTTTTAGAACGTATACCTTCTGCTTTATCTCTGCATCTCTTTCCATTCCTGCCCCACCCTGCACTCTTATATTTCCCTGACCAATATCATTAACTAGTTTCCAGCCTGCAAAGACTCAATGACACTATCTAACTCCTGCCACAACACGTCAACCCTAGCCTGGCTTAGATGGAGTCCATACAATGCCTTATTCCCATAAACCCATTCCAAAATCTATAAACACTAATCCTGACTCCTCACACAGTCCTTTCACATACTCATTCAGTCTAATTGCATGAGACAACCATTCCATCCCCACATCTAATCTCGGAAGCACACCTGAAACAATGCCTTTCAACTAACCTTTTGTACCTCTCTCGTAACTCACATGAACCCACCTTCTTTACATCATTTACTCCCACATGCGTAATCACAATTGCATCCCTCTCACACCCAGACTATCATACCTCTCAGACACATCATTTACACCAGCACCCAAACTCTCACTGCCTTCCATTTACTCGCACTTAACTTCCTATCTAAATATCTAATCTGAGAGTCACCCATCACAATCACCTCAGTCATCCTCCTAGTCCCCCTAGGCCTAGCTTCACACTCTCTCCTGTTTTCATTCAAACTACCACTTAGTCCACTTTCTGCCACAACCACATCAGACAAATCCCTTTCAACCTCTTCCTCTCTTAGGGAATCAAATCTGTTAGTCAACCTAACAGGTACCATGTACCTTTTACTCACACACCTAACCTGTCCTAACCTATCCATATTCACCTTACTTACTTGGATACTTGGAGATGCTTCGAGGGCTTCCACCGGTGATCTCATAAGGAAGACTGCCATTCTGCTCTTGCTACCTCAAGGAGTGAGTTGCCATGTGATTAGGTGTATCCAGGCACAGACAACTCGTCGGGCAGGGAGAACAGAAATTTTGTTACCTGGCTCTTAAAGGGATTTGCACTTGTTATCTCGGTCATTCTTGGTGGTAAAATGTTCCAAAGTTTAGGACCCACTACAGAAAATGATGCATCATACTTGGATTGAAGTGCTGAACTGCACCTTCTCAGTAGAGGCAGTATGGCTTGTATTCCCAGCCTCGAAGGTGGATGAAAAGACAGTCTGGGTTCATTAGGACTTACTTTATACAGAATCTTCCAAACATTTATGATAAATCGTTCCCTAAGTCTCTGTAGAGACATTAATTGGAGCTTGTGCAACCTTTGCCAGTATATAAGGTGTTCACAGCCTCTTATTTTTCTGGTGAATTCTCATTGGATCGATTCGAGCAATTCAACCTCACCCACCTTTACTGGGCTCCACAATGGACAGCAGTGTTCCAGATGACTTCTGACTAGGTACTTATACAGCGTCAACATCATGGTGGAGTCTCTGGAGCTAAATACACTGAGAACCCATGCTACCATACTTCTTCCCTTCAGACGTATTCTGTTGAGGTGGGAAGTCCAAGAGAGGTCTTTGGATATGATGATGCCAAGATCCTGAAGTTCATCCACTGAATACAGCTCCAGGTCCGAGGCTACCACGTAACTTTTGAGGGGTGGAAAAAAGGGCATCTTGCATGGTAATGGATTGTGCTGTGTTTCATAAACAAGCAGGTCAAATTTTTGCTTATGGAGCAGCATATTGTTTGACTGCAACCAATCCATGACCCTTTGAAGGGCATGTTGCAGCTCAACTTTGTCCATATAAGATCCCCTCACTTGGAAATCTTTGTGTCATCAGCGAAGAATCGTACTTCTGAGCCTTGGACAGCTGATTCCATGTCATTGATGAATATCAAAAACAGTACAGGACCAAGTACCATACCTTGCGGGACTCCACTTCTCACCGGCAAAGGGGATGAGTGTTCACCGTCTACAACCACTACCTGGCTTCTGTTTGATAGGAATGACTCAATCCATTTTGTAATTTTAGGGTGGAATCTATACCGAGTCATTTTTTTTATTAACAATTTGTGGTCTACTTTGTTGAAGGCCTTTGCATAGTCCAAACAAATAGCATCAGTATCATTGCTCTCCAGTAGAAAACTCAGCACATCATCAATGTGGACGATCAACTGCGTTAGTGTGCTATGCCCAGACCTAAAACTGTATTGATTTTCTGTGATGATATTATTACACTCAAGCACCTTCTTTCATAAATTTTGATGAAATGTGAAGTTAGTGTAATTGCTCTATAGTTACTTGCTGACATTTTGTCACCTTTCTTATGAATGGGTGTGGTGTAGGCCATTTTATAGTACTAGGGGAGTACACCATTTTGGATTGATTCCTGCCAGACAATGCATAGGGAGACAGCCAGGGTACTTGCACAGCTCTTTATAAGCTTTGCAGGAACATTGTCAGGACTGCAGGCAGAGCTCACACTGATTTCACCAATTGCTTCAATGATCTCCGCCTCCATGACCACCAAATCATCATCAGTTATGTCCTCAACAATATCCGGCGGTACAAAAGAGGGAGACTCTATATTACAGGGATTAGGGTCATTGTAGACAACAAAGAACCAATTCTGGAAGATGTTAGCAATGCAACCAGCATCACTAACAAGAGCACCATTCTCATCTCTGATGAGGCTAATACTGCTATTTCTCTTCAATTTAGCCTTAGCATATGAATATAAATACGTGGGATTTTCTTTCAAGTTTGAGATGGCCCTCTCTTCACTTCTTTTTAGTTGATTAAAGTAGCATTCCTTGATTTCAAACATGCAAAGTGCTAGATCACATTCTAACTTTTCAATTCTCTTATTATTGTTTGATCGCCTACCTTTTAATAAATTTAGCTGAAGTCGCTTCTTCTTTCTGCGAAGTGCATGTGCTTTTTTAGGCTTTCTTTTTAGGAATATATTCCATGGCCAACTGCAATGACACCAATACAGGAAACTCTTCAAAGGAACATATAGAGTGTAGTGAATACCAGTCAGTTTCACTGATAGCAGTAGACAGCTGCTCATAATTTCCTCTTGAGAAGTCTAAACTTCTGTACCCTTCTATGGGATTATTTAGATTTTTAGAGGGAGTCACTGGGTGCTCGAACTGAATTTGGATTCTAATAAGGGATTGATCAGACATGCCAGAGTCTATGCTTTCATAGGCAAGAAATAGTTGGGGATTATTGGAGTAAAAACATCCAGAATATTTCCTCTTCTAGTAGGTGACAAAATATACTGAGTCATCATTTGTGCAGACATGAATTGGAATAGAGCCAGGCAGACTTCTTGATTTACAGATGATGTGCTCGGCTTGGTGGATTCTTCTATCCATTCAATGCATGGTAAATTCAAATCACCAGTAAAACAAATTTGATATTTGGTATCTACATTTTCACCGATGGTCCTGTTCATGAATTGAATCATCTGGAGAAAATTTGCTTTGTTGTCATTTGGCAGCCGATATGCAACAATAACACAGGTCTTCCGTGCGGCAAAGAGGACAAAAATATACTCAGTTATCATCGTATGAGAATATATCAGTGACTGGAAGGCTCTCGTGTGAATAGAGAAGAACTCCTCCACCTCTGCCTTCACAATCACATCTTGATACATTATAATTTGGGATATGCAACTGTGCATCAGTAATGTGTTGATCTAGCCAGGATTCAGTGATGGCTATAAAGGGGGACTGAGATTCCATTGTTATTTTCATCACCTACTAGTGCTTCAATTTCTTTGATCTTGTATTTGCACCGACTTGAAGCACTAGGGTTTAGTGATCAGTCACTTCTTTCTCTCCAGTCCCTAGTCTAGGCCTACCTTCTACCCTCCTGGTCCCAGCCACATTCTTCATGCACCAACTCACTTAATCTCTTCTCACCTCCTCTACCAAAGCCACATTTGCAGTACTCACATAACACACCGGGCATTCGGATACATTTGCTCTTCTTTCAACACCACAAAAATCACAAACTACATACACACTGCCATACTGAGAAACTTTTCAAAACCCTTTAATTAAGCAATCAAGAAAAGTGTAAACAAAAACAGGGGAAAAATTAGGCCACTCTGAAACCTAAACAAACTGGAGTTATTTCAAGATTTAATTTAAAATATAATTAAAAATTTCTTTAGTATTATGTCTAACACTCAAAGTTAATTATCTTCCCGAACTTAAATATATTACACTGAAAAATCCAAAATTAAAAAATGTCACTGAATAGAGAGCTTGCTGTTAAAGATAATAAATCTGTTTTTATTAATTTCTAGGCAATTTTTTCTTGCTATATTAGAAGCTTTATGTTCTTTATAGACTCTTCAATAAAGTGTGACAATTAGAGTCTAAGAATAGAGTAGTTATTTTGACATTTTTATCCTAAAGCCGCATTCCACTTCTTTGTAATTCTTCTATTATTTGATACCTGTTAGTTTAAATAGGGTGGCAGAGATGGTGCACCCCTGCTTTATTCTGCTTGTGACCTCTATTATTTGTCGTTTTATTTTTGTTTTGTGATCATTATATACTTTTGCTATTATATCTATTATCTGCGGGTGTACTTTATTTTTCATTGGATGCTCTCAATCATGTTTTCTCTTCTTATGTAGTCAAATGCTTTTTAAAAGTCTATTACCGCTATTACTAATGCTTTTCCTGTAGCTTTCTTCTATACAACATTTTACAACCATTAAATTATCTTCTATCATTCTACCCTTTGTGAAACCCACTTGCAGTTCTGAGTCTTTATCTATATTTTTTATATGGTTTTCCAATTTGTTTTTTACTTGTGACATAAATAATTAATAGTCTATGTTTGTTAACGCTATTGTCTGAGGTTTTTAGCTTCTGATCTTGCATTTTTTGGTATCATTTTTATTTGTGATATTTTCCAATCATCTGGTATTTCATCAGTTTCTATTATCTTGTAGAAACAGTCAGCAATTTTTTTTAGGCATTTTTCCTTTTATTTTCCATTGCTTTAAATAGTTCCAGTATTATTTCATTTGGTCCTGCAGCCTTCCTTTTCTTTAATATCTTTATCTGCATCTTTTACTTCTTCTGTTATTTTATTTTGTTCGGTGCCGTTATTTCTTCTTGGACTTCAAACGCCATATCCATGTTTTCTTTGATTATCTGTGGTATGTCTGCCTCTTTTACTATTTCACCATTTTCTGTTTTGAATTTGTAATCCAGATGTTCTATTAGATGTTCAGGAGCTTTTATTTTATATACAATATTTGTTTTATGCTCATTACTGTTCCTAATTTCTTCTATGTATGATTCCTTAAGGTCTTCATTCCATATATTATCTATTTGTTTTTCATTCTTTTGGTAAATTTTCCTCCAATATTCTGTACCTCAGCCTTAGTTTCTTCATGTGATACTTAACTTAGTTTTTGTTATTTTTATGGTTCAGGTTGTTGAGCCACCCTTTGTATGGGGATATGACATTCAGTTTCTGTGGAGGAGAAATCATTTATTAGCCTTGTTCATTTCTCTTCTTCGACACACACTGCAAAAATTTCTTTGTTGCTCTTACTATTCTTATTCTCTTATCATACATATCTTTTTTTACACACTCAGTCCATAATCCTTCCTTCTCCCCACCTCCTCCCACTTTTCTCTTCCCAGCTCTATCACCAATTCTTCTTTCAATTTCTCCCTCTCGAGACTGTGGCTCATACACTGCACAATCAAATGTTCTATAGATTCTCTCTGCCCCAATAGGCACAATTCGCGTCTGTCCTCTCATCCATTCCATCTATACGTTCACCCCTTCACTTCCAAGGATCCAGTCTGTGCCTTGAATAGCAGCTGGCTTGCAAAACTCCTATTAATACATTCTCAATGCAAGGCTCCCTTTTGCCTCTGTATATGTTCAGACTTCTCTTGCCATTTATTCCTCTTCTCCTGCATCTAATATTTTTTGCTTCAGCTTTCCTTTTGCTCTGTCCTCTATATAGATTGCTTCTAATTCATACTTCATATCCACTCTCATTACCTCTTTGCGCCACTCAGTCCTATCATAGGCAGCATATACATAGCCTGCCCAGGTCTCTATTCCCATCCCTTGCAGTCTCAACTTATAGTTTGCTTTCATCCTTGCCACCCTCTCTTCATACCTACTCTAGCCCATTTGTCCTCTCAGTGCCTCTACTGGTACATAGGGATTAGCCCCTAGTGCTATTCTTGCTACTTTTTTGGATCTTTTCCATTCTCTCCAATTCTGCCTTTGTCACTTCACAGACTACATACTCATACAGGCTTCTTGGGACTGCTATCCCTTTCCACAGTTCTCTTATCATTTTGTCTCATATGCTTCTCAAATATATCCTTCTGATTACAGACTGTCATACCCAAGTATTTATAATCATTTACCACTTCTAGGATGTCATTTCCTAGAATCCATCCTTCATTTCTTCCTTCTCCAAATATAATTATTTTGCACCTTCCTCTACTAATTTTTACTCTCCATTCTTCCCCATACTGGTACACCACATTCAAGTCTCTGCAAATCCCAGGGTTGTCAATATGCAACCTTCAACCATGACTCCTTGACCTTCCCTCTTTACTCTCCCCAAAAGTTCTTCAATGAAGAAGCTGAACAAGCTAGGAGACATGGTACACCCTTGCCTAACCTCCATGTCATTCACCATCCAACCTGTTTCTATGCCTTTCAGATTGAGTTTGACTTTGTTATTCTCATATAGTTTTTGTATCACATTTAGAATATATGCATCCATCCCCAAAATTCTTAGTCTCACAAACAATTTCTTCTATCAGCTCAATCAAAGGCTTTCTCTATATTGAGAAAGCAGACATATAGCACACCATCTTTTTTTCTTACCCTCTCTATTACATTCCATAGGATAGAGAGATGATTGTCTATGGCTCTTCTTCCAGTCCTAAATCCATTTTGCTCATCTCCAAGTATCCCTTCACATTCATCCCACTCCTTCAGTTTCTTTGTCATGATGCTACCAAACAACTTTCCTACCACACTCATTATGGCTACTGGCCTGTAGCTATCGACCAGTTTTCTGTCTTTATTACCCCCTTTGTACATCAAATTTATCTTTCTTTTCTGCCAAGTCTCAGGCACCCATCCATTCACTAGCATATCATTAAATAGGGTTTTCAGTAACTCCTTCATCCTTTCTCCTCCATATTTCAGAAATTCACAAACTATCCTTTCTTCATCCATTGCCTTATGATTTTTTTAATCTGTTCAACCCATACTCTATGTCCTCCCTGTTGATTCCTATACATTCATCCTCTAATTCCTGTAATGCATACTGAAGTTCCTCATTAGCTCTGATTTCTTCCCATCCCTCCCAGGCTCGAATGATTCTTCAATTTATATCTTTATTTTTTCCGCATCCTCACATTCTCCTTTTGTTGTCTTCATTATTACATTGTCCTCATTTTTATCCCCTTCCAAGGCCCTCCTCAGATATCTCCACCGCTCTCTTTCTCGGTCATTTACACCCAACTTGTTTCACTGTTTTACTTTTTCTTCTTCCTCCTTGATCTTTGCATCCCAGATTACTTATGTAACTTTTTGCTTTTGCTTCCTATATTCTAATTCCATCTTTTCCACTTGTTCTGCCTCAACCCTCTCCCTTCTCTTTCTGTCTACTTTGCCTTAGTTTCCTTAGTTGATTGTTCATCTTTCTCCTAGTTAAGTAGTCTTTCTCCACTTCTTTGTTCCCCCACCCCTTGCTCGACCTTTTCCTTCCTGTTTGGATCCATCTTTTCCCAATCTTGTATTTTTCCTTCTAACTGCATATAATTTACCCTCATATCCTTAGAGATTATTAGTCTTGCCGATGCTTCTTCCATTTCATTTTCATATGCTCCCCAATCTGCCCCTTTTCTCTTCCATATATTTCTTTGCTTTCCCTTTTTCTTTTCCCATACAGGGTCCCATTTTACTTTCACTATTATAGCTTTATGGTCAGTTTGGATCTCTATTTCCTGATCCACATCAATATATATGCCTTTATCTATCTCACCACACTTTCTGTTCATTATAGAAAAATCTATTACACTCCTCCTCTCTCCTTGTTGCCAGGTTGGGATTCCTTGTACTTCTAGATTCTTCAAAATTACATCGGATTCAATTATCCATCGATACACCCTTCTTCCATTGCCATTCATTTCTTCCTCCAGCAGGCCCATATAAGCATTAAAATCCCACATCACTAACCATTTTTTGTTCTCCATTTCTTCTATTAGCCATTCACTCTTCCTTCGGTTGGTACCTTCCACACAATTGCATATTAATGTCACCACTAGGTTGGTTCTGCCCCTTGTGACCCTATATGTATATAGCCTTCCTTCCAATCCTCTCTGTATTGCTCTTTTATTCAGTTCCACCTCCTCTGACCCCAGATAGCCCTCTTTAACTAGTATACCTACTCCATTGTATCCAACCTCCTCCTGAGTCCTACCTTTCCCCCTCAGATGATAGCCACCGATTTCCATTTGTTCTTTAATAACCCTCATATCTGCTAATGCTATTATCTCTATCCCTGCTCTTTCGCATTCCCTTCTCTGTTGCCTAGGACCATTCCTTGGCAGTTCAAGAATCCTACCTTCACTCTCTTGTATCCACTTTCCTCTCTCCTCTTCCTTGCATTTGCCCAGGGCCACTTTGACCCTCTATCCTATCTATCTTTACACTTGCCTCAGTGCCCAAGTCCACTTCTTTATTTCTCTCACTAGTTCACTGGTCCCCGTACCTTGGAGGTGGACTCCATCTCTCCTTAACCAGTACTCCCATTTTTTCATATCTTCTCCCGATTCATTAGTATTTCTTCCTTCCTCAATTGCCATCATCCTTATTCTTCTGTTTAACTCTCTCCTCTTTTCATAGCTATATCTTTCGTACCACCTTGGCATTAATGGGACCACAATTACCTTTACTCCAGGGTGCCTAGCCTTCACTTCTCTTATAAGTCCCCCAATAGCTTTCATGTATCCTGTAATGATCCTTTTCATAAGCCCATTCCCACTTGCTGGTATCACCATCCAGTCTCCTTCTGCCATTTCTCTGCATGCCTTTTCAGTTTGTTTAGTTATATCCACCCTCTTATCCTGGCATAGCAACATCTACTTCCATAGAGAACCCCTCGAACCATGTGCATAGGTTCTTCACAATACTGTCTCCAAATATTCACAACTTGCTACTGTTTGACCTATCTTGCTGTGTATTGCCCCTCTCCTCCTCAGTTTGTTCTTGCCAACTTATCCTCTCCTCTTCATGGCGGTTCTCTCTCACTTCAGCCATAATATCCAGCCTCTCTCTGTCCCTTAACCCTTCAGTTACTACAACCTCTTGTTCTGCTCTCCTACTTTCCACCTCTTCTCCTCTGTCCCTCCTGTCTGGCCATCCTCTTTTTTTTGTCCTTCCCCATTCACTTGTTCTTTCTCTCCTCCTCTTGTGCTGTTCCAATCCCTGTATTCCTATTTTTTGCACTTTTGCCTCTCCCTTGTTTCACCATCTATGCTTTCATGGATGCATGCTCTTCTTCTATCTGTGCTTTTTCTCACTCTACCAGCATCTTTTCACTCCCATCTAACACTTCTGCCAGTTGTATGTTTGCTCGTTCTATCACTTCAACCCTGTTCTTCATGCCTGGTTTTCATCTGTAAGTTTTCCCATAGTTTTCCTTAGGTATATTACTTCCTCTTCTAGTTTCTTGTATTCCTTGCACCTCTTGCATATGAATATTCTCTCCTCTAGTGCCTTTATTCTAACTTTATCCTTGATATAAACCCACATTTCACAATTCCCACACATAATAGACCCCTCTCCCAGTTCATGCACTATCACTATATTCCTATCCTTCATCTGCCTGTACATTTTCTTCACTGTGATCCTTTGTGCCTTTCTTCCCCTATCTAATTCCTCACTCTCCTGTGCAGGGTTGAAATCTGCAGTCACCTTGCTTGCCACTTCCACATTCTAACTCACTTTCTCAGTCATCTTTCACTCAATTATTTTCCTAATATAGTGTAGGTTCAACAGTCTTCTATTCTTAAATAAATACTAGTGTGTTATTAAAATATTTTTGCTCATATACTTATCCACCAATCTTTGGCTCATTGTTGTTCTCTGGTTGTGGTTCCACAGCCTTTAGTGCCCCAAAGGTGCCGGTATTCGGCGGTTGTGTATTTAAATTCTATCGATCTGTCCAGTCCTCTGCAGGAAAACTCTGGTGTACTTAATTATCTTGAGGGCCAGGCTGTGGTCTTGGGAGCCTCCAAGTAGGTCTGTGGATGTGGAGTGATGCCAATGATTGGAGGAGAGCAGTGCGGTGGGAGTGGTGGCGGGGACAGTCAAGTAGCAGATGGTCTGGAGTGTCTGGTTGTGTGGGGAGTCAGTCAGGCCCAGACTGTACATGTGGGCATTGAGGTGGCTGTGTCCTATCCTGAGTCTGGTAATGGCAGTGTCTAGGGCACGGTTGGGGAAGTGAGTCCACCAATGGTGAGATGTGTCCTGTCTGATGCATCCAAGTGTTGAATATTGTCTTTTCCAGTGAAGGTTGCAGTCCTTTTGTACATTGCTCAGTAGGTCTGTCTGGTCTATGGGAGAGGGATGAAAGTGGGCCATCTGCCACTCTGTCTACCACAGTGTTGCATGCAATGCAGATGTAGGAGGGGACCCACTGAAGGTGGATGTCAATATTTGAAGTTGACAGTTGATGTAATAGGTGGTGTATTTAGAGGCAGATGGAGTGGTGTGATTTGGTGGAGAGGTGTGATTTGGGGGAATAGTGTTGGATAAGTTGGAGGGCTGTGAGGGATTCTGTGAAAAGTGTTATGGAGGAAGGAGTGCGGCTTTTAGCAGCCTTGAGTCCCTCCTTAATGGTGAAGAGTTCTGCTGTAAGGATAGATGCAGTGGTTGGCAACCTCCAGGCAGTGGCGATGGAGAGTGATGGCATGAATATAGCTGCTCTAACTGATAAGGGGAGATGGAAGGCGTGAACCATCAGTATATACGTGTAGGGAGTATCTGTACTGTGTGTGTGTAGGAGATTCAGGAATAGGGTTCAGCACAGTGCCAGGTAGTCAGCCTTGGACCATGATATCAACGTGTGAAATCCCTGAGAGACTATTGAGGAAAGAGGGAACCAAGGAGTCAGTGGCGAGGTTTTCTCTAGTGTGTGGAAGGAGGGTGGCAAAGGAGAGGGCTCTGTCAACAAAGGGCATGTGGGCTTGATATGGTAGGGGGCCATGGTGATTTCCTACGCTGTTAGAGGAGAAGTGAGTGGAAGGCATGTCAACTTGGGGTGGCTGCAAGTTTGGTGTAGGTACGGACAAGGAGAGTGGAGCGTCGGTGTGATAGCGAGGGTAAGGACGACTCTGCCTGAAGGGCTGTGACTGGGGAGGATCTGAAAGCTCCCAAAGCTATACGAGTGCTGTATTTTGGATTACCTCCAATTTTTTGAGTAGGGATAGTGAGGCTGCTCCATAGACCTCACATTCATAGTGTAAATGGTTCCAGATGTAAGAATAAAAGTGGAGGAGGGTATTCCTGCCCGCACACTACTTGACACTTGCAAGGGACTTCATGAGGTTAAGCCTCTTGAGGCATGGTCCAGGTATTGTATATAGTGACCCCAGATTAAGTGGAGGCCATATAATATTAAACCAAGGAATTTGTGGTGAGTTTTGAAGGGGGATTGGGATCCCATTGATGGTGACCACTGGGATGTTGGAAATGCGTCTTTGGGTGAAGCACAAGAGGCTAGAATTCTGGGCATTCACTGTCAGACCCCAGCTCATTGTCCAGGAGTGGACATCATCAAGCCCACACTGAAGATTGATCTGAGCCTCTTGGATAGTTGGAGCAGAGCAGAGCAGGGAGATGTCATTAGCATAGAGCAGTGCTTGTGTGTGTGGCGAAGAAGGAAAGTCAGAGTAAGACATTGAAGTGGAGGGCTGAGAGGGAAACCTTGTAGGACACCTCTGGTGACAGGATGATATCTAGAGTAAGTGTCACCTATCACCATGGAGAAGGATCTAGAAGATAGGAAGGACTTAACCCAGTTAAGGGGGAAGCCTCTGATTTTCAAACTGGCATTTTGTTATAATAGCATTACAAGGGGCGGTCAATAAGTTTTGCAATTCAGATATAAGGAAACGAGATATGAGGAAAAGTGTTTTATTATTTTTCAATATAACTACCCTCGAATTCAATGCACTTGCGCCACTTGTCCCCGAGGCTTTGAATTCCTGACAACCAGAAATCGCCCGACTGCTATTCAATCCACTCCTGGACGGCGGGTGAGCTGGACATCTTCATCGTCCACACAGTGCAGACTTGAGCTGTCCGAATAAAAAGTAGTCGCTAGGGGCCAGATCTGGACTGTAGGGATGGGGGGTTGAGATCCTTGAATCCGCACACATGCAGGGCAGCTTGTGCAACTCTGGCCTTGTGGACAGGGGCATTGTCGTGGAAGAGCAGAACACTGCGTGTCAACTTGCCACACCGCTTCTGACATATGCACTTCTTCAACCCAGCCAGTTCCTCGGCGTAATATTGGCCTGTGATGGTCCTTCCATGAGGCGCATAGTCCACCATCAACACTCCCTCAGAATCTCAGAAGATGGTGGCCATGATCTTCCCGGCTGAGGGCTGGGTCCGGAATTTGATGGGGGTCAGAGAGCCCCTGTGCTTCCAGGCCATGCTTTCGAGCTTGGTCTCGGGATCCCAGTGATGGACTCACATTTTATCACCTGTCACTATGCATGACTTGAATCCCACTGGGTCTTGGTTGTACAGGAGCGGCAGCTTCTCCGAACTTTGACGACATTGAAGTCGATCATGGGGTGTGAGGTTTCGTGAGGTTTCTAGGGATCCAATGGGCAGAGACCTTGGTCATGGCCAAATTGTTGCGGATGATGTTAATAACACTTCCATGTGATATTCCAAGTTCTCGCTCAATTTCTTTGACCTTTACCCATCGATTTTCAAAGATCATCCTCTCCACACGGGCCACATTGTCTTTGTTGGTCATGTCTGATGGGCATCCTGGACGGGGGTTATCTTCAAGGGACTCAGACCATGGAGGAACTCCCTATTCCAGCGAGCAATGGTTGCATAGGAAGGGGCGGTTACAGTATACACTGCAACCATGTGTTCATGGATCTCTTTTGTATTCTTGCCTTCCTTGGTCAAAAATTTGATTACTGCACAGTGCTCAACCTTCTCCATTATTGAAAAATTTGTGACTAACGATCTGCGATCAGCTACTGCTTCTTAAATAGATGAGGCAGGAGCATGCAGCTGCAGGTCCTGACTTGTCATAACTTGTCCTAACACCCCCACAAACAGCCATCCCCCATCCTCCGTTTTGCCCTACCGATTCCAAAACTTATTGACCGCCCCTTGTATGTGAAGTGGAGCCAAAAGCTCCATTAAGGTCTAGGAATGCTCCTAGAGTGAATTGTTTATTGTTAAATCCTTCTTGAATGTGGTGTTCCAGGTGGAGTAGGGCATCCAGTGTGCCCCTGTGGGGACAAAATGTGTACATGTATGTGGGAAGGTGCTTGTGTTCTAGCCACCATGTCAGTCTGTTCTGTCTATGTGTTTTCCCAAGGTTGGAAATGAGGCTAATGGGTCTGTATGAGGAAGCCTTTGAGGGGTCCTTGCCAGGTTTTGGGAAAGGAAGTGTGACTGCTTGTCACCACACTGAAGGGAATGTCCCTGAGAACCAGCTGTCATTAAAGACATTCAAGAGGAGGTGAGCCAGAAGGTCTGGGAGGTATCCAAGGAATTTATTGGGGACATTGTCCACCCAGGTGGCCTTCCCCACAGGCAGTGAGTGTAAGGCTGAGGAAAGCTCCTGTGGTGTGATAGCTGTTCTGATTGTGTGCTGCATATGTGATGGAGGTATGTTGGGGGCAGGTAGAGGGTCAGGGGAGCAAAGTGTGGTCTGAATGTGGGATGCAAGACACTCAGTTTTCTGGGTGTTTATGGTGAGGAGGGCACCGTTATTAGTTAGAAGGAAGGTGAGTGGGGGTTGAGGGTAGACTATCTTTCTGAAGAATGACCAGGCCCGGGAGAGAGGAAGTAAAGGATAGAGAGGTACAAAATAAAGCCCAGGCAGAACATTTCTCATCAAGGATAACACGCTTGCACCGGGCCTCTAGAAGATGGAAGCGGGTGCGAAGGGGGAGGATATGGTTCTTATGCCACGCTTTAAAGGCGTGGCATTTGGCCAGAAGGGCTGACACACACATCTGGGAACACCAGGGGACCCTGAAGGTGCAGGTTGGGGGAGAGGTGACAAAGTAAAAGTGATGGGATCCCACATCCAGCAGGGTATCTCTGAGATACTGAATTTGGTCTTGTGACAAGAGGAAAGTGGGCAGGGTAACTGATTTTAGTGCTAGTTGAAAGATGCCCCAGTCTCCTTTTTAAAAGACCAACGAGGTTGTAGTGAGAGGGGGGGAGGTGGTGGCACTGATGGGAAGGAAATGACTACAGGAAGATGGTCACTTCCTATGTAAGGGCCAGTAGTGATAGTGGTGTGGAGAGGGGGCCATTTCCCAGGCATAGGTCCAAGGTAGAAGGGTTCCCAGAAACTGGATCAATCCTGGTAGGAAGGCCAGAAGCAGGTAATAAGAGAGTAGGAGTCACTGTCTGCTAAGAAGTCCAAGAGGGAGCAGCCTGAATGGTTCCTCCGGCTCCTAGGGAGAGCTGGTCCCAGAAGTTGTGATGGGCATTAAAATCGCCAATTATTAGTGTTGGGGAGGAGAGCTGAGAAGATAAAAATTTAAGGGTAAACATGAAGATAGGCGCTGTACCTGAAAAAGTGTGGGGGGGGGTTGTGTATATGTTTCATTCATCTGCACATGCATATTCATGCGTGTTTGGTTAAATAAAAACATTTTTAAAAAAATGCTAGAACATTATTCTATAAACAATTCTGATTATATACTGGGGGGCTGTGCCCCCCAGACCCCCCAAATTGATTGAAACTCAGGATCATCGTATGGGGGTCCCCCTGCAGTGAAACATATTGGAACAGGGATGAAATATTTTGTCTCTCATCATTCGCGCTGCCGATCTTCATGTTTACGAATTTAAGGTAATGAAGGGAGATATCCAAACATGGATTATATATTAATAGGATCTGAAGAGGCCCAGAATCAAAGGTAATAGTCACTGCCAGATGCTCTAATCCACTCCCAGGAAAGGAAGTTATAGTGAGAGGGCTAGAAGGGAGGGATTGGTGGACCAGCAGCAGCAGGCCGCCTCCTGTCCACCTTGTATGAAACATATCCAGGAAAGGAGGGAGAGAATACATCAGTGAGCCACGTCTCACAGAGGCTGACAACTAGAGGTTACAAGGAGTTACAAGGAAAGAAGGTACCCTAGGAGACCTTACGGTCCATTCAAAGAGGGTACCTTGGGACTAGCAATCGAGCGGGCACGTGGCTGCTCAATTGTTTTGTGTCCCTAAACGGCCACTTTTCAAGACTTTGTCTAGTCTTGACTTGAACTGGTCAACAGATTCACTGTTGACAACTTCCACTGGAAGTGCGTTCCACTTACCACAGATACTGTAGGTGAAAAAGTTTCCACACAGATTGCGGTTGTAACGCTTCAGTTCAAGTTTGAAGCCGTGATTGCGCGTTCTGTTCTCACTCAGTGAAAAAATATCCCGGTAGTCAACATTGTCGAACCCTCGAAGTATTTTGAAAACTTCGATGAGCTGACCACGTAGTCTACGGGTTTCCAACGAGAACAGATCTAATTCCCTTAGTCTATCCTCATAACTTTTATGTCGGATAGAGGGAATCAGTTTGGTTGCCCTGGCTTGTACGCGTTCCAACCTTGCGATGTCCTTTCGAAACGAAGGACTCCAAAATTGTACGGCATACTCCAGGTGCGGCCGAACTAGGGAGTTGTACAGACAAAGTACTATCTCCCTGTTACGGTATCCAAACTGGCGCTTTATGTAGCCTAACATCCTTTGGGCTTTCTTCTCTGCCTCAATGCACTGTTTCGAGAACTTGAGGTCGCTAGTGACAGTAACACCCAAGTCCTTCTCAGTGTCACTCGATTCGAGAGCAGTGCCCTTAAGGATATAATGAGATTGGGGATTTCTGTGGCCGATATGCATTACTTTGCACTTGTTCACGTTGAACGGCATTTGCCACGTGTCCGACCACTCCCCAATCTTCCCAAGGTCTTCCTGCAGGCGGGCAGTATTTCCATCCTTTGCAACGTTCATACCAAGCTTGGTATCGTCGGCAAATTTGGAAATCTTGGCAACCATGTCACCGTCCATGTCGTTGACGTAGATGATGAATAGTAGTGGTCCCAGGACAGAACCTTGAGGCACTCCGCTAGTAACGGGCACCCACTCAGAAGCCTGTCCATTCACCACCACCCGTTGCCGTCTGCCACTTAGCCAGTTCTCGATCCAGCCGGCTACTTTTCCGTCTATGCCCAGCGCTCGTACTTTCCGGAGAAGGCGGCGGTGTGGTACCTTATCAAAGGCTTTCTGAAAGTCTAAGTAAACCACATCCACCGCCTTGTCCCGATCGTGCTCACTGAACACGAAGTGCAATTTTAAAAATTGCAAGTTTCCAGTAGAGACCGGGCATTTCAAAGTGAGGAGACGAAGAAGTCATTGCGTGAGTGACATAAGGAAGGTCAGAAAGTCTAGCAGACACCTCAGAAGGCTCTCTCTAAGGCTGCTACCTGAAAGGAGGTTAATGAAGGTCAGTGTAATGGGTGCAATTCCTCAGATGAAGGCAAAGAGGGAGAGGTCTGAGAGGTGTTTGTAGGTCCAAGGCATGTACTACCAAGCGCAGGCAGGGGCTGCTGGGCTGCATGGGGGAAAGCCAATGAGGGGGACGTGGGAATGGTGCGGGCTGGGGTATGCAGCAAGGTGGCAGAGGTGTAGGTAGGGAGGATAGGGGTAGGGGTAGTTTCAGCTGGAAGGCAGCCCCCTTAGGGGTCTTCTCCCTTGATTTTTAGGCCATGGGACAGGGTTTGAAGAGGTATTATTTGGGAGAGATTGAGGAGAGCAGTTTCTTTTGAGGTCTGGGAGTTTATAGGGGGCAGGCAGTGATTGGGCAAGAAGGAGTGGATTCAGCAGCCTTCTGAATAACAGTAATTTGTGGACTAGGGGGTATGGTGGAGCTGTAGAGTAAGCTTATATGGGTGGAGAGGCCTGGACAGTAGCAGAGTGTTGTGCCTTAGATGACTTAGGGAGAAAAGACCCAGGCTTTATGGTTCTTAATTTAGTTTTAATGTCTTTGAGGGAGTGATTGGCTCCATATTGCAGCTGCTGGATTTGGGTTGCCTGGAGGTATGCCAGGCACTACCTGGAATTTGCCGGTGGTCAGACCCATAGAAAAGGCAGGAAGTGGACCGTGTGCACCCATCGGCATCGTGGAAGCCACTACATCTCCTATAGCAGTATTTTCCCTTGCAGGAGATGTTTCCATGGCCGAACAGAAGGCAGCGAGTACACTGAGGAACAGGGAGGTTGTGTGGTCTCACCCGGTAAGCAGCGGAGTGAAGAGCAACCCTTTCAGGGAAGGGGGCCTCTAAATTTGAGATGGATGGCCATGTTGGTCATTGTTTTTCCCTTTCTAAGAAATTCGGGAAGGCATCCAGGACAGTCAGTTCATCTAGGCTGTCCCAGTTTGTCATGTCTGGGGAGACTGGGAAAATCCTTTCAAAAGTGTAAGTTGGGTCATTGTCTGTTGCTGCCCAGCACTTCACAGACCACTCCCCCAACCTGCTAACTGACTCAGGAAGCTGAGACAGGTTATCAAGGTTGGCTACCTTGAACCTGATTCCATGTCCCCCTCCAATGATGGTGAGGGTTTGTTCCATTAATATTTTGGCAAATATAGAGGTATAAACAACAAGGAGTAACAACAAGGAAAGAAGGTACCCTAGGAGACCTTACGGTCCATTCAAAGAGGGTACCATTGGACTTGCAATCGAGCGGGCACAAGGCTGCTCAATTGTTTTGCGTCCCTAAACGGCCACTTTTCAAGACCTTGTCTAGTCTTGACTTGAACTTGTCAACAGATTCACTGTTGACAACTTCCACTGGAAGTGCGTTCCACTTACCGCAGATACTGTAGGTGAAAAAATTTCCACACAGATTGCGGTTGTAACGCTTCAGTTCAAGTTTGAAGCCGTGATTGCGCGTTCTGTTCTCACTCAGTGTGAAAATATCCCGGTAGTCAACATTGTCGAACCCTCGAAGTATTTTGAAAACTTCGATGAGCTGACCACGCAGTCTACGGGTTTCCAGCGAGAACAGATCTAATTCCCTTAGTCTATCCTCATAACTTTTATGTCGGATAGAGGGAATCAGCTTGGTTGCCCTGGCTTGTACGCACCTAATCAGGGTGGATGAAGCATTAATTGCCTTCCTGTGATCTGATGAGGGTAAACCTGAAGAGCGACAGCGCCCCCTAAAAAGTGTATTTTTTTCAGCCGAGACAACACTAAGTTGCATTTATCTTTTGTTCACCCACACATGCATATTCATGTATATTTGGTTAAATAAAAATGTTAGAACATTATTCTATAAACATTTATGATTATATACTGGGGGGCTATGCCCCCAAACTGATTGAAACTCAGGATCATCGTAGGGAGATTCCTCTCCAGTGATATCTCCCCCATGAGCAGTCCCCTTGAATTTACTTAAAAAAGGTGAAACATATTGGAACAGGGATGAAATATTTTGCGTCGCATCGGTCGCGTTGCTGATCTTCAGGTTTACCCTGATGAGTATCAGCTGTCGGTCTGAGGACTGGTGGGGTTGATGGCAGGGAGGGGGTGAAGCTCCAGAATGGGGTGTGGAAGGGGAAGCAGCTATCAAGGCATAAGAGAGAGGCATGCAGGGTTGCTGGATTTGGCACCTGACATGTGAATGACGAAGGAGAGCAGGAGCTCTTGGAGGCAGTTGTAGAGCATTCCATGTTTTCAGTGGTACATGTAGCAGAGGGAGTCAGCTGGTGGCTTTCTTTTCCCGGCGGCATCAGGATGCCGTCCAAATCTTGGTCGGGAAAGGCTCACAGTGGCAGTTTTTAAAAGATTTGAAGGAAACTTGCAATATGTTATAAAAGTACGCTAAAGAATTCCGGCCAAAACCTCAATGACGAAAAGTCAAATCGGAACTCAACTTTATTAATGTTATTCTGTAATTCAAAGGTGATTGATAAATATCGTTAGACCTCTAGTTTTTCTAACGCGTCATATTTTTTATAATTAATTAATATGAAATTTCAATCTTGCCTAAAATTACAATTCCTGCAGCTTGTAGGGAAGTTAATAACTAAAGAGATTATACTGTTAGCCTTATATATTTATAAAGCCTAAATATCGTTTTCAAAGACTTTACGTATTATTTAGTATTTTGACTTAAAACACTACCTTACCCCATTAACATACGCAACATAATTTCACGGATGAAAAAAGCCACAAGGACCTATCAAAAGCCATCAGCATCTGTCAAAACTCATCCGTAAAATGCATCCATAGGATTGTTTCAGATTATGCATCTACAATATTTTTTCACTAACAGAGTGGTGGATTATTGGAATACTTTGCCACCTAAGACTGTAGACAGCCCAAACTTGAATGTTTTCAAGCGCAGATTGGATGATTATATGGGGGTGGAGGGTTAATTTCTTACTTTTTGGTATGTGGATATGTTTCTTGACTCATTCCCGTGGATGCAGTTTCTTTTTATTGTATATTTTGGGGGACTTTGATTTTTTGGGGGGACAGACTCCTATGGAGGCTTTAAATTATATATTGTAGATGCATGGTTGGACATTCCTATATATTGTTAAATTGTATATTGTAGATGCATGATCTGACAAAATACTATAGATGCATTACGTGGGTGGGATTTGACGGATGCGGATGACCTTTGATAGGCCCTTGTGGCTTTTGTCATCCGTGAAATTATGTTATGTTATGTTATGTTAATATATAATTTAAAAAAATCCATAGGATTGTGTCAGATCATACACCTACGATATACAATAAGAACCGTACACAGAAATGGGTAAAAAAAATCATCATCGTCAAGACTAATATATCAACTGAAGAGACAGCTATGCGTGAACAGTCCAAAATATAACAAAGCATGGCATTGGCTAATCAGTCAGATGACGCATGTGCAGATCATCTGCAGATATAACAAAGCATACTATTGGCTAGCTAGTAAGGCTAAAAGTAGAACAAAAGTTGAAGAAAATACGGCTAATGGTGCGCAAAAATTCAAATTAAGCAATATCATAAAATATTTTTGCAAAGTAAATAACTACGTTATTATTAAGTTCTGGAAGGTGAAAAAACGAATATTTTCTCATAATTTGTAAGTTGATTTGGAGCAACAAACTACATCTTGTAATATCAATTTGAATATATATATATATATATATATATATATATATATATATATATATATATATATATATATATATATAACAACAATATTTTAGGACAATTATTTATTAACGGGTAACAACAAATTTGTAAGCCCATTCTTGTCTGGTGTGTCCACAGTTTTTGTAGCTCCTTAAAAGAGGATATTAGCTAAGCGGTAATACTGACCGTCTTGTTTTTGTGTCGTGAGACAGATTATCCCATTAGTTATTTATTTTATTTTGTGTGTGTGTGTGTGAGTTTGCCTGATATTTGCTAGGATTTATGTTTCGTCCCTTCATCGGAAAAATTTAGAAGATATTATCTTTGTTCAAGTTAATATATTCAATTTTTAGGCATTAACTTTTAGAATATTTTGTATCAAGTTGATTTATTTAAAGCCACTCTTTGATATCGACTGTGAGATGGCGCAATTTTTGTTCTAGCGAGATGCTTTATAGGTAGGATATGTTAGCAGTAAGTTGTCCCATCGCGAAAAGGCGTATCACACCAAAGTGCTTGAAGTGTTAGCTATGGTGTGGCATATTTGTAGGTTTAGGATGTATGTCAAGGGCACTGACAACTGCCTAGCCGATAGCTTGGGTAGGAACCATATAAAAGACCCCCATCCCAAAACCTGAGTGCACAGTAAAATTCGCGTTTCATTCATTTTTTTGTATATGCTATTTCACTTTTTTTTTATTTTGACTTGTTGATGTTGTATGTGCGTTTATATAGATTGAGTTATCTGTGGTTACACATATGTAAACCCTGTGTAGTGTTATGTTTGTTTTCTGTTGGTAAACATTAAATTTGCAACTTTATAAGTTGCCGTCTTAACGAATTTATTGTACATATTTTACGCTCACAAGTGTCCTTCGCGGTAAAAATGTCTTTGGATAGGAAGGAGTGTTGAGGAATCCCCTTTGAATAATATTATTCTCCCACCTCCTAAGACATTACCGCCCCCCTCCCTTTCGACCTCTCCCTTGTTTGACCCACCGATAGGTTCCCGTGTATTTCACACCATATCTTCCTCCCGGTCGTGTCACCCCCCCCCCCCATCCTTCGGGTCGGAAGACTGTTTTGTAGACTCGCCGTGAACTACGTTTATGGCCCCGCCGCTGTCGCCCGTCTGGCTGCTGATCCCAGCCGTTAACACTTCCTCGTAAGGAGGCGCTCGGTTCATCGGGTCCGATAACGAAGGTTAAGATGAGCTCAATCTCTTTCTCTATTTTGAATAGCTCCGGGTATATAAGCACCAGCTCCAGGCTGACGGACAGATTCGGTTAGACGCGACTTCGCCGAAAGGAGTGCACTTCAACGAGCTCTCTCCCAAGAAGTGTGAGTGACGGTCACAAGCCACGGAAGAGCTGGATATCACCCGCGTGTCTTCGAGTCAGAGAGAAGAGTCTCGTGAAGCAACGTCAGCTTTTTTCATCCGCCTTCGGATCAAGGATTGGAGAAGCCGTCCTCCGAAGTTCTTCTGGTGACCTCTTACGACAAGAGGCCCATTAGCTCGCTCAAGCCGTGTGTGGAGAGGTGACCCCGTGAGGACAGGAGGCCCGCATCTCGGAAACGCGAGTTCAAGAGGAGTAGTTCCACCCGCTGAGGGTTCTGTGGCTACCCCCCGTGAGTAATCAAGGTCACCAAGACCTCCTCATATTTGTTCCACCTTACCCTCGAGTTTCAAAGTAAGTAAAACATTCATTACCCTCAATCTCCCATTATAACCCTTCCCTAACCACGGTTATCTAATTAGTATTCAGAGCTTAAGTCCGTCTCATTTTATGTACCATATATATATATATATATATATATATATATATATATATATATATATATATATATATATATATATATATATATATATATATATATATATATATATATATATATATATATATATATATTTATATATATATATATATATATATATATATATATATATATATATAATATACTGTTGTCCCTTTTTAGTTTGTGTGTATTAAAAGTATATTTTTGGCATTGTATTTGTTATATTCCTTGGTTACGCAGCTGCCGCTATCTACTTAAATCGCACTCTTAGAAACAATAACAGTTGTCACCTTGCTTGGCCTACCTTAGCTCCTGTGTGCGCATATTCACGTACACTTGGCCATACTTCGACAATTTATATATATATATATATATATATATATATATATATATATATATATATATATATATATATATATATATATATATATATATATATATATATATATACATATATACATATATATTAACCAACAACATCCTAACATAAGGTTTTCTATGGCAACATAAACGGACAAAATCTCGTTCTTGGATGTCAACGTTTTCCGAACAGGTCCATCTTCTAATACATCCATGTACAGAAAACCTACCACCACTAGATTAAGTACACATTTTTTTGGTAGCTCCCTCAGTCAGTTTAAATTACCCAGTATTAAAAGCCGAATTTTTAGAGCCTCCCATATATGCTCTAACTGGATATCCTTTCATGAAAAACTGACTTATTTAAGGGATTTCTTCAAATTTAATTATTACCCCGAAATCATCTTTTGACCAGTCAGTATCTAAATTTCTCTCCAAAATATATTATGCTCGACCCTTTCTTACTACTGTTTCTAAACAGAAGGTTTTCATTAGACTACCTATCTCGAGCATTTGACATTCGAGTTTAACAAACTCCTTCTCTCTACCCTCAACAATCATTTCCCTCAATGCCAATTTATTTGTATAAATTACAACCCAGTATCGTTAAATTCCTTTTTTCTCCATAAGGATCCAATCCCTTTGGGCTAGAGATCCTGTATACTTTATAATTATACATGTACGACCTGCCACAGTCGTTATGTAGGCCAAACTGGCTTACAACTCAAATGCAGGATCGCAAAGCATGGAGATTTTCTCATAGGACTGGTATTCCCATCTCTAAACCTGAAGCCTCTTCCATCAGGCAACACTCTGAGTATCACCATCATCCTCTTAATTCTAATTCATTTACCATATTATATTCAGCCTTAACTTCTCTTGATTTGAAAATAAAATAAATCCAAACCTATATAATTACTCCACCTCAAATAAACTATTCACTATATAACCAACCAACACTTCAATAGATTAACTAGCCAACTGACCAACCGAACAAATCTCGTTAGTAGTTTTTATATCTTTAGTTAGTTGATTTCTCAAGTCACACGATAATTCATTCTAATTTGTTTTCGGCTTTTTTTTATAATTTAATATAATAGGTTATTTTATTTTTTACTCCAGTTACCTTTAATATTTGATATTCAAGTCAGTTTATGTTATAACTTCACTTCTTTCTATTATTTTTTTTAAATTACACTGGATAGCATTAATTAATTATATATATTTTATTTGCGTTTTTACTTTAATCTCAATAATTGTCAATTTTATTATTTTTACTTGTCTTCATCCGCTTTTTAGGCATTATTTAATGCATTCTTTTAACTGTTATGGTTAATATTCCTTTCCCTTCTCTTTAGTCGACACAGTCGTCGTTGAAGATGGTCCTAGTGAAAGTCCAAAACGTCCGGCTAATAAATGATTAGTGTAATCACCTGGGTCTTCATATTCTTACTACATATATATATATATATATTGGCCGGTGATTAGTGTAATCATCTGGGTCTTCATATTCTTACTATATATATATTGGCCAGACGTTTTGGACCTTCACTAAGACCATCTTCAACGACGACTGTGTCGACTAATGAGAAGGGGAAGGAATATTAACCATAACATTTAAAAGAATGCATTAAATAATGCCTAAAAAGCGGATGAAGACAAGTTAAAATAATAAAATTAAAAATTATTGAGATTAAAGTAAAAACGCAAATTAAAATATATAGAATTAATTAATACTATCCAGTGTAATTTTAAAAAAATAATAGAAAGAAGTGAAGTTATAACATAAACTGACTTGAATATCAAATATTATATGGCTAAATTTCAAGGACTTCTTAACAGAAGGAGTAATCCAGCCATCGAAGTCACCGTGGGCCTCACCGATACATTTGGTACCCAAGAAGACTCCCGGTAAGTACAGGATGATCGGGGACTATAGAGCTCTAAATTCCATTACAAAGCCCGACTGATATCCGTTGCCACGGATCCAAAACCTGGCAGATCATCTCCATGGAAAAAGGATCTTTTCGAGACTGAACCTCGTAAGGGCCTCTCACCAGATTCCAATGAGCCGGGTGGACGTCGACAAGACGGGAATTACCTTTGGTTTGTGGCAATACATAAAATTACCATTTAGCCTTCGCAATGCGAGCAGTACCTTTCAGAGATTTATGGATAATATATTCCATGGGTTGAGGTTTGTATATATATATATATATATATATATATATATATATATATATATATATATATATATATATATATATATATATATATATATATATAAATATATATAAGAAAGCCTGATTTTTTCCAAGAAGTTGGAAGAACACCTTAACCATATGGAACAAGTAATGAAAATATTATCACAGAGAGGCCTCAGTATTTCCCTAGAAAAATGCGAGTTCGCGAAAGAGGAAATCACGTTCCTGGGCCATCAAATCTCGCAAAAAGGCATATGTCCTCCTGTACCCAAAATAGAGGAAATTGAGAAATGTCAAAGTCAAGAGACACTAAAGGACTGCGTTGTTACTTGGAAATATCGGGATACTACAGAAGAATGATGCCCAACATTGCGGCCAAAGCAGCACCGCTGAGTGGTTGCGTGTGCACCCCAAGTCGAAGAATATCGAGTGGAGCGAAATCGAGGAGAGAGCGTTCGAATCAACAAAGAAGACTTTAGAAAAAGCAATCACAAATGGTGAACGGCATCGCGAAGCCCCTAGCTTTCTCTTCAAAGAAGCTCTCAGAAACACAACAGGCGTATTCGACCTACGACCGTGAGCTTCTCGCCGAATATTTGGCTGTGCACCGACCATAAGCCATTAGTATCGGCATTTTCGTCACCGTTAAGTACAAAAACTGACAGGCAGCAGCGTTATTGCACCGCCATTTTAGAGTATGTCAACGACATGGCATACATACACGGCAAAGTCAACATAGTTGCAGATTGCATATCAAGGGACGTCAAGTCGGTGCAAATTGACTCCTTTGGACTTCAAGAGCTAGCAGCTGCACAAGCACAGGACGACGAAGTAAAAAGTATCAACGAAAAATTAAAACCTTTCCCCTTTAATGGAGATTACAATTATGGTGTGAAAATACAGCACGAGCTCCTAGACTATTTGTACCAAAAGAGTGCAGGAAAACGATATTTAATCAACTGCAAAATATATCGCACCCAGGGGTTCGAGCCTCTCTGAGGTTAATAAAAGCCCAATATTTTGGGCCGAACATCGATAGGGATGTGCGTTCATGGGCTAAGGAATGTATGTCTTACCAGGCAACCAAAATATCGCGCCATTAAAGTCTCCAATTCTACCAATAGAACCACAGTCAGAAAGGTTTGAGCCGACACACGCGGACATAGTGGGACCATTACCGACATGTACCTCGCATGGACAATCTTTCTCCTCACAGTGCCGTTACGTGCTAACTTGCATCGAACGGGCACAGAGGGGGGTGGAAGCAATCTCTTTCCCGGACATGAGCGCCGGCACCATTGCTTTTGCCCCGCTGGAAGGATAGATATCCAGGTTTGGTGTACCGTTGTACGTGATTACCGATAGAGGTGCACAATTTGAATCGAATTTGTCCAAAGAATTGTCAGCCCTCGTTGGTTTTCATCGACTGCGAACCACGTGCTACAGACCCTCCACGAACGGGATGGCGGAAAGGATCCATAGGACTTTTAAAACGGCCATAATGGCCCGGAAACAGGATTGGTTGATGGCACTCCCGGTGGTGTTGCTAGGCATTCGCGCCCTACCGAATGAGTAGGGATTTTCCCCATTCACAGTGGTAACTGGCACGACGCTACTATGACGAAGACACTGGAATCACAAAGCTCGTCGAAAGAACAATGCCAGTTCGTGAAGGACTTGGCCACGAGAATGGCCTAAATAGATTTTAGAAGAATAAGCACGAGCAATATTCACTCGGTGCCAAAGCCTTACATACCACCTGGCCTGATGGAAGCATCACACGTGTGGGTGCGAATAACCTGTGTTCAAAGACCTCTTGAGGCGCCTTATGCGTGCCCCTTCATGGTTATCGAACGCGGCAGTAAGGTGTTCACACTACAATTTCCGGACGGATGGATGGACACCGTCTCAATTAACCGATTGAAACCGACACGATTACTCCAGGCAATTGAGGACTCTCGGGACGGCGATCGCAGTATTCCGGTGTCCCGGGCCGGCCAGGAGAGGCCAAGACTGACCGTGCTGGGAAAATGGAACCCGCAACAGGAAGGGGGGCCAAAACCCCTGATCCTGGCCCTTCGCCTAGAACAGAGGAGCCGTAAGAGGAACGTACCGCATCACGAGCAGGAAAACGGATTAAATTCGCTAAAGACAACATATATATTTATTATTGAAAGGCGAATAACCAAGTGATAAATGAATAATACTTAGCCTAAAATTATAAGACAGTGTGCCAATATACATTTAAAGTGTACACAATGTGAAAATATATAAGGTTGATATACGAAGTTCGTGATATTAGACGCAAAGTCGTCACGAGGTACCAGGATGGGAAGCACTATAAATGTGTAATTAAAATAAACAGCTCCCATCCAAAGTAGCGAATGAAATAAATAAATCGTTGTATAAATATTGTCAAACCTATTGTAAATGTTAATTAGCTGTAACGAGTAATAATCCGGGTTGAATGCTACGTATAGCAATTAAGGTAGGATTTAATAATCCATAACAATTGTTAACCTAAGAAAATAACTTATATTAAATGTAGAAATTCTTTTTTGTAAAGGTCAAGGTGCAATAGCAGCAGATGAACAACTTACGGGCGGACGCCTGTAGCGAGCGCCGTGTACGTCCAAATAGAACACAGGCGAGAGTCGCTACACACATAAAGTACAGAGAGAGAAAAAGTAAAGTTAGCGCCGTTTACGAGAATGTTACACGACAGTAAACGGAGCACAGTTATCTCTGTTAGAGTTGGTCGAGGCAATCTTAGGCAAACATTATAATCAAGGCAGAATCCCGAATAAACCGGATAGATATCACTATTAAACAAATAGAAACCAGATTAGGAAGTTTCTCCATGGCAACATGCCACCGCCCACAGAGAATTCCACCCAATAGTCAGAGTGCCTCCCTCATCAATTTGTTCGGCAATAGCCAAACAAGAGGCGAGTTATGTCAATGCCTACCAATCAACAGACCGGCACATAAGAGGGAGATGTGGCTTAGTTGGACGGGAAACCTATACGGCGTGGCTTAAATTGAATGTATATAATTGTGTGAAGCGAGAACTAAACAGAAGAGTATTACTATTTTTATATAGCAATATATCGCGTTATATATGGTTCAGTCCGATCTCTCGGATTCGCGTAAGCCATCCTTGTATATAGTGGTGTACATAACGCAGAAATTAAGGTGTAACTCTTAAAGGCTTTATTCGTCCGACCTCCTTTAGACTTTGCCCGCACTTGACCTCAAACTTAATTCATGTCATAACTTAGAACTTAAAACTTAAATAAAGAACTTTTGTAAAGTGCAATAAGTTATAGTTCAATAATAATTCTATTTTTGCTTTGGTGACTTCAATATCCTGCCGTTCCTCAAACTCCCTTTTTCAAAGTCTTATTATCGGGAAACCAACCTTTGCGCATTCTCCTCGTTAATCGCAATTCCTCGCGATTACTTAACTCCCGAAATACCGGCGTTCTACCCTGGTGTGGTCTATCCCCATCCTCCGGGCTATTTTGACCCCGTCGCTAGAATAAGACCGCCCCTCGGCATAGGACACCCCATAGCATCAACAAATCACTCTCGTGGGATGTAAGGAAGGGCAACGCAAACCAACTGGGCATTTGTATCAAGACTGGAGTCATTGCCAGGAAATTACGCGATAACTCGGTAATTTATCACCCTTACTGGCAACCAGCGTCCCCCTTTCAAGGCTATTATGTTGTCCTAAGGATTACCTTCAAGGTTCCCCATAACTAGGGACCGCATTCAAGCACCCCCATACTACTACATAGGCTACTTACCGTTAAAAAGCGATCCCTTAGATGACGTAATTAAGAATTTAAATAGAGACAAAAAATAAAAAAAAAACACAAATCAATTATTGACTCAGCTTTTTTCTAGTGGCTCATAATTACCTTATTTGAATGGCCTAATAAAAACCCATAAACCAGGCAATCCAATAAAACCAATCATTAGTGTACTTGGTCAATTTAATATAAACTCTCAAAATATTCAGTAAATTTACTTTCTCCGATCTTAAGATACATATCACCCTCGCATATAAAAAATTCAGTTAATCTTTGCAATAAGTTAGCTAATATGAGTGTAACATCAGATGTGAGATTAGACAGTTATGATGTTATCTCATAATTCACTAAAGTGCACGTTGATGCCTTATTGGATTTCCTAGCCGGTATTGTAAACTCTTATGATTTGCCTTTACGTCCAACTCAATCATTGAGCTTATTTGTTTGTGCACCAGAAAGTGTAAATTTAGTTTCAATGGCAAGTTCTATGAACAGATGTTTGGCATAGCTATGGATAATCCCTTATCTCCCTTATTGTCAAATACATATTCAGAATATTTTGAAACTAGGCTGATTCTGTAGCAGCTCTGCAGCGCTATATATATATATATATATATATATATATATATATATATATATATATATATATATATATATATATATATATATATATATATATAACAAAAAGTTTTAGCATTTTTTAAGAAATATTATATATTTGTAAAAAGTCTTCGAAAACAATTGGCAACATTTAAAAGCACGACTAACGTTTCCAAATATTCCGCACGAGAGACAAATTTTCCCTTGTTCCCTCGCCATCTCCAACTCAAGGTCAGTTGAATTCTTTCTCTATATAATCCTTAGATTTTACAAACAAAACACTGTCTAATTTTTTTAGATTTCATTTTTTATACTCTCATACATTTACCCTTCTAACCATCGTGATTTCAATTACATTTACCCACAATTCGTGATTTCAATTATTTTAATTACATTTCAATTAGTTACAATTACATTTTAATAACTTTCCTTGATACCATTACTTCGTTACATATTTACCATTAACTTGTTACCTATTACCATTTACCATTACCTTGTTACATACCTACCATTACCCATCTACCTTACCCCAAGTTTAGTCACGACAAAAATTCCGTGTTAAACTCATGTTCATTTGTTATAATTAAATTCAAATTCAACCAATATAATTTCAAATATGTTCCATTCTTGTTAATCTATAGTATTTTTTTGTTGTATCCTCGTTGTATTTCATCCATTCCTTAACGAGTTCGTGTCCAACCATTAAGCCTAACTTCGCCATAAGCTTAGCCGCTCGAGCCTTTTTTACGATTCAATAACTCTCCTCAAAAACTTATACATATAAGTTTGTTGTGAAGTATTTATCTAGGTCCATACCACGGCGGCCCTATATCACTAAATTGGTGCCCAAAATTTGTTTAATTATCTCTCGTACGTTCATCCATTCTTAATTATAAAATCAAATGTAAATTTTCAACCCAGTCACATGGTTTCATATTTTTCGAGTCACTTACTCACGTGTTCATTTTCCAAACGTCGACACTCAACACGTGTTAGTTTCTAATTTCAAGTTTCCAGTTACATCCTTAATTGAATTAATAATATGCTTATTAAATTAAATTTATTATATCTATATAAATACAACGAGTGAATAATATTTCCTTTTTCGATAATTTTTATTTTACGCTCATTCGCGTGACTGAGTTTTACACACACATACGATACACACATCTCATACTATTTAAAAACACGATGGTTACATCAGCAGCTTCGTTGACAACTCACGCCATTACGACATCGCAGGCTGACCTTACTGTTTCCACCAATACGAGTATCTCTAATGTTACTTCCGCAAACATCTTTCATAATTCATCATCCATGCAAGAAGATCGATCTCGATACCTTCCTTCCACGATTGTCCACCCAAAATATGATTCGGGTAACCCCATTGCCTGGTTAAAAATGGCAGAAATTATAATGATGCATCACGCCATCTCTGAACAAAACCGGATTTTTGCATCACTCAAAATCTACCATTGGGTATCTTTTCGCTAATTAAAAACATATTGCTAAAAAGTGGTAGAATTGGGGCTTGGGACAAATTAAAATAGGCTTTTAGGGAGGAGTTTGGAAGATCGCAAGTCGAAGAGCTAAGGGTGATATTAAATACTCAGGAGATGGGTGACCGGCGTCTCACCCGATTTCCGGAGCATCTAAAAGACTTATTCGAACTAAGGGAGCTCAGTTAGAATTTTTCGACCTTCTGCTCACAGAAATATTTATGCGTGGGATTCCTGAAAATATTAGGCCACTCATCCGAATGACACCGCCCACTAATGTGGAGCAAATGACAAAGGCACCCGATGAGTTGTTCAATAACCCATACCTAAGCTGGAGATCTATTTCAATCCCTCAAGAACCATTTTCAAATGTGTCTATTTCACAAGTTCATTTACCGAGGGAGTCTTCAGAGAACCGACCAGAACTCGCACGTAAGTCACCCCCCCCCACCCTCCCGGCACAGGATCTTGCTGCTGTGTTGGAGAGGATAGAGAGCGATCTTCGTGCCCTAAAGGTGCGACAAGGGGTGCAGCGAGAGCACAGTCGTGAGCAGGGTATAGGGGAAGTCCGACACCGTTCTTCCCCCGAAAAAGAAACCAACGAGGAAACTCCAGCTCAAGAGGTGAGGCATGGCAGAATCATTTTCATTCTCGACCCAATTGCGCCCTTCGGGCGATAATTCTCAGGGTCTCTGCTGGTATCATTCTAAATATGGTAACAACGCCGTACGTCGTGTACAGCCTTGTAGCTTCTACCACGCATTTAATCCTCGTTCTTCACCTAATCCTTATTCGCAAAATTTTCACCCTCCGACAAATCCTGCTGTTCAAGTTTCTTTTCCCCAAGGTTCAAATTGGTGCTGGTACCATTGCAGATTTGGTGCAAAGGCATAAAAATGCTTACACCCATGCACGTACCAACATCATGTGTGTTTTTCAACTCCAATTTCTTCACATACCCTAATTTCACCAACCTCAAACGCGAAAATCAGCAAAACTCTACGTGTTCTCTTACCCAAAGTTCAAGCCTATCAGCACAGCATAATCCTTTAAACTAAAAGTGTAAGTGGTTCGTGGGTCAATCACCCTTGCAAGCTCAGTTTTTCCTCAGGTCGATCCTCCTTTTAGTATTTAAGACCCACTTTCTGGTTTTTCATTTTTGGTTGACACCAATGCTCAATGCAGTGTCATTCCGAACCTTTCCGGACGACAAAGTTTGCCTGTCTGACTTTGTCCTTAAAGCCGCTAACTCTTCGGATATAAGGACATATGGAAGGAGTAACCTCGAGCTCTCTTGGGTTACGTCGTGTTTTCCATGGACCTTCATCGTCGCCGAGGTCGACATCCATATTTTGGGCCTCGATTTCCTTTCGGCTCACGACCTTTTGGTCGATTCTCGCAATCACAAGCTTGTCGACAGAACCACTACTCTGACCGTTTCTGGTTCGTTTTTTTCTTCTCAGAATTCTATCCTGTCTGTCCGTCTTCTTACAACTGCTCCACACTTCCAACAACTCCTATGGGAATTTCCTGGCCTTAGTCTACCACCTTCAAGGGACGGGCCTATCAAGCTCGATGCAGTTCATAGGATAGAGACGACAGGAGGGCCTGTATTCTCACGTCCCCGTCGACTGGCCCCGGATGAAGCAGGAGTTCAAGTTTATGGGGGAGGCCGGAATAGCTTTTCCATCTACCTCTCCCTGGGCTTCACCGCTTCATGCAGTGCCAAAGTCTACGCCGGGTGAGTTCAGGGCTGTGGGTGATTACAGGCGACTCAATGCTTTTACCATTCCAGATATATATATCCTCTTCCTTACTTGTCTGATTTTAATTCTGCACTTTTCGATTGTTCAATCTTTTCTCGACTCAATTTGGTTCGTGCTTTAAACCAAATCCCTATTCACCCAGATGACGCCCCAAAGAGGGCTATCACCACGCCATTCGGTTCCTTCGCCATGAACTGAAAGCCTCACCGTCTTCGTAACAGTGGTCAGACCTTTCAACGGTTTATGGATCAGGTTCTGAGAGGTCTCCCCTTCGTATTTTGCTACATAGACGACCTCCTGATAGCATCTTCGTCTTTAAAGGAACATCTCTCTCCCCTTCGTCAGGTTTTCGCTCGTTTAGAAGAGTATCGTACCGTATTCAACACTTCTATGTGTCTTTTTGATGTCACGAAACTCTCTTGTTTTGGGGACACCACATTTCCCCTGACGGAATTCTTCCTCTTGAGGATAAAGTTGCAACTATTCGGGATTTTCCCCGACCTTCTACACTCAAGCAACTTCGTAGATTTTGTGGTATGGTAAACTTTTAGCATAGATTCATTCCCAATATTTCTAACATCATGCAACCTCTCTACAATCTGTTTTCAAAGTCTAAGAAGAACCTTCCTTATCCTGGTCTTCGGTAGCGTGCGAGTCTTTCTCTCGCACTAATGAGGCTATGGCTTCCGCTGTTTCCCTGGCCCATCATTGCCCAGGAGCCTCCATAAGCGTTGCTTCGGACGCGTCCGCTACTCATGTTGGTGCGACGTTGCAGCAGAAAGTTGGTGACTCTTGGCTACCGCTCGCTTTCTTCTCCAAAGCACGTATTCCTTCTCAACAGAGGTAGAGTACGTTTTCCCGCGAACTCCTCAGTGTTTACCTCGCTCTCCACCACTTCCGCCAATACTTGGAAGGGCGTGAATTTACTGTTTTTATCGACCATAAGCCGTTGTTTAGCGCGCTTGCCGCTAGTAGCACGTCTGCTGTGCATTTTGCCGTTGATTCCAGTCATCTTGACTTCATCTTGCAGATAACAAACGATATTCGTTACGTTACTGGTTCATCAAACGTCGTTCCGGACACTCTCGCATTTCATCGATTTCGGGCACGCACCTCTCCCACACTGCGTCCATAGATCATGCAACAATAACGCTCGCCAAGAACAAAATGAAGACACGCAAACAATGCGTGATTCTTCTCAACTCGTCGTTCGCGAAATCGACTTTCCGGACAGTCCTTCCTGGCTGACTATTCATTCCCTGACTGTCCTCATCCACTCATTCCTCTCGCTTACCGTCGGCATACTTTTTAAAAACTCATAGTCTCTCACATCTTGGCATTCGAGCAACTGGCAACTCATTACACAACGTTATGTGCGGCCAGGTATGAACGCCGACGTGGCCAAAAGGACCCGCGCATGTTTGACGTGTCAAGGCGCAGAGGTTCTTCTCCACACAAAGACCCCTTTGGCTGCTTTTCCTCTTCCATCGGCACGTTTTGACGCCGTTCACAACGATCTGGTAGACCCTTTGCCCTTACGCGTAGTTGCACATATCTTCTCACCATGTTCGACAGTTTTACTCGTTGCCAGAGGCAGTATCTATCTCAGATATCAGAGCTTCCACTGTAACTCGAGCTTTCGCCTCAGTATGGGCTGCTCGTTTTGGTGTTTCCTGAACCATCATGACAGATTGTGGTAGCCAATTTGAATCCCACCAATTGGATGCACTAATGTCAGTGCTTGGCTCTTTTCGTCTTCGTACCACTAGTTATCATCCCCAAAGCAACGCAAAGGTCGAAAAGTTGCACATGACTCTCAATGCAAGCTTACGCTCCACTGATCCCAACATCACTTGGTAGACAAGCTACCCTTGATTCTCCCGTATTTTCGTGCATCCTTGAATGAGGATTTGGCTTGCTCTGCGGCGGAACTTGTCTATGGTACTCAACTGAGTTTTCCTGGTCATTTTCTTTTCTTTTAACCGTCCTCTACCATATTATGTTCATCCTGCTACATACGTACGTAATTTAGTACGTGCGATGTCTGAAGTCCAGCCGACCGCCCCAAGAGTACCTTCTCATCAGAAACCTTTCGTCAAAGGAGATGGAAACATTTTCTCATGTTTTTGTCCGTCGCGACTCAACTGGCTCTTCCTTGCAACCAGTCTATGACGGACCCTTTCTCGTCATCTCCAGGAACCCGAAATTCTTTGTACTACAGTTTGGCACCAAGCCGGATACTGTCTCCATCGATCGCCTGAAATCCGCCTTTATAGAGGCCGCTCCCGTTGAACAGCCACTGTCTTCTCCTCCCACCCTGACTGTTAGTGAGCGAGTGGTTTCTCATACTTTTCTTCAAAACCCCCCGACGAACCATTCTCCATCCCGATCTGTTGCCCCGCTTTTGTTACAGGAGACCTCGTCAGCAGCGATGAGCCAGTCTCACAACGGCCAGACACCGTCAGACGCCAGTTTAGGGGGAACAGAACGGATGTCCTTCGCCCTTTCCCCTGCCCTCGAGCACGACAGTGTTTCGCCGCAAATAATTGGCCCTGCCAGTCAATTGTGTCCCCATGAACGAAATCAGCCACATGGGACCGTGACACGTTCTGGCCTCATCGAACCTAAATGTATATATATATATATATATATATATATATATATATATATATATATATATATATATATATATATATATATATATATTTTTCAAGAAAACCACTATTATAAGAACATAAGAAAAGAAGGAGACTGCAAAAGACCATTCATAGCCTACAGCTGGCAGCTCCTGTAAAATTATTGGAACATAAAGTTTATTATTATTATTAAAACGGTTATTAAAGCGGGACCAGTTTCGAAATGTGGTTTACCATATCATCTTCAGCCACTAACTAAGAAAAATTGACAAAGAAAATTGAAATATTGGAAATACATTAACAGGCAACTGACTTTAATCTGGAGGGGTTAGCTTTAGGTGATTAACAATATCCTTTAGAATGAGATTTGATATATAGAGGCTAAATTTATGCTGGCCTTCTAACAAATTGAAATTTGGAATTTCTTAGATGAGTAAGGATTCAACCATTTTTCTTTTTATTATAATCGCTACAATGGTAAACTATTTGGGCACTAGGGAAATCTATTATATGATTGGCCTTTTTTACATGTTTAAAAAGACTGGAAGCATTGCTCGCTCTACGAATGTCTCCCCTATGTTCATGTATGCGTTTATTTAATGACCTTCCGGTTTCTCCCACGTAGAAGGAGGGGCAATTTGGGGCTTTACACGGGATTAAATAGATTCCCGCATCCTTATTTTGCGATTCTGGCTTGGTGGAACGAAATGATTTTTTGATAGTTAGGGGATATTTGAAGGTGGTCAAGTTGGGATATATAATGGAGTTTAATCTGTTGAGCAAGATGGAATATGGTAGAGATAAGCAATTCTTTTTACACGTAAGATTATTTATTTGTTGGGGACGGTAGAATATTGCCCTGGCTTATATTTATAACAAAGCGCCCATAAAAATCGAGCGGTCGGCATATTCCCAAATAATAAAATAAAAAAAATTCTGAATTAAAATATAATATGCACAATTTTTATTACTCACTATAAAAAAATAGGATTGATTTAATTAGCATTCGGAGGCGGGGTTTGTGTCTGAAGTCAAGAAGCACAGCATGAAAAAGAATATCAGAGCGCCTAACGACGTCTGTCAATCGCCTTTGAACTTGAACCTAATGCTAGACTTCAGAATTGTGTATATTACTACTTGATTACGAATAACGAGGGATGTCGAGGACGTAATCTCCAACCATTAAATGGAGTGAACCCCCTATATCGAAATAATCACCTTAAAGTTCGAATTTAAATGGGGTTGCCAGACGTTATGCCTCCAATGTTCTTGCCATTAAATTGCCTAGAAGTGGGTGACTGTGTTTTCCATATATATATATATATATATATATATATATATATATATATATATTGGAAGGTATCGACCTCTTTCCCGAAGATAGGCTTAAAGGTGGATAGGCGTTGGATACACCTTGGTTTATACCCTGTATGTAGTTGCTAAATTAATGTCATAGATAAGGGTGGAGGTATATTTGGGTTCATTGGAAAACATATCCTGGTACCTACTCATAATTTCCTGAAGCTGGAATTGTTGGTCCCAGTTGAGTGTTCCGACATCAGGGCTGTTAGTTGAGGGAGTGTGAAGCATTCCATCTGGTGTCAAGGGCAGCTGCAAATAATCAGTGTCTCCTTTATCAACCACAGTCATCTTCTATTTACATGAGCGGTAATTTCTTCTAGGGTAGAAGTTTCGTCCAGTACTTCCGCCTGCTGCACATGGGCTATGCAGTGATTTGCCTGATAAAGCGTGGGTCACCGAGGAACCTCAATAACATAGTCTACCCTACCACGCCTCCCCAGTACCTTATAGGGTCCGTTCCGTGTAAAGATCAGTTTACTAGTATCACTACTAAGGAGTACCAACACTTCGTTACCTGGCTTGAATTGACGGTCTTATGACCTGATATAGAAGTATTGTACCGGGAACTGCTAATGTCAGCATATTGGGCAGCAATCTGGCAACATTCGGACAGCTTCTCCTGCAATTCGATGACGTATTGGAAGCTGGTTCTTTTGTCTTCATGGGGAAGGGGGGGTGCGATCTTCCCACATATCTCTAAGAACGGAGTGTGGACTTCTGACTAAATGATCATACAGTAGTTCAAAACCGAAAATCCAGTCTGGTCACTCGGAAGTCCTTGGACGGCAAACAAGGTTGGAATGAGATACCTACGCCACTCACGAGGCTTCTCGGCACATAACTTACGGAGGATAGCCTTCAGATGTCCGTGTATTCTCTCGATTCTACCATTCCCGCAAGGGTGGAAAGGAGCGATGAAGATGAGTTTCACACCTAGCAGGTTATTTGGTTCATTCATCAAGTAGAACGTAAATTGGGCCTCAAGGTACGACAGTATTTCTCGCGGAATCCCAACTCTGGAGAAAACTGTCAACAATGATTCAGCAACAGATATGGAGTCTATGTCCTATAGGTGTACACCCTCTGGAAAACCCGTCGGAAGATGCTGGAGAAACTGGTCCAACCAAGTCGATGGTAATGCGGGCAAATGGTTCAGTGGTGATAGGTATGGGCTGAGTGGAACTGGCCGTTCTTCTCGGTCCGCGGTTGGAGGTTCACTCGAAGAACCTCGTTTGACGGAGGGTTTTCCAAGAACCACATTTTCCCATGCCGTTATTCACGAGCATGGTGTTTAGTTCCTTCGTGAAGGTGCCAGGCCTAGTCAGGTTAGTAATGTGTGCATAATATATGCAACGAATTATTTTTGTTGATTTTGCATTCTCGATTTGCAGGTACGTAGGTGCAGATGTAACACTACTCTCTGCGACCGTTGTCTTGACAACTTTCTCGTAGCTGGCGTTAGCCTCTGTCCTTTGCTTTTTGTATGTGTTCCTTCTTTATGGACAGGTCATTGCGATGGTTTTATGTGGGCCACCACAATTGAGGCATTTCTGGAACGAACTTTAACATTCACGCCAGGAATGGTCTTGGCCAGCACACACAGAACAAACTGTGAGTGTGGCGTTGGTGTATTCGTTGTACCTGTAGCACTTTAAGCACATATGCAGGTCAACGAACTCCTCAAGCTCAATCTGATCGGGGCAGATGCGGACCTTAAAGAGAAGGCCGTTTTCTTTAGCTTTAATCGCCATTGTGGTTTTCGTGAATACTACTTTAAAACGTGGGTGCAGTCTTTAAATTTAATTACTTCGGCTACTTTTGCCCACTGGATTCTGAAAAATCTCGTCCGTGATTTGGTCGGTCGAGGCGTCGGCAGATAACACTTCTAAAGGGTGTTCCAATAACTTGGACCGATTTTAAATGTGAGTTAAGTTTAAGCGTCTAATGATTTTTTCCCCCTTTTCTTTCAGATTTAACAACTTCAGTCTTTGGCAATTTTAACCATGGAAAGATTAACAATCGAATAACGTGTTAAAGTTATCGAAGCCTATTACGAAAATGGACGTTCAAACAGAAACGCATTTCGGGCACTTCGCGATTTTTTTTTGGTCAACATAATCGACCCAGAGTGCAATTGGGAAAATTGTTAGTAAATTCAAACAAAAGGGGTCAGTGGCAGATATGAAAACGCCATTGCGTGCTCGTTTATGCCGTTCAGCTGAGAACATTGCAGCAAGTGCGCAAGAATGTTGTCGAGGATCCAGACAGCTCTATTCGTCATCGCGCGCAGGAATTGAACCTCTCCACAACAACGTTACATCGAATTTTGACAAAAAATTTGTCTCTACACGCTTAAAAAATTCATTTGACACAAGAACTCAAGACTGCTGACCGTTTGAAGCGCCGTACATTCGTCAATTGGGTGCACGAGCCCATTTTCATCTTGGTGGGTTTGTTAATAAGCAGAATTGTCGCATTTGGGCTGATGAAAATCCCAGAAGGAAGATTGTTGAAAAGCCGTTGGATACACAAAAGGTCACTGTTTGTTGTGCATTTTTTGCTAGCGGAATCATTGGGCTGTATGTCTTCGAAAATGATGCCGGCAATTCTGTTACGGTGATAGGTGAGCGATACCGTGCCATGATAACAACTTTTTATGGCCTGAATTGAATTCTATGGATGTCGAAGATTTGTGGTTTCAACAAGACGGCGCCACCTGCCACACAACCAATGCAGCAATGGCTTAATTGAATGAGAAGTTCCCAGGTCGCATCATCTCTCGAAACAGCGGGTCAATTGGCCACCACGATCGTGTGACTTGATGCCTTTAGATTTCTTCCTTGGGGGTCATCTCAAAAGTAAGGTCGAGGCCAACAAGCGAACAACAATTTAACAGCTGAATGATAGATAATAAGGCATATTGGTGAGATCGAGGAGAAACTATGCAGAGACGTCATAAAATATTTTGACCATCGAGTGGAGGTTTGCCGCCGAAACCTTGGCGGACATTTAGGCGATATTATTGTTCACATATAATTGCCATGACACAAATAACATGATCCAATAGTGAAATCAATAAATTTTCACCAATAACACTTTTATTTACTGCTAATTTTGATCCATCTTAATGGAACACCCTTTATTATGAGCATGACTCCTCCCACACTTCATTATGCCCAATCTATACCGATGATTTCAAGTTTGGTCTCGGTGCGAGTCCGGCTACTATATATTTAGAGGTATTTCAGCGAGACTGCTTAGAGTAGCTTCTAATGTTACTAATGAGCTTTCAGCAAATCTCTTAACTTTATTTTATTTTTCATTTTACCGATTCTTAGTGTTTCTGAGCCCCTCAAATCTTTTCACTCCTTGCTCTTTAATGCAGGAGATTCGGTCGTAGATGGTTTACAATGCGTCCATCTATGATACATTTTGTTTGATCCCTGATCATGTGGGCATCAGTCAATAATAAGTAAGCAGGTTCCCTTGGCGTTCACATCATCTTTGCAGTTACGTCAAAAAGATTTATTCCCAGTCTTTCGGAAATACGTATGGGGTTCTTTGGCAGAGGTAATGGAATGGATGTTCGGGGTTCAAGCTATGAACTCTCGATCCTTCGAGGTGGGTCTTTCTCGCCTTCGAATCTGCCGCATACTTTGGGATGTGGACTCTGTGCCGATTTTCTGTGATTGTATAATCTCAATCTCCCATCTACTTCTTGATTGTCCTGCCTTTGTACCACTTGCTCCCCAAGTCTTTCTACTGCGCAAATATAAGTGTTGTTGCCCTGGTATGAGTGTTTGACTACCAAGAGTCAAAACCTTGGGACTACTACTGGGTAGCCAGATAGTGTTCTAGGTTCGGGTTGGTGGCTACCAATTCGATTTTTCGGGGAGTACCTTTTGAAGGCTATCTTTTTTATTGCAGGCTGGGTAAAGGAAATCAGGGATTTCTTTATGAGTAAAAAACTTCGGTGCTGGATTCTGTATTCGACGGGAACTTGGAATCTTCAGATGTAACTCTCTTCACTCGAAAGTATTTTCCAATTTCCTTTATATGTAAATGTTCCGCATACACTACGGTAAACAATAGATATATATGCAATTAATTTTTGTACATTCGATATGAGTTCCAAATAACATCAAATTTGTACATTCTACTTACATTAATTTATTTTACGTTATATATTATTAAAAAATCTTAAAATTGTTAGTTAATTATACATAAGTAATAAGGTACTTTTTCTTAATATTTCGTCAATAAAATGGGGTCATACTTAGAGCATTTAATAGATTTGAATAGAAGTTTTTGGAGTTTATTTTATATGATTTGTTTCTAATTAAAGATGCTAATTTTAAGTAAAATAAAGCCATTATTATAGTTGTTTTTCTCTAAGATTAAAGTCATTTAAAGGCTGTTTCGATATTTAATTAGCTGACATGGTGAGTTCTGGGAAACATCCTTCAATATTTACGAAATGCCCCATTCCTCATTTTTAGTGCTTAAAGCACAAATTCTCCTTTAGATCCCCCATTCACTTTATTTAACTTCAATATATAGAGGCAATGCATTGCAATTATTGCATACATTTCTTTACACATTTTTATAATTATTCAACAAACTTATTATATTCTTCTTTCGTTTCTTTTAAAAACAGTAATAAAGTTATTCGTAGAACCGTAATAAAGTTTCTAGATTTAACAAAAAACGATTAAAGTATGCAAATTAGGAACTACATATGAAAATAAATAATTTGGAAAATATGGCTAAATTGTTTATTCTTTTTTCGTTAGGATATATATATATATATATATATATATATATATATATATATATATATATATATATATAGAGGGGTATTACGATACGGGGAGACGCTCTTTTATGAGTATTTATCAATCCGGATTCCCTTACATCAAATGTTATTTTGGTTCGATGTGAACTCATTATGATTTAATAAAACACTTCAAATGCTCATTTTTGAAGTCTCTGATTCCATCTAACAATGTGGGCCTTATGTACACAACCATATTCTGGGAGAATCAGGTTAGCTTTCCTTTTTATAGTTTATCGCTCCGTCCGTAGCTCATTTCGAGTGAATGTAATTCAAATAAGTTGTGTAGGACAATTTTGAGGGCTAGCTGATTAATTTAACTTTTATATTCCTATAGCAGACTTGTTGGCCTCGATTTTCTTTTAATGTCAATGTGCCCTACTTCGAATCGTATTTGTTTTTCCTCATTTAAAAAGTTTTTTAAAATTCGCTTGTCGCGAAAATCCGTTGAATTGTGCGTAATCTTTTTTATTTCCAATATATTTCTTTCAGTTGCCATAATTCGCGCACGTATCTCCCTTCCATCCGGGAACCCACCAGTGCATATCTATACATTATTATTATTATTTGGAACAGGGTGTACGGTACTAAAATCTAAAAATATTATGGAGCGGCAGGACACAACAGGGTACAAAGCCCTAAGTACAAAAAGTGGGCACAGGGGCAATAAACAAATGATGCGCGTTTACTAATATTTGCATTTCTAGTTAACTAAAAATGTGTATTTACAAACTATAAGAGAAAAAAACCCAGATTGTATTAAAAATCAGAAGAGGAAATTGGTGCCAAAAGATGGGAAGCATTCCATACGGAAGGTAGACAGTCGACCAAAAGATGGCGTACTGATATCGGGGCCGAACAGAGAGGGCGCGGAGGGGTGAGGTGGGGCCCATCACTATTCATTATATGCCCATGTGTGAGGCGTGTGTGGCCAATTCGCAAGCGACAAAGGACCACCTAAGAGCTCTGACGAGGTTGATAACAGCTAGCCGACGGTAAAACAGAGGGCTTAATAGAATGAAATTTGTTACCGATGCAGCCACCCCATTCTGACTGCTTGAAAGACCGAATGTAGTCCCTAATAAGAGGATAAAAGTTATGATAAGGTAGACTGCCATGAGTCGGTGTCCGGGTGGACGCAATTCGAACTGCCTCATTGGCTCGCTCGCTACCCTGGACTCAGACATGACTAGTAACCCAGCAAAACTCTACTTTGAATCTGGAAGAGTTCTTGACCAACCAGCAATGTATTTTAGAGACAAGAGAATGGTCAGAAATTAGAGAGCAAATAGCGTATAATACGCTTTTCCAATCAATAAAAACCGTAAAGGCAGTAAAATGCAAAGTAGGAAAAAGGCTAAGGCTAATAAAACTGCATAAAGCTTGGCGGTAAAAATGGAAGCTGCACGCGGTAACAACTGGGAGACTATAGATCCTGATGAGACCACTGCAGCCCCCAGACAATCGTCCGTTTTAGACCCGTCTGTTAAGAGATGACATGATGGTGTGTGAGATGCCGCATGTTCAATGAACATAACACGTGCCACACGAGGCGGGTCAACTAGAGACTTCTGCATGTCAGAGAGTCATTCAAATATTTGACAAGGGGAATGTCCACCAGAAGCGGGCGGGAAAAAGAAGGATAAAACTGAGTTGCACGATCCAAACAGGAAATGTGTTTAGCTTTACGAAGTCCCAAGGGCCGGTGCATGGATGGAGATCTGTCATAGGCGGCGACAGCCCCTGAGGAAAAGACACTCTTGTAACCTTCTGAATACGAAAAATATACCGTAGGCAGACCTTGAGGCGGTGGTGATGGAGCGGGAAAATACCAACATCTGCATAAATGCTCGGTATAAGGGAGGAGCGGAATGCGCCGCCAGAGAGACGCAAGGCCAGGTTGCGAATAGGACCCAGCATACGGAGAGATGAAGAAGAGGCCGAGGAATACACCTCACTACCATAGTCCAACTTGAAATGTACGAGGTATATAGCCTCCACAATGTGAGCCTATCACTTCCACAAGAGTATCTTTAGTAGGTCCACCTTTCAGACACATTTCCGTCGCAGCTCACAAAAATGGTGACACCAAGCGAGTTTGGGATCTATGGACATCCCAAGGAACCGGATCTCCGACACAAATTCACATTGTTCACTTCAGGAACAATGGGAGATTAACTTGCTGCCCCCACTTCGTGAAAGTTCATTGCTTTCGTCTCTGAGGCGGAACCCTTTATGAAGGGCCATGCGGTGATATTATCAACCGCCAACTGGAGGCAGCGGGCTGCGAATGCCGTGCGAGAAGCGGGGCAATAAAGAGCGAAGTCATCTACAAATAAGGTTGCAGACACCCCTTCGTGCAGAAAGGATACCAGGCTATTTATCGCAATAGCAAATAAAGTAACACTTAATACACTGTCCTGGGGAACGCCCTCCTCCTGGACAAAGAGATCTGAATAAGTGGCTAAAAAACTGGATAAAAGTCCCCTCCACCACTATTCATACAACTGGCGTAGGACTCGATGTGTTGTCATAGTGCTTCTCAATAACGAAGAAGACAACAATCGCATGGCAACCGCGAGCAAAGGTCTCACGGAGGGTGCCCTCTATGCGGACAAGATGTCCTACTCTGCTTCTTACGGAAGCTACACTGGTATGGAGTTAGGAGGCCATGGTATTCCAGAAACCATTGCAAGTGAGCAGTCACCATACTCTCTAACGACTTGCTAAGACAGCTGGCGAGGGTATTGGCCTATAACGGGAAGGAGACATGTGGTAGGACAGAATCCCCGGATCCAAATCGTTAAAAATACGGAGATGCATATTGACTAGGCCGGGAAACGGGAGCGGGGGGCGAGACAGCGCTGAGCGCATCTCAGCGGTAGTGAACAGAGTTGTAGGACTCCTGTGCACCGAACGAGCAACGCAGGCTTCGCCATCTAGCCCTGGTTTGTTACGTATAAACTCCACCGGGTAGCGCTCAACGCTGCTGACTCCGGCAAAAAAGGATGCCAATATATCGGCGACGCTGGCGGGATCACAGATGATTGAGCCATTGTTCTCAATGCCAGAGGGGAATTATCAGCATACCGAGCCCTGATTTTGTTAATTCTCTTCCGCAATTGAGCTGAGGTTGTGGAAGATAAGGAAGACACATATGCCTTCCAGGAGTCAATGCGTGCCTGACGGAAAGTTCGCTGGCGAATGGTTCTAGTTCGATTTCGGTCAATACGGTTCGGAATAGCTGGGTTCCGGCGGAACCGCGCATAAGCCTTTTTATAGGCATCCACCACAAGGGTGCAATCAGCATTCCACCATGGGACTGATGTTCTGCCTCGGCGGGAAAGAGTACGAGGAATTGAAGACTCTGCAGCGTCAAGCACGAAACAGGAAAAGTATGGAACCACATGCGGCGTGGTTCTCCGCACCGTTTATCGAAGTCCTCACTGACATCAAAAATATTAAGTTTTGATAGGGGAATGTTAGATTTCGTTCTAAGGGCCAAAAAGCGATCCGTTTTCCTCTGAGGCAGACCCTGAGTTGGAACTCAGGGTCTGCCTCAGAGGAAAACGGATCTGCTGCGAGGAAGCGAGAAGTGGAACAAGGTTTAATTTTCTCCATATACTATTATGTTGATTAGGAAGGGGGGGCAGTCTCGTGCAGAGAGGAACTCACCTACGCAGCCACGTCACCCGATGAGCACCCTCAAAGGTTGGGAGGGACCCGTGCACTCCTCATTTTAAAAACGAGTGGTTGCCTTCCGGAATTTCCCTTTAAGGACGCAAACACTATTACGCTAGGCAGCCACAACATCCAACTCAGCGCGGTTCAGCTACGGAACGGCGCACCCTGGTGAGGCAGGACCGGTACACTGACTAAAAAAATCCAGACTTAAACCTGAACAGGCACTAGCACCCACACATTCATTCAGCTATATACTACAACCAACCACACAGATACGCTCAGGCGCAATCAATCACACTTGAGAAAGTAAAAAGGAGGAGATAGAGGGGAACAGCATTTGTCACTTTTCTTATTATTTGATGTACCCCCCTCCTCGTATAATTTGCTGTCAATTTATTTCATTTTGATGTAAATAATACTGTTAATACTTTTATGTGTGTATTCATGTAACCCCTTGCGGATACTTCGTAATTTAGCAGCGTCCTGATAAATTCTGGTGCATTTCTGGTAGGCCTTTAGATCCCTGGTCTTCTATAAATTTCTTGTGTCTTATTTGGGCCGTGTGAACCGGGTTCTGCGATAACCTTCACAGGCATATATTAATACCCATTCCAAAAACAAAACCGGTGGTAATGAGGAGGAATATGATTGCTTTGTTCATAGACATTTTTGTCATCCGTTCTCTCCCATAGCTAAAAAGATCTGATCAAGGTTGAAGGGTGGGCTCGAACTCAAGGGAAAATAAATCCACTAAAACATACGGTTTGAAGCCAATGGAAACGAGCTGAAGTGGGAGACGCAACTGTTACAGCAAAGATCGCCGAATTTATAATTTCAATCAAGAGGGGTCGGATATATATATAACATTAAACTAGAATCTATTTAATTTCTCTAACAAAAATATATAAATGAAACAAATTTAGTCATACAATCTTAAACATTGAAAATTTAAATGATTTAAAAAATAAAATTACTTGAACAATTAATCCTCAGGTAAAAATTAAAATAGGAAAATTTAGAAGTTTTACTGTTAATTATCAGAATTAAAACTTAGCCTTTGATCAATGGGGCGAGTGTTTGGGTATACACACATTTTAGTACTCACCCCAATGGAAGTTTAATGGAATACTTGACTGACTATTATTTGGAATCAAGACGTGGAAAATATAGCCCTGCTTGAGGGGGTAATGTCTATTTACTTCAATTTTCTGGAGTTACAAACGTTTGTGTAGATTCTGACACATCATCTTGACTGGGCAATTTTGTTTCTGTTTTGGATGCAGTTGATTTTTTACTTTTTCTAGCTTCTATAATTAAAGCTTTGATGGCAAGCAACCACCTTGAGCAATAGGTGGTGTAATCAACCACCAAAGATTGATGAATAGACCACGCCATATCAAGATCATTTTCTATTAGAGCTGAAATATAAGGAAATTAATATATTAATATATATCTTACACATTTTTACTTCCTTATCTTCAGCACTTTCCTTATAAATCTCTCCTTCGAACTTCCTGCTAGTAACGTCATCGTTGCTTTTCACCTTAAATTTTGAGGGAGAAAAAATATTCTCATAAAAAACTAGGTATACATAAACTGCCATGGGACATTTGTAGCGAAAGTAGTGAAATGTGGACGATGAAAATATGCGGAAGGTATATAGCCCACCCAGGTCCAGAGGGAAATATTTAGGGCGTTCAGGACCAGGAGTTCATGCAACTGTCCAGAAGCTGATCAATCACATTTAAGCCAGATCTTCCAGAAGATCGAGCCAAAAGGCGATGCAATATTCCAGTGTTAGTTGTAGCATATATTTTTTAATGTTAAGAGATCATCGGGATGTATAGCGGTTGAAAATGTAAAAAAACAACAACATCCAGACTAAATTAAAGCAAACTAAAAAGGAATAGCAAAAACAACAACAATAAATCCCACCAAAGAAGGGATAGAAACGAGCCAGCAACAATTTAAAATGCTCGACCGTCACCAAACTCTACCACACCACAATCTGGTGTACAGTACCCAGCTCGCCACGGTATCGGGACAGGTGGCGCGCAGAGAGGTTCAGGCACTGCATCCTGTGAGGGTGTTCAATTCGGAGGCAACATAAAATTATTTGATACCATAACATTGGGAGATGGATCCCACAGATAGTCTGTGCGCATTGGCATACAACTTTAAATTCATGCGCTTGTTTCCCATCTTCTTTGCCATGCAGCTCTAGCAGGATGACCTGATATCTGTCAAGTAGCCTATGCGGGGAAGAGCGAAACGCCAGTCTTGTGGCTCAGTCTGCGCCGACAGCTTGGGGGCATCATCAGCGTGCTCGTTTCCAGCAAACCAGGAGGTGAAAATATTGACGAGCGGAAGGCAACGGTCACCAGGCGGACACCGGTGTGGTGGATCGAGTACACCTTCCACAATACACACTCGGCCACGAATGCATAAAATTCGCATCCATAGTCAAACTTGAACGAACAAAGGATGGATAGAAAAGCAAGGCAATAGCCCTATTAGCATCCCAGGTGGGTCATGAACATCACGGGGCGAAGAATGTCCATGGTGCAGGTACAAGAGACCCTAAAGCTGAGTATATGAGCCTCCCATGAGGGGTCGGAAAATAGCAAGGAAACTGTGCGAATACACCACTTCCAGGCAAAGACCGTTTAGGAATAAGTCCGGGTTGGGGTTGAAGCCGTGGATGGCGGCAGAAGTGCAACACATTAATCTTGGTCAAGGAAAAGCGAAACCTGTGAGCTTCGGCATGAGAAAGATGCAGTTCAATGCCTGTTAGATTCAACGATACAGAGTTGGCATATGGACCGCACCAAGAGATTGAAATATCGTCCACGTAGAGTGTAGCGAGAACATCTTTCGACAGAACCGAGGTGATACCGTTGATGGGGGAGACGATCTTCGTGCTCGATTGTGGCAGAGTGGGGTCCTCCACGAGTACGCGGAACCGACGATCTCGCAAAAACTCCAAGAGAAAGATTGGGATGCGTCCCCTCGTCCCCATCGTGAGGATAGTTTCCATGATACCATAACGCCATGCGGTATTATAGGTTTTCTACACATGGAAAAACACGTGGCGTAGTGCTGTCTACGAAGGAAGGCCTCTCAGAAGGCATTTTCCGGTCGAGCAGAGCATCCGAAGTAAAGTGAAACTAGCGGAAACCACACTGTAGGCAAAAGAGGTGGCCTCAGCTGTCCAGGAAAAAGGCTAGTCTAACATTCAATAATTTCTTCATTAACTTGCACACGCAAGAATTTAGAGATTGGGCGGAAAATCGGCCCGGGTAGAGTGATCTCTCCCTGGTTTGCAAAATGCGAAAAGCAAGCACAGTAGCGATTCGCTAGGAATCTAAGAGGATACCCTCCACCCAGATCCTGAAGAACAAATCTAACAGAAAGGCCATGCTTTGTTCACCTAGGGGTCAAAGAATGGCATACGGGACATCGTCCGGACAAGGGGGCGGTGTCCACGCACAAAGCGAGAGCGAGAACTCACTCAATGTAAACCTGTCGTTGATGGATTCTCCGCCTCTGGAGGTAAAGTTCAGTCGGCGGTATTTACCGATATCAGGACGTGCATTGAATGCTAGAGGAGCAGCATCCCGGGTAGAGTATGCGGAGAAAGCAGTCTCGGACGAGGGGCCCGAGATTGCGGTCCTATTCTCCTGGAGAAAGGGAGGATGGTCCTGCGAGAACTTGCCCCGAATTCTTTTGACTCGCTTTCACACGTCTGCTAGAGGGGTCTTTCCCGTTAAATGAAGACACGTATGCCCGTGCTTCGAAACAGAGAGGAACATAGCCCTAGCTAGACGAAATTCACCGACAGTGAAATCGTTCGGGCGGCGCTTATAGCGCATGCAGATATAACACTTCCCTTTGGGAAACGTCGCACACTCGGCTGACCACGGAAGCGGTGGGCGATTGTGACAGAGATCAGTCATTTCCCGAAAAGCGGACCACCGCGCCCGCGCCAAGCACCACAGTCTCTTTCAGGCGGCAGCGGGCAAGAAAATGATATTTGAATGGGAAAGTGATCACTACCATGGATATCATCGACTACCTCTCACCTAAATCCGGCTGTGCATCCAGAGAGCACAAGGACAGATCAAGACAGGGAAATGAAGGGGTTCTCTGGCAGAGATGCGTAAACTTATCCAAATTTAGGACACCTACCTCCAGCTCTTCGATCAGGTCGGCAAGGACCTAACCCGTGAGATTGATCGAGTAGTCTCCCCAGAGGACTGTCTACCGTTGAAATCCCCAAGCAGTAGAAAGAGCCTCGGCAACCGTGCCATGATGCGGCGGAAGTCTCCGGCCTTAAAGTCAGCTGACGCGGTAATGTACGAAGGAATAACAGTATACCACCTATCAAGGTGAAGGTGCACTGCTACTATCTGAAAGGAGATATCATGCCGGGTGTAAATGGCGCATCCAGCCGCCCGGCCCCATCGCGTGGTGTTGAGGTAGCAAAACCCTTATACCCCGTGAAGTTGGGCAGGGGGCACGCGCCCAAAATGGTCTCCTGCAAAAAGATAGCTAAGGGAAAACGGGACGAGTGAGCCATAGACAGCTTCTCCCAGTTGGCCCTGAGTCCGCCCGAATTCAATTGCAAGAATATGCCCTCCAGGTCTAGCTCGGAGGAGATGCGGGAGCCCTCTTCGAAGTGAAGACCTTCACGAGAATGGTCGTACGCTTCCCGGAGGCAGAACTCCGAGCACTGAAGGGGCTGTCAGCTTCGATGACTTATCGAGGGAGGTTGGGATCGCTATGCGAGTCTTTTCCTCCTTCCACCTCGACATCTTCGGGGGAGGGGGGGGGCACACATCTGGAGGAACGCCACCTCTGAGCCACCCAGTCCAGCATTGAGTGGAGGCGTAGAAGCCGAAGCTTTTTTTTGTCGCGGTATGGCTTTGAGTCTCCGAAGACGGCGGCGTTATGACCACCTCTTGGGAGTTTGCCTACTGAGAATCTAACGAATCAGTGTAGGCGCGGGGCCCTTACGCCTTACGGAAAATTGTCATAAGGAGGGAGAGGGGAGCCATACTTTTAGCCGAGGCTGGGTGTGAACCCTTTGTGACTACAGTTCTACCAGGGGTGCCCGGGGTGGGTAGAACCCGCAGGGTTCAGAATGGGCGGTGAAACGACCTTGATCATAGGCCTGGAGCGGATGGTGCCGTTTTAAAATTGAAGCATATCCCAGGCAATGCAGGGGAAGCCAGGACCAAGTCTTTAGCCACGCGAAATTAATGACGATACGGAGCCTGAACGGCCAGGATTTCCTTTTCAAGGAGATACGCACCACATTGCTTCGAAGAAGCGGGGTGCGGATCTCCACAATTGACAATACACGATAGACTTGTGTACGGATTTGGAGCAACTTACATGAGCGATTCGTATGGTCGAAGCGGTGAATGTCTTCACGAGGTAGCGATACCAACCGGCAGGCACCGATTCAGGGAGCCTGTCACAGTCAAATGTGACAGAGTTTAGGGGGAGGTCTCGATGCCCCTACCTGTTTTCTCATCACACATTCGACCTTGACCACTCCATGGTAAGCTAGCTTTAAGGTGGTCATCTATTGAGTAGTCTACGAGTTCCCTTGCATAAACCAGTCCTTTCACGAAGTTCATGGTAGAGTGCAGCATCATGCTCACCGGCGTGCATTAAGTGTCCGAAGGGCACTAATCATGGCCGCCTGGGAGGGATCTGACATATTCACTTGAAAGCTGCCGTCTGAGAAATTGGTCACCTTTAACTCTCTACCCATCAAGCTAGCTAATGTTCTTTTCTTATGGATTATGTTGACCTTGACCAACATGGTCCCATCAGTTGAGCGAATAACCAGAAAGTGTTTGAAGCCAGCGGGCTCGAAAACGCCAGGTAGTCTCTCAATGAGGGGCCCCGACATAATCGAGGCTCCACTCAGTGGAGATAAGATGTCCTCAATATATTGATCTATATAATAAAAGGATCCCCTATTTATAGCAAATCCAATTCTTACCACTTGCAAGTATCTTCATTTGTCTTTTTACCTCTGGGTGTAATTTATCTTCATTCCACATTTCAACAAAAATATTTATTCTTTTTAGAATGTCTTCCTTGGAGGTTATCTATAATTCAAAGTAAAAATAAATTAGTGGAGAAAAACTCATAAATAAGAAAAATAATGAATTAATTTAAATAAACTACTATTTAGAAGGTTCCTCCTGTTTTAATTACCAACATAAACAATAATACGGTAGTATTTTATGCTGTTATAAATCTAATATTTTGGTAAATACATTTTCCTATAAGCTCATTTCATTTCCTGATCTTTTGCTAAGAAGTTGTGTTCTGAAAGCTCTTTCTTAACCCTTAACAGTGCACACCCCCCCGACCAATAAAAAAATAGCGAAAGGCCCATGATTAAATGATTTGAAAAAGGCAATATAAATAAAACTAAATGGGATGTATGTCATGAGAGAAAATACATTTGCTGCTTGGGACCTTTTGGTCTGTAAGGTACTTAAAGGGTTAAACCTTGCGATACATCATAATTGTGTTGCTTCTTTGGCATTGTATGCAAGGATGATATTTAAAGTGTGAAAGTTTTATCTTAAGGGTTTTAGGAACACTACACCACAAGCTGCACTTGCACTGGATGCTCACATCTCCAATACATCTAGAGATAATAAGCCTCTAGACAACATACCCTTAACCTCCTACAACAACATTCTCTCCATCTCCCACAAACACAATCAACTACAAGACTTCCTACACAAAAAACATCCATATAGAACTCATCCAAGAAATAAACCACAACAAAGACTTTGCCCTTTCCACCAATACACCACCTCCAGAGACCACAGACTCGTAACCTTAGTACACAACCTCATTCCATTCACTGGAACCACCATCTAAACAAAAAAATACCAACAACTACAAAAACACGAAAATACAATCATTAGAACAAGATCAAAAGCTCAGAATACAACCTGATACATATACCCCCCACCCCAAATTTCCAGAATACCTCAAAACTACACACATACCCTAGAACCCCTCACACAACTTCCAAACCTCTTCATCTGTGGCAATTTTAACGCTTAACCGGTGGACATCATCAATTTATGTTCCCTTAGAGAACGGCGGGTAACATCAATTGATGATTCAAAAAGTTTCCTGCCATACAAGCATCGTCAATTGATGTTCTGTTGTTTTATTACTAATTGGAAACTCCTTGAGTGAAAAGAGTTGACAGAATCACATTTGAGCTTAATTTATATATCATTTTTCATTCCAGTATAAAGATGGAGTCTGAAGCTTCAACGTCATCAAATTTTCCAACACGTAGAAAGTTACGTCAGAAATAGTTTATATTTTTTTCATTAATCCTTTTAACAATTTTTTCTAACATTTAGAATAATAAAATATAGTTTACATTGCATATTTACTTAAATAAAATAATATTTTAAATGATAAATGACCTCCTGAGAAAATATAAAATTACTTGTTTTTCCCCTTATGGCACAAGCTCTGACGCAACCCAGACCAGCCGGTTAATGGTTAATGCACACCACCCACCCTGGCTCAAAACCAAAACAGCAGACAACAGAGGCATCCACATGGCAGAACAACTTCATTCAGTCACCATACTCAACCAGACAACCCCTCCAACATACAAAATAACACCTCCCCAGACATAACCCTCCACTCACCTCAACTAAATACCACAACCATATGGAACACAATAGCTGACCTCTCCTCAGATGACACACCCACAACTAACCTCCTTCAAAACCAAATATATAAACTACAACACTAACAATTTCACTTTAAACAACTATCTTTCGCTAAACAAAGCACTACACTACATCAACAATACCATCACGCAGGCAAGCAATAAATTTATCACTCAAGCCACAGAAAAACATACAACCCCAATTTCAAAAAGAAAATAGCAGACTGCAAAAAACAGCAAAACATTCAAAAACAAAACAGGGTGCATCACAGCAAGAAACATGACATCCAATTACTCAACACCCACATCACCAACCTAATCACTAAACTGCAAACAGAAAGCTGGAACCAATATATAAACACAATAGACCACAAAACAAATAACTCAACTCTGGAGAACCATAAAGAAAATCCACACATCGCATACCACCTCAACATCCAGAAAACACTAACCAAATATTAGCTTCTTCCTAATGCAAAGACGAATCCACAAGAAAATCCAGAGCACACAAATATTCAAAGAACAAGCTCCTCCCTTTACCAGAGAAAATGTCCAACAAACCATCAAATCACTCAAAAGGTCTAAAGCCAACTGGTTGACAACATATCTAACATCTATCTCAAGCACCTAGGCAACACAGCAATCACAGATATTTCTAAACACTCCTGGCTCACCAACACAATCGCCTCAATCTGGAAACTAGCCTACATCATACCCATACTCAAACCATACAAACTCAACCCAACTCTTACCACCCAAGCTCACTTCTGTGCACACTATCAAAAACACTTGAAAAACTAATAAACCAAACAATCAGTCCAAATATACCTCTGAGATGCAGCAGTTTCAGGAAAGTGCACTCACTTATGACCTTACAAAGCTCAGACAATACATAATCGATGGCTTCAACCAGCCCTTAATCCTTTCATGTAAAATCCTTGCTGCAAAGCAAAATCCTGAACAACTTCCCCAATAACAAAAGTGGCTAATAAAGTTCATTTTTGGCAGGCAGGTCAAAGTCACCTGTGAACCCATAACTCATACACCTGATCACTCCACAATGGCATCCCACAAGGAGTTATTCTATTACCCCTAATATTCAACTTATTCGCACATAACATACCATAAAAAAACATTAATCAACACCCCATATAACATCTAATTCACAGCACAATAGCTCTCAATTACAACAGCAAGCAGGACACTCCAACAACATATAAACACTAGAAAACTGCCTCACACAAAACAGCAGTAACGCTTTTCACTTTTTAGACCAAACTATAGGTTGTTTGGAAAATACTGACCAATTTTTTTACTCACTTTTAAAAGTTGATTTGGGTTGCTGTTTTGCAGTGATTCCTAAAAAAATTTACATGCTTAATAATTGATGTGTACTCTAATAATTTTCCAATGGCTTGATTGTAATGAAGCACCCAAACATTGCCCCAAACCAAAGTTGCATCACCAGACGAGTATCATGACATTCTGGTGGTCTACTATTGGTGTTATCCATTACAGCTTTCTCGAGGGTAATCGGAGCATCACAACAGATTTACTGCAAGTAACTTGAGGAAATGCATCTTCACTTGGGAAAAATGAGAGCTGCACTAGTGAATCAACAAAGCCCAATTCTACTTCATGACAACACACAGCCACATGTTGCATGGATGACACTGCTAAACTTAATGACTTGGGATATGAGACTTTACCACATCTTCCATATTCTCCTGATCTTTCATCCATTGAGTACCATTTTTTCAAGCAACTAAACACTTCTTTATGCAACAAAACTTTTGAGTCTAAAACTGAGGTGGAAGTTGGATTCAATGATTTCTTAGGATCAAAGCCAGTGGATTTTGATTGGAGGCATAATAAATAATCTTGTTCATCAATGGCAGAGATGCATAGATGTTCAAGGCAAATTTTAACATATGTGGTGTTTAATATTTCAAGAATAAATGTTTTTTTCTGAAAATGGTAATTATTTTCCGAACAACCTAATACCACAAATTTAACAAATACCCCTAAATCAGACTAAACGGACAACATTTGCCACTAAACAAAACCCCACCATCCTTCGACTTACACTAGACACTCAGATGACATTCAAAACCTACACAACAAACATTACAAACAAGGCTACAAAGAAAATAAACTCTTAAAGCACTATCACACATTACATTTGGACAACAGAATGAGCCTCTTACCATACTATACAAACAATTCATCCGCACCACCCTCAACTATGCAGCACCAGCATGTCACCCAACTGCAGCCAAATCCTGTGCAAACCAAACCACTCAGAACAATCAGGATGCACATGCAGCACACCCACCCCACACTTACATGCTGAAACAAAAGTACTCTGGATCAAAATACACCTAGACATGATTGGAACCCAACACCTAAGCAAAGCATTGACCTATCTCCCCCTCAAACACCACTTGACAGCAAAACCCCATCACACTACTTCTAACACATCTACAATAACCCCCCCCCCCCAAACCCTAACTTAATCAAACACATCCACATTAACTTCACCTAAAGATACATGAACACACTACCACGAAACAGGGTGTCTACTTGTTTAGTGATTTTGAATTCAAGGACTTTTTTATAAATAATCAAGGAGTGGTTTTAGCCATTGCTTTTTTTTCTTTAAATTATTAGTTACACGACCCTTGTATGTTTTATTACATTTATGAGACATTTTTTTAATTAAATCATTTCTATCATCAAAAACTAGCCATTTTCAGTAATAAAAATATATTTTAAAGCATTTATTTTTACTCAGCCACAACACAATTACCTAAATTATACTTAGCAAAAATATCCATTACTTTCCACTCTTCATAACAAAGAATTTTTTGCTTCAAAATGACCCCCAAACACTGAATCCTGAAGCATTTAGGAAAAAATCTGAAATATTTTAATTGAAAACTAAATGTATTACAAAGCCGAATGAACATTCATGATTCAGAGGTTACCTTTTAATTTTATTTTTTATTTAATGCTTGATTGGTTACAATTTCCTTATCAACAAGACTCATTTTTGCTTCAAAATCCATTTTTAGTGTTTGTTTTTCATCTTTTTCTTTAATCAGAGCATCAGTTTGTCTTTTCTTGTCTAGCATGTCTGTAAGACTTTTGTCCTGCTTCCTTTTCTTTTCAAGATTTTCTTTGTACAGGCGAGAAGAATTCCTAACTGCATGTATAAGTGACAGTCACTTTAAACTCAGTTAAAGGCTTCTCAGTTGCAACCAAGACTGCTTGTCCGTGAGTGAGGCACAATATCTCATAAATAAAGCTCTTGAAGAGGGAGGTAATTGGTGAGACAGATTGGTTAAATCCAAACAGAAACTAAACTGCTTGAAAGATTTTCTGTCAACTAAATCTTTCTTGATAGAATGTAGCAAGAGAGCATGGCACACAAATCCTCATAAATGAATGGCATCATTGGGGAGTCAGTTTGATACTGGACCAGAAACCCTTCCAATTCCGACGAAATCTTCAGAAAAAAATATGATCTTATCAGATAGAAACTTATTGCACAGAGCCTCTTTCATCATGACATATGATGCACTTTTTGGTTCTTTGTGAGTATTCTCGATTGTTTCAACAAACATCTTGACTTTGGGGAGAAGACTAATCACCTTTTGTTTTCTACCCATCTTGTTGAGCAAAATTTCATAGGGAAATCAGATTGATGAACTTCATTTGCTTGCAAAAACAATGTTTGTCTCATTGGAGAATCTTTGAAAACATAATATAATGTCAACAAAAATTTGCCAACGTTCCAAAAAATGTTCTCATCAGCAAACTTGAGGCTGCCAGAAACTACATGCAATGAGCATATGCCACAATCAAGTAGAGGAGGAGAATTGCCACTTCTTTCAGCATTCAACAGCCTTAGAAACTTATGGTTAACATTTGGGCCGTCCATTGATACCCGAATAATTTTTGATTGGTCGAGATTCGATACCCCTTCATTAAAAGCTTGAAGCAAGTCTTCAGCTCTTCTTCTGCTCAGAAAAACTGAAGTAAGGTATCTAGTAATGATTTTATTCCTCTGCATGAAATGGACATGGATATCCATCTAACCACGTTGTGTGATCTTATTAAGGGACTCGTCAAATGAAATAAAGTAGAAGGAACTACCAGCTAAAACCTAAAACTTTGACCAATTCACCAGAAAAATGAACAGAAATTTACCCCTGAAGCCCCAGTTTACAATGATGAGCGAGTCATGACTATGTGCAGACACCAGAAAACCTCAGTAACAGAACTGAAGAAGAATGCTGGAAGAAGTTTGGCAGCCCAGGAGTTTTGTTAGCAGCAATGACACCATATGTTTGACAGATCTTATATGGCTCTTCAAAGCTGCTTCTCCCATGACAGAAAGCCATATTGTTTTTTGTTTTTTTGCAAAAATTACAGTATGTGTCTGTTGGATATTTGCCTTTTCCAATCCAATTGTGATAGGGAGACTCTTAAATAGGCCACTGCTCTTGAAATGAGGAAGTGCGTCTTGGACTTGTTGCCCAAACGTTTCTACAACAAAGAAAAAAATCTATAAGTACACACCATGAATTGAAACAAATGTTTCAAATAAAAATTTTACAAGTGATTGCCAGATAGAATAAAAAATTAATTTTATAAGAAATATAAATAATTATGAATAAATATAAGTTAATCATATATCAAGTATTATTAAGTAACTACAGGAGACTACTATAACTAGAAATCAATATATAATGGCTATAACTACTGGGTACAAACTATTCTTCAGGCAAAGCATCCCAAGCTTTGCCCGAAGAATGAAGAGGGGTCTGACAGGACAGCAGAGGGCAGGTGAAATGAAAACAGAAAAAAGACCTAGGCTGGGAGGTGCCTGAGTGGGCTCCAGTCTTCACTACATACAATTGACCAGAAAGCCAACTGTACCCCTCACAAGTAAAATTATGCAACTTAGAATAGCGAAAAATAAAAAAGTGCAATAAACATCATGGGACATTGATGAAGGTGAGGTATTTAAGGGGAAAATCAACTCACCAGTGCAAAAAAAACAAGAATAAGGTATCCAAGCGACAGTCACAGAAGTATAGCGAGCATCCATCATAAAATACAATGCATTCAAAGCATACATATGTTCACTCACATTAGTGAGTAGATTAACTTAAATATTAACTTATAATATTACTATTTTCCTAATAGACATTAAAAAGTATATATATAGTAAATTTGAAAAATTGAATTTGAACAATCACTCAATGATTTATTTTTTAAATTCAAGGTCCATCTATCTTTTTCATCAAATTCAAGGACTTTTTAAGGATTTCAAGGGCAATAGACAACCTGCCAAACATCATAAATGAGCAACCCCCCTTCCTGGTAATAAACTGATCAGAGAAATCCCATCACTGAACAAACAGAGTAATCCTATCTCAACTCAGGTCAGGCCACTCCACTATACTCCAACAATACAAACGTGAAATAAACTTTGCCCCGGCAACAAGATGCACCAGCTGTAACCAAAGCTCAGTCATCAAACACCTAATCATACCTCACACAAGCATACACTAAACACAATATCTCATCTCTTAGGGACCTGCGGATCCACTCAGGAGCATGGTAGTCTTCCACCATGCAGAGGAAAGGTAGGGGGACAGCAAGTTGTTTTTGCCATATCCATTTTATTCTGTTCCTTTCTTTTCTATCTATTATTATTGAATTATTAGAAGAAGTTTTAGCTTTACAGGAGTCAGTCAATTAGGTTTCTAATTTTTACATTATCTTTGGAATTCATTTATACCTAACCAAATGGTGTCTCTGTTTTAGGGGAAATGAACTCATAAATGCATCATCAGTTTCATATGTTTTCAGGGTATAATTGATAACTTCTCTACAAGTTTATTTCATTTTTAAATTGCTTCTCTGCCTATTTTCCTAATTTTCAAAATTTCTCTGTTGGTATAGTTTCCAAGTGCAAGTGCATAAGTTGCCACAAAAAGTCAAATAGTCCATAAGTCTGTATGCATGAGCCCATCTCAAGTACAGGGGACAAGAGGCAGCAACCCTCTTTGATAAGCAGTCTGGGGGGCTGCCCTGACTCCTGTCATGTCGTCAGTGTTAGCAAGAGAGAAACACTGGTCTGGAGTTTATACAATAATAATTAATAATACAAATAATAAAAAGGTAAAGTAGTGCTGAGTGGGGGTGAGGGGAAAATGCACCAACAACTTTCCCAGGCCCCATCAGAGAGTTCAAGTCAACCCAGTGACAGGGCTTCCCTAATTTGCCCTCAGTCTGTGAGAATGTGCAACGCCTTTGTATATCATGGAAAAGGATGATGTTATTGAAAAGAATGAGGCTGAAGGATCTTTGCAAGATAATGTAGGTCTGGCAAATGAAATCCATAAGGTACTGGTACTGATGATGTATTGTGAGCATGGGTGTCCTGGAATGATGGAAGTTAAGAGTAAAGGGTGAATGTATCTTTTGTGCACTGATTGAACTGGGGGCAGATTTCTTTAGTGAATGCTATAATATTTAGTATGAAGGTTTGTAGAATGGTATCGCAATTAAGGGTGTTAAAATGGATAAATATCCATTTCCATGGTGAATGAGAGGAAGAGATGAATGAGGGAAAAAGGTTAGGGATGAAAAACCTCATCAGCCCTAAATATTGAGAATTGCATAATCTCCCATTGACTATTCCTAAACCTATACCTTTTCTGCAAACTTTCACTACCATGACTTGCTATCATCTTGGCAGTTCCTGCACTTATTATAATTACTCACATTTCAGACTGCCATTTTCGCCAATGCTTTAAAATGAGCACTCTGTGGGCTTAGGCTCTACAATATATGATCCTACATCCATACTGATCCATATTTCATGAAAGCATTGTGCAAAAGTACAAACCTCTAATGTATCTTGATCTAAATTTTTTAAAAATTGTCTTAATTTGCTTTCCACTTCAATCAAAGATTCTGTGGAAGGTTGGAGAGAATCTTCCTTTAATTTTGGTGGTGTATCAGTGGGTGGAAAGCTCTTCAATGGTAGTTTCGATGAACTGAAGAGTAAAAACAACTATGTGAGAATCCAACCTTCCTGATAGATAATATATCCTGTCAAATGGTTCAATCTACATTTTCAAATCAAACTCAGTCTCAGCTACTAACATCAGGTCATCAAAATACACCCACATAGCTCCATTATTAACTTCATATCCATATCCTTTACATCTGTTCATACTTCTCTCAGTATTCAATTTACTAAGATATTAAATAGGCATGATAATATCACATACCCAACATATGTACCTATATCAAGCCAGACTTTTTACCCTAATGGATGCCTTACTTTCTACATAACTTTTCGCACAAGCCAACAATTTACTACCTATTCCATATTCTTAGAATCTGCCAGTTGTAATATCTCTAAATACACTTATTGTACAGTGCACTATCACACTTATTCCCAATTTAAGATATCCCCATTCTCACTCTTTCTATTTTCTGCTTTCAAGCAGTATTACATATCTCCTCTCTTACTGATCTTAACAGGCATTATACTCAATAAAATTTATGTTATAATATGAGCTTTAAAAATTTGTCAACCTCCCCAAAGTTTGGTGGAGTAACATTATTAAATCAATTAAGGCTAAAGGAAACTAAGAAAAGGGACCACTGATGATGAAAAGTATAATATAGAGGAGAAATAAGATTTTAAAATGTATATATCACAAGATAAAGTTTAAATACCAATGGATATGCCCTCACCCCCAAAATATGGAACTGTAAATAAAATATAAGTTGCTGTAAATAGCACTTATATTTCTTGAATAGTTACTTACATTGGCATTTGATAAGTTGGTGTCACACTTGAGTCAATGCCTGAATTCAATGGTACAGGAATTCTTTTCTTCATCATCCGGAGTCTATTTGATGATGTCTGATTAGAGTTGGAAGCATTAAATGACATTTGAGGAGGATCATTCCAAGCTTTATCATGATTCCCTAGAATATGGAGGGCAAAATTAAATATAAAGATCAAATCTAAAAGATGATTTTTATAGGAATACAAAGATGAAGCAGTGTAGCCTTAGTTTGAGGTCTATCAGCAACTTTACAATTATATGACATATTAAAGGATTAAAAATCTTTAATGTATATGAATTTATTTTTAGACTATGTGATGAGCAATTTCCCCAGTGCTGGGTAGAAAGTGCCTGAGGCATATTTGCTAGTTAATGCTTTCTCTTTTTATGGAAAGTCATAATTATTTGAATTTCACTATTTTCAAGGATATACTTACTCTTAGTAATAGAATGCTTCTCTCATTAGCAGGGGAGTTTTTCTACTGATTTTGGTAGAATATCTGTGTACTGGAGGAAGGTGGGCAAAGTCAATGGCCCAACACACCCTGTACCTAATACTTGCCCTAACCAGCAGGCTTTCAACCCTTACAGCAGGTAGGGACCTCACAGTGTACAATGCCACTCAAATAAGGCTCATATGAGAATGAAAGTGTGCTAGATAGAAGAGCAAGTTTGAAAAGTGGTATTATGCTATGTAATAAAGAGAAGTGAGATAGGTAGGTCCACTAACAGGAAGAGTAGGTAATCAACATTATTATGATACCCTGGTACTAGGTGATCCCAGGATGGTTACGCAGTTTACCAAGGATACCAAACCAAACTCTGTCAAGATAGGAACAGTCCTCCTGGTAAAAGTATAGGTAGAAAAGGTTGAGGGGAGAGCTGTAATAATAATAAATAATATGAATAATAATAATTAATACTAATAATAAAATAATGTATAATGACACACAATTATAATACATAATTAATGATAAATAATCATAAAAAACACTAATAATAAGTAAACAAGAATGATCATTTTGTTTTTCTAGGAGCCTATCTGGCAACTGCCCACTTGGGCATAAGTCGCCGGAATCAAGACAGCCTAGCACTAGGTTAATTTAAAATAAGAATATGAAAACACAACAACGATAAAAAGGGAAGATGGCAACAATCTTTTTCTTTTAAGAGCTCATCTGGCAACTGCCTACTTGGGCATTAGTCGCCGTATTAAAACTGTGCCGAACAGTCTGGGGGACGACGCAGTCGTCGCAATAGGGAGCAGGCGAGCGCTCCATCAAATAGCGATGCGTCACACGAGTGTGTTCGATTCGGAGACGACAGAAAGCGACCTGAAGCCGTCGCGGCATTGGGGGATAGGTTCATGGAAACAGTCGCGGCGCAATGGCACGCAACTTTAAGTCTCCCATCTTCTTTGCCAAGCAGTCCGAAGAGCTGCCCGTATTCCTGCCATGTAATCGGTGTAAGGAAGGGCGAAACGCTGGTCCAGTCACAGAGTCCTCGCGGACTCTTTGGCGCCCTCATTCCCCGCAATTCCTACATGTCCGGGAACCCAGCAGAAGATAATCTCGACATCTGCCCGACTCGCAAAAACCGTGGCGTCACGGATATCGCGAACCAGGGGATGCGGAGATTCCAATGCCCCGAGAGCACTCAGGGACCTTTGAGTCGCTATAGATCACAATCCGCTCTCCGAACCGGGCACGTCGCGTAATCTCCCGTACCGAGTGGTGTATTGCCACCAGCTCGGCCGTGAAGACAGACGCAGCGCCTGGCAGAGCCCCGCTGACTTCAAACCGAGGGGAGACGGCGCGGAAGCCGACCCCCTCTTGGGACTTGGAGCCATCTGTATACACTGGCACGGTTCCAGCGTGACACGAGGTGTGCTCCAAAGAGGTCGAAAGCAATACTCCCGGCGCAGTACAAGCTTTGGGAGCAGAGGCGTGGCGAAAAATAGCTAAATTTGGTACCCTCCATGGTGGCATCCTGGGCAGAACCAGGGGCGCCACCGGCCCAAGAGCTTTATTTAGCTCACGAAGGAGTTTCCTGGCCCTAAACCCAAAGGGCTTAGGGTATGACTGACGTCTCTCGGCGGCATAGGCACCGTCGAGATCAGCTGCGGATGCAGTGAGAGCTGTTGGCGACTGAGGGAGGCGCCGTGCTCGCGAGTACAGGCGAGTGATGCAATGCACGCGTCGCAGAGCAAGTGGCATCTCCCCAGCATCGACCAACAGGCTCTCAATGGGGAAAGTGCGGAAGGCACCGGTCGCAAGGCGGACGCATAAAACTCGCATCCGTAGTCGAGCTTCGAACGAACAAAGGATCGATAAAAAAGTAGGGCAGTAGCCCTATCAGCGCCCCAAGCGCTGAACGTCACGGAACGGAGAATATCCATGGCGCGGGTACAAGAGACCCTAAGGCTGCGAATATAAGCCTCCCAGGTGAGGCGTCGGTCGAATACAAGATCAAGGAAACGGTGCGACTCAACCACATCCAGGCGAACCCCATTAAGAAACAAATCTGGGTCGGGGTGGAGCCGTGGATGGCGGCAGAAATGCACCACCTTAGTCTTGGCCAAAAGAAAACCGAAACCTGTGCGCTTCGGCATAGCGAGAGACGCGGTTCAATGACTGTTGGAGTCGACGCTCCAGAGTTGGCATCTGGCCCGAGCCAAAAGAGATGGAAAGGTCGTCCACGTATAGCGTAGCGAGAACATCTTCCGGCAGCACCAGGGTGATGCCGTTGATGCTCAGGGCAAAGAGTGTGACACTGAGGACACTTCCCTGCGGGACACCCTCTTCCTGCTCCTTTGGGCCGGAGAGAGCTCCCCCTACCCGTACGCGGAATCGACGATCTCAGATATAAGGACTGGGAGGCGGAGAGTCTCCATGATACCGTATCGCCATGCGGTATCATAGGCCTTCTCCAGATCGAAAAACACCACGGCGTAGTTCTGTTTACGAAGGAAGGCCTCGCAGACGGCATTTTACAGTCGGAGCAGAGCATCCGACGTGGAGTGGAACTTGCGGAAGCCGCACTGTGCAGAACACAGATGGCCCCCGCTGTCCAGAAAAAAGGCTAGTCTAACGTTTACCAATTTCTCCATGAATTGGGCGGAAACCGGTCGGAGTAGAGTGATCTCTCCCCGGTTTGCGAAAGGCGAGCACAGTAGCGATTCGCCAGGAATCTGGGAGAAGACCCTCCACCCAGATCCTGTTGAACAAATCATACAGAAAGGCCATGCCTCGCTCACCCAGGTGTCGAAGCATGGCGTACGGGACATGGTCCGGACCATGGGCGGTGTCCGCGCACGAAGCGAGAGCGGAGCGCAACTCGCTCCCAGTAAACCTGTCGTTGAAGGGTTCTCCGCCTCTGGAGGTAAAGTCCAGCCGGCGGCCTTCCGCGACATCACGACGTGCATTGAATGCTGGCGGAGAGGCATCCCGGCTAGACAATGCGGAAAAAGCGGTCGCGAAGGATTCCGCCACGGACGCGGGGTCCGTGATTGCGGTCCCATTCTCCTGGAGAACGGGAGGGGGGTCCTGCGAGAACTTGCCCCGAATCCTTTTGACTCGCCTCCACACCTCTGCTAAAGGGGTCTTCCTGTTAAGTGAAGACACGTATGCCCGCCAAGAAGAGCGGCGGGCGTGCTTCGAAATATACCGGAACCTAGCCCTAGCCCGACGAAATTCAGCGACAGTGAAATCGTTCGGGCGGCGCTTATATGCGCATGTAGGCATAAGGCTCCTGTTTGAGGGCCGTCTCACACTCGGCCGACCACCATGGGAGTGGTCAGCGTGTAAAAACGGCCAGACGTTCTAGGAATAGTAGTCAGGCCCGCAGCGATGAGATTGCGGAGAAGAACTCAACGGCCTCATCTACCGACCTAAACTCCTCAACTGAGATAGAGAATTCAGTTATTTCCTGAAATGCAGGCCCCCGCGCCAAGTACCACCGAGGTAGGCTCTCAGGCAGCAGTTGCTCTGAAAATGATATTTGAATGGAAAAGTGATCACTACCATGGATGTCATTGACCACCCCCCAATCAAAATCAGGTTGTGCATCCAAAAAGCACAAAGATTGGTCAAGGCAAGAAAATGAAGCGGTTCCCGCGGTGGTGGGGTCGCGAGACCCTTATACCCAGGGAGAGCGGGTAGGGGGCAGAGGGCACGCGCCTAGCATGGTCTCCTGCAAAAAGATAGCTATCGGGGAACGGGACAAGACGAGCCTCCGCAGCTCCTCCCAGTTGGCCCGGAGTTTACGGCAATTCCATTGAAGGAATATGCCCTCCAGGGTGGGGGCCCTCCTCGAACAGAAGACCCTCACGGGAATGGCCATACGCTTCCCGGGCGCTGTTGGCCGGACAAAGCGCTGAAGGCGCTGTCACCTCCAGGGACTTATTGGGGGAGGTTGGGCTCGCCATGCAAGTCTTTTCCTCCCCCCTGCCTCGAAACCTTAGGCGGGCGTTGCGGCTTCGGAGGCGGGGGGCCCTCTTTTCGAGGAACCACCGTCTCCGAGCCACTCCCTCCACCACTAGGCGTGGGCGAAGAAGCCGAAGCTCTTTTGTTACTGTCCTCCTTTCGGGGGACAGCTTTAGGAACCCCGGAAGATGTCCTAGCGACCAATTTCAGGGGTGTTGCCTCCTGTGAGTCTAAAGACTCGGTGGAGGAGCGTGGCCGTTTCGCCTTACGGGAAACAGTCATGCTGGGGGAAGCCCTGGTTTTAGCCGGGGCTGGGTATGAACCCTTTTTGTCGCCAGCTTTACCAGGGAAGCACCCAGGTTGGGTAGAGCCCGCAGAAGGGCTCGAATGGGTGCAGAAACAACCATGCTTGTTGGCCTGGATGGGCCAGGAGCAGAGGGTGCCTTTCTAACTAGTGAGGCATATGACGTCCCAGTCAGAGCCAGGACCAAGTCCTTAGCCTTGCGGAATGAGAGTCGATCCTGGACCTGAATGGCCAGGATTTCTTTCTCAAGGAGATATGCACCACATTGCTTCTAAGAAGCAGGGTGCGGCTCTCTGCAATCGACACACTTGGCCACACACGATTTGGACTTATCGTGTGCAACCTTGGAGCAATTTACACAGACTTCGGGTGACCCTGACTTTGCACGTCTACATGAGCGATTTGTATGGCCGAAGCGGTGACAGTAATAGCACCGCCGCGGCAGTGGCACGAATGCTGTCACGCGGTAGTGGTACCAACTAACACGCACCGACTCAGGGAGCTTGTCACAGTGGAACGTGATAAAGAGTGTAGGGGTGAGTCTCGAGGCCCCTCCCTGTTTTCTCATCCCACGTTCGACCTTGACCGCCCCATGGTCAGCCAGCTCTAGGGTGATGTCGTCAATGGAGTAGTCAACGAGTTCCCTCGCATAAACTACTCCTTTCACAAAGTTCATGGTAGAGTGCGGCGTCACACTCACCGGGGTGCCACCAAGTGTTCGAAGAGCACTTATCTTGGCCGCCTCGGCGGGATTCGCCGCATTCGCCAGAAGGCTCATGTCCGAGAAACGGGTCACTTTCGGCTCTCTACCAATTGCACTAGCTAATCCTCTCCTCTGATGGATCATGTTGCCCTTGGACAACATGGTGCCATCAGTGGAGTGAATAACGAGGAAGCGCTTGAAGTCAGCGGGCTTGAAAATGCCAGGTAACCTCTGAATCAGGGGCCCCGATGTCATCGAGGCTCCACCCTGTTCACTTTTGGTCTTAGTCAGGGGCTCCCAAACCGGGGGGGGCAGAGGAGCTGGATGTGCCGATCTTGGCTTGGTCGCTTGCCAAAGTGGCAGCAGAACCATCCATCCCTGTAACCCCCGCGGATGGAGAGTAGCCCCGAGTCTTTTTCTTTTTTGGAGATGAGGGCAGGGAATAAACCCGCTTCTCACCTCCGCCGGAAGGAGCCCCCAGGCCAGATGGACCGGCCTCAGCCAGGTCATTCTCCGAAATGGAGAAGGTCCTGGTAGTTGTGGGGGCACCGGTCGGAGGAGATCCCTCCCCTCCTTGTACTGCTTCGGAAACCCTAGCCATTTGAGGAGAACTTGCATAGGGGCGGATTCGGGTTCTGTGCTTGGAACCGAGCACGGATACCCCCCCTCCCCTGGAAGGCCCTACTGTCTGAGGCTGGGTTTCCTCAAGGACCATGTCTATCTCAGGGGGAGGCCTCCAGTTGGCCCCCCCCCCCCAAGTCATCGCAGATCCCGTTGGCAGTATTGTCACTAGTCTTCTGTGGGGAGGCACAGGCCTTGACCCGGGCAAGGTTCAATATTCTTGCCAGCAGGTCTTTTGAGGGAAGCGACCCAAGGGGCCTGGCTTCCGTCTCCCCACTAAGGGGGTTTGCCCTACCGAGCCGCTTCGATGTGGAGCGGCTGGCTAAGGGCTGCCTGCTGGCTTTCTTGGCAGTCCCTTTGGAAAGAACAGACGGGACTGCCGCTAGAAAAAGGGAGGTGCCTGAAAGCACCTCCAGAGAAGGGGGTGAGGGGGTCCCCTACACCCGTAAGCGAAGGAGAGGAGTAAGCCTCCTCTCCAGTTAGAGAGATATGGAGGGTCCCCTGAGCAAGCACAGGGGGGGACCCTCCATTTTTAGGTGGAGCTGCCCGAGGGTGGCTCGGTTGGTGACACAGGGAGAATTAAGGGGAGATTTTTGTATTTCTCATCATTGGGCATGGTGACCCTATTTATTTCACGGGATGCAATCGCTCATCCCCTCTTGCAGTTGCCCACACTGCAAGAGGTGCTTACATGCATGGCAGAGCCAGGCGCAGTCATTTGGACCACCCCTCCTGCCTGGTGGCCTGGCAGTCCATCGGCATGGCGGCTCCACCTTAGACATGGCGTAAAAAGATAGATTGTGAAGAGGAGAGGAAAAGGGATGTGAGGAAGGTATGGGTGGGGATGAAGCAGGTTGTTAAAAAAAACATCCCGAACCGGAGCTCAGGGGTTAGGGAATGTTGTCCCCTCCCCACTCAGCCCCGATCTGGGATGGTTGGCTTGAGAAGAAGGTTAGCATCTACCCTGTGAAATTAGAGGCTGACCAGAGAAAGTTGTGGGAGAGGTTGTATGAAAAGCAAGGAAACAAGTATTTTGAAGGAAGGATAAGAGGCTAAGCTGGGGTTGGACGGGGTGCTGAGTCCCATCAGCACGGCGGCCAGGATGGCAAATCGTCGCGCCCCTTACGGGGTGGCAACAATCAGGAAGCAAGCTCCGGCATCGGGGGGAGTTCCGCCTCCTCCCGGGGCAGAAGCATACAACCTACAAAGAAAACAACAATAAAAAAAAAACCTAGTTAAATGAAGAGGTCAGCCTCTCCCCCCAAAAGTCTATAAGTCCACCAGTCAATGTGCACAAACATGTCCTGAGTACAAGGGACAGGCAGTAGCAACCCTGCTCATGCCGGTACCAGGACAGGTAATGTGCGCAGAGATCACCCAGACTGGGACATTCAACAAGAATGTGCCAAACAGTCTGGGGGACAATGCAGTCTTCACAGTAGTGTGCTAGTGAGTGCTCCATCAAATGGCGGTGCATCCCGCGAGTGTGCCCAATTCAGAGACTATAGAAAGCAACCTGTAGCCTTCGTGACATTGGGAGGTAGGTCCATGGGAACAATTGCAGCGCAATGGCATGCAACTTTATGTTCCCTTCAACTGTCTCCCATCTTCTTTGCCAAGCAGCTCATATTCCTGCCATGTAGTCAATGTGAGGAAGAGCGAAATGTTGGTCTGGCCGTGGATTCCTTGCAGACTCTTTGGCACCCTCATTCCCCGCAATTCCTACATATCCAGGAACCCAACAGAAGATAATCTCAACATTCGCCCAGCTTGCCAAAACCGAGGCATCACAGATATCGCAAACCAGGGGATGCGGAGATTCCAATACCCCAAGAGCACTCAGGGCGCTTTGTGAGTCACTATAGATCACAATCAGGTTTCCAAACTGGGCATGCCGTGTAATCTCCCATACTGAGTGGTGTATTGCAACCAGCTCGGCTGTGAAGACAGAAGCAGCACCTGGCAGAGCCCCGCTGACTTCAAACAGAGGGGATATGACGTGGAAGCCTACCCCCTCTTGGGACTTGGAGCCATCCGTATACACTGGCAAAGGATTCTGCCACACTCAGGATCTGAGATTGAGGTCCCCTTCTCCCGGAGAATGGGAGGGGGGGCCTGCGAGAACTTGCCCCAAATCCTTTTGACTAGCTTCCACACGTCTGCTAGAGGGGTCTTCCCGTTAAGTGAAGACACATATGCCCACCACTCTTCTTGGTGAGCATACGTGTCTTCACTTAACGGGAAGACCCCTCTAACAGATGTGTGGAAGCAAGTCAATATAATGGGCGTGCTTCGAAATATACTGGAATCTAGCCCTAGGCTGACACAATTCACCCACAGTGAAATCATTTGGGTGGTGCTTATAGTGAATGTAGGCATATCATTTCTGTTTGAGGTCCGCCTCAGACTCAACCAACCACCACAGGAGTAGTCGGCGTGCAAAACAGCCGGAAATTCTGGGAACAGTAGTCAGGCCTGCGGCGATGAGATTGCCAGAGAAGAACTCAATAGCTTCATCTACTGACCTAAACTCCTTGACTGAGATAGAGAATTCAGTCATTTCCTGAAATACAGGCCACCGCACCCGCGCCAAGCACCACTGAGGTGGGCTCTTAGGCAGCAGCCGCCACAAGATTCATCATACCAATAATATTACTACACTAGTGTGAGAGGGGGAGGGGAAAGCACACCAACCACTTTCCCAGGGCCCATCAGAGATCATGTCAACCCAGTGACGACGGCGCCTCCCTAATTTGCACTTTGGCCGGGAGGATGCGCAGCTATCCAAGGTACCAAGTATAACGAGGCTAGCCCCCTGCAGGGAAGGGGTCCTCTATTGGGAGGATTTTTGTTTTGGAATGGTGGTGGTGTATTTGTGCACCCAAATATGATCAGAGGGAAATATTACACAGTTTGTATCTCGCAGAGGTGTGTATTAGCTATGGTTTGTGACCAGGTTGGGGCATTTTTCAAAAGGGGGGCGGAGGGGGTGATCAATTTGGTTAATTTAGCAAGTGGGCAAGCAAAGTGAGCTCTTACAGGTAAAGGAGGCTTAGGTGACTGTAAGCTCCCCATTGAACAGGTAGAATAGTCCGTATAATCAGTTGTTTTTTTGTCCAAAGTTAGCATTTGTTAGTGTTCTGAAGGTGCTGTTTTGTGTGTATTGGGTGAAGGTCATGTGTGGGTCTAGGGTAACATCCAGTGTGGGGTTAAGGATGCATGGGAGAGGTTGGTCATTAAGGGTAGAGGGTGACTTGATTTTTGTGGAGAAGTGGGAATTCTGTTTAGCGTAAACAAGTTTTGGAGTTGTAAGTACCTGTTAGGGTTTCTGGAGGCTGTGGGGTCTGTCATGCAGGAAGAGGGTGCGGGAGAGGATGACACCATGCAGGACTCAGCCATGTCTGTTGAAAAGTTTGCTATCAATTTGTTATCGGAGGATGTGGTGTGAGTGTGTTGAATGAAGGCTTTGTCATTTATTGCAGCCATGAGTGTGCATTGTGTGTGTGTGTGTGTGTATGGCGGGAGGGGCGGGGGCAGTTTTGGTTGAAGCCTTTTAAAAGGGTGTTGTTAGGGTGATTAGTATAGTAGATGGATGGATGTATTTATGCTGGTCTCATGGCACACACTTCATGGTGATTGGACCATAATTCAATTTGGTGGTTAGCAGAGTAGTTGTTTTTTCATGAAGACAAGTTAGGTGTGTGAGAGGAGTATAATGGATTTGGTTCTGTTGATGTTGTCATATATTTAGTCTGTAGGTGGGGATATTTGGTGATTTATTTGGTTTGAGGAGGGGAATGACAGATGAGCATTTCAAGATGGGAAAATATTGTGTCATGAGTACTTAAAGATGTTTGTGAATGCAGATATGGCAGTGGGGGCAAAGTGTTTTTAAGTGTATGTTTGAGATATGGTCTGGGCCTTCAGCTTGCATTTTTTAGTGTCAATGTTGTGGTCTATATGTAATTTGCGTCTGTTTTTAATTGTTTTCCTCTCAGTGTGTCATGGTTTTAAGATATTACTTTATGGTGAAAAGCTTAGGAGACTAAATCTTTATAGGTTAGAAAGGAAAAGAGTTTGAGGGGACTTGATTGAGGTCATCAAGTGTGTAAAAGATTATAATAGGGAAGATACAGGCAGGGTTCTTATTTTTAGTGAACAAGATAGGACAATGAGTTTAAGCTGGACAAGTTTAGGTTTAGGAAAGAGATTGATAGAAATTGGTTTACAAATTGAGTGGGAGATGAATGGAATAGGATCACTAATCATACAGTAGAGGTGTAATCCCTGCAGAGTTTTAAGGATAGATTTATGGATGAGGGTGCTAGGTATGACTGAACTATGTGCTTGAAACAAGAGCTGCATCATATAGGCTATTGATTAGTCATTTGCAGACTCTTTTTCTTATGTTCTTAAAACTGAACCTGGGAATCCTGTAATTACAGCAAAGAGATTTGCAATAAAATTCTATTTAAAGGCATTGGTAGATTTTGCACTAAAGCAATGAGAAGTGAACATACCTGGTCCAATTGGGCTTTTAGACATTTAAAAAAAAAAGCATAAACAAATTCTGGTTTAGATGCTACAAATATTTATAACATTTCTGAAAATATAATAAAGTTTTAATATTATTCTAGGAAAGCAGGAGCAATGTATATCTAATTCACAGAAATGTAGAAGTATGCACTGGGCCAAGGGAATGCTATACATTCATTTGGCAACTATCAATTCTACCAAGGGATTCATGATGTATATATTTTGTACTATTTTTATTTATTTTTTTTTTATACTAAATCTATGAGAATTTTGCACCATAAATTTTTGAAAATGGATTATAGAGGCAAAGATGAGGTTAGAAATGAAAAGGCATTAAGATTATATAGCCAAAGACAATAATTTGAGATGCTAAGTAGTAGTTCCTGAGGTGTGAGCAAAGTAAGCAAAGGGGTGGGGGTGGAGGCCCCTAATGGCAACCCATAGCAACCCTTAATAATGGCTTTTAGTAACCAAACACACATATGAATATGAACTCATATTCATGTGCAGATGAATGAAATATGAAATACAATAATGTTCAATTTGTAACAAAACCCAACAACAAAAACACCTGTCGTTAATATGAAAGATTACCAGGCTTTCAAATTTTTAATAGTACTAGGTGTTTTAGATTAGGTTTTGTTAGGTTGTAGTAAAAACAGTAATAATGGTGTATTTAGGCATTTCAGTCATTATTTATGGCTTCATTTTGGCATGGAAAGCAGTTATTTTTAAGATAGTATCACTACAAGTAGAGCCGTACTCAGAGTGCTAGTATCTTAAATAAGTGCTTTCCGCACCTAACCAAAGCAATAAATGGGTAGAATGCCTAAAAACACCATTAGTACAGTTTTTACTACTAAAAATATGGCATAAGTCTTCTGAAGTTTCACCTTAATATAATCTAGGGACTGCTTAGTAAAGTAGTATCATATATATATATATATATATTAGTATTATATTTTATGTAATATAATATGACAAAGGTAGACCCCTTTACCAAGGGCCAGGGTCAAAGGTGCTAGTATAATAATCTTGTATGTGTATATGCAGATGCATGAATAAGTATAGGCTACACCTCTATGATTCATATTTTAAAAAATATTTTGGGGTCTAGACTTCACTTATATAATGTATAAGTATTACATAAGTTTCGTACTCCATTGAAACTACATATCAATACAAAATAGCAAAATAAAAGCAGGTATAACAATGATAAATATTTATCAGAAAATAATAAAAATCTAAATAATGGCAACAAAATTAATATCATCAACTATACTCCTCTCCCCTTTAGTCACAATAACAGCCATAATGCGTTTCTTATGAGAATATACAATCCGTGTGCATGTTTCTGGAAGGATTTCATTGCACTTCTTCAGCAAGCTTTTACAATTCAACAGTGTTGTGAGCTCCTTCTGCACATGTTGCTTCAGCAACTTCCAAAATGTTCAATAGGGTTGGTGACTCATACCCACATAGGCAGCTGCCAGATGGGCTCCTTAAAAAAAGTTCAGTGGGGTTCAAATCTGGGCTTTGAGAAGGCTACTTGAATATAGTAAAGTGGTATTATGTTAGGTAGGTAATTCTGAGAAGATTTGCTGGTATGTTTGGGATTTTTGTTTAATGAAAGGTGAAACACTTTCCAAGTCCCAGCTTCTTTGCTAACTGCTTCACATTTTTAACAAGTATGCCTTGCTAGTTTTCAGAATTCCTGATCCCATTAATCACTTTTAATACACCAGTGCCAGAAGTAGTGAAACATCCAAATATAAATTTGAGTCCACATGTTTGACAGTAGGAACAGTGTTCTTATCTATGAGGGCTTCACCAGATCTCCACCAAATGTACCATTCATCATTTCTACCAAAGAGCTTAATCTTTTCTCATTTGACCAAAGTATTTTATCTAATTTAGCTTGGCTATCTCCCAGGTGCATTTTAGCAAACACCAAATGGGCCTCTTCATGAGCTCTTTTCAACAGACGCTTCCTTCTAGGAACACATCCATGAAATCCTTCCATGTGTAAATAATGTATTGTTGAAGCATCTATATCTACAATGCTTGCTACAAAATTTGCTTGTAACATTTGATGAAATCTTAAGATTTGGTCTATGATGAAGACAGCAACAAACATATCTATGGCTCAAAAATTTTGAAATATGGAACCATACTCTCTTGGATTGTGAGGTAGATTATTGGCTGAAATCTGTTTTTCATCATCTTAATTAGAAGCAAGTTATGGATATCCTAATTTGGTGAGTTTTGGCAGGGCACCCCTCCAAATTATAAAGACTTGTATCTCAGCCCCTAATTTACCTAAAAGTTTAAATAAAATGACATTTAAAAGATAATTTTTAGCTCTTTAAAATTGATTAAGTCAATATTTTACAAAGAAATAATATTAGAAAAGTAATGGCTATCTAAATTTTTAAATGGGGGGACCTCATTGTATATAGAAATGAAAATAAAAAAAATCCCCCCTAAAAGCACTAGCCTTTTGTTTCTTAAAATGCATAATTTCTTTTGTATATATTTTAGGATAGACATCAACAATTATAGATAGTCTATGCTGTACTATACATGTAGAATCTCTTTATGTAAAGGGAATTTTGCTGCTGTTTTGGGGTCAAATGAATATGTGATTGTGACTCCTGCATTCAATTTGGGAGCACTCAACATGTTCTTGATCGATACCCAACATGTATCCTCAGTGGACAAAAAAGTGAATTTGTTTTGTGCAACCTGGTGCATGAAGTTAATTTTAGAGTCTTGATGTTCATCTGAGATTTCTTCAGTAAACCCTATGCCAAGAATATTTTTTTGGTACAAAGAACATATTGGCCAGTATCATAGTCAATGAAAGACTCGACGTATAGGTGAGAATGGAGCAAGTTAGTCAATGTAGGTTATGGAAGGAATTGATATATCAGCTGAAATTTGGTGGATGGTATATTCTGTTAACTGTGAGGTTTTGAATACTTTGACAGCTATTAAACTATTAAGAATAATATTATTGAATCCTTGTGTACCTGTTAAGGTTTGAGCAGTCTCAAATTTAGACATCAGATCGAATATAAAAGAATTGAATTTTAGTAAAAGCTTTTATCATAAAGACAATTTGTTTTCTCATTCTTATAATAAATTACAATGGACTGTACAGCTCAAATGTTTGACTAGTGAAAGCCTTGTCTTCAACAATATGGTTTCTTGCAGATTCTGAATGCTAATGCTCAGCTATTTCCAAGCTGATTGTGACTTGGAAATATAATGGTGGCATGGTAGACAAAGAATTTTGGATGAAAGAGTGGCTATAAATTCACCTGTTGAAGAAACAATAATGCTGAGATCTGTATTAAGCACTGCAAATAATTAATGTCTCTCATCTAATTTTGGTAAAGTTTTTAAATACTTTTCCCCTCCAATTTTTTCTCAACATTTTCTGCATTGTCCTAGCATCACTTTGCATTATTTATATCACAAATGCACATTTTCCTTCAGTCTTATATGTAATGTGTCACAATATTTGCTACTATAAGTTTGTAGTGCTCTGTGGTCCTGCAATCATGCACCACTTTGGTTGTAACTTGGCAAATGTTGAAAATCAAACAGGATCTTATGAGTTGGATTTGTATTGGGAAAAAAAGTTCTTTTAAATTTGATGAGAGACATTTCTGTACAAATTCTTTTTGCTATCAGCCATTCTAACACCTAAACAGTAACTTCCCGCATCTCTTCACCAGAGAAAATCTCTACTGCATTTTGACATTTCTGGTAGGATTCCATATAACATTTTCTGTCCTTGCTTATTTCACTAAATATTTACTAGTTCCAAAATAGGACATGGGTTCAGTAATGTTGAATAATGATATAATCAAAATCTGCAGTTTTCTTTCATAGGATGCCTTTATATATTTTCTTTTCAGTTCTAAAATTATACTAAACCTGTAATTTAAAGAAACGTTAATTAGATTGTACTCTAATGAATAACTAATAGTATTATATACATAATATATATGATTATTAATTATTATAATATACATATATGGACATCATATAAATATTCCTAAATCTAAGAACAAAATCTTCAGATCCCTGACACAACACTTTTAAATAAAGTGGTCACAACACCTTAGAAATGTCTCTCTAACTTACTAGCATATAATCCCAAAACTTCCAGTGATCTTCGCCATAGGGAAAACTAAAAAGAAGTCAGCCTCACCCAATTGAGACAATGTCAGCTTAATCTCTCACAAACACATCTTTACCAGTGACCTATCTAATATTTGAATGCACAAAACTCAGCAGGGCAAGAACTTCTCAAATGCTATGCCAAAAAAAAAGGAATAGAGAGGGTCAAATTTCTGAAAATGCCTACACTTGACTTTTGGGCGAATTCATATATAAATGTGTTTAAAAATTGTTTTTTAATGTAGACAAAGTTTTTTTTCTTGGGCAAATTCCCCAAAAGTGCCTTTTGTTTTTGTTAGGTTATTGCAATCACATCATATTGTATATATAATTTTTAAGATAATTTTGAAATCCTGCTTAATTGTGGGGAGTTGCACCCCCACTATTTTTAAATAAATTTGTAGTATTCCTAATTTAAAAGCTTATGATTAGATTCAAATTCAAAGGCAATTGTGAGATATCATTAGGATTAGTTTTTATAGAGTGATGCTCGACTTCATACATATAAGCCTCTCCTTTAAATATTTTAATCACTCATATTTTCTTCAAAATTGAATAATATGAAATGTCCATATCATATTTTTATTCAGAACAAAAAAAACCTTCAAAATGATATATAATACAATATGATGCGATTCCAACTAACAAAGTCGCTCCCAAGTTGACGCGCAATTTATTTTTCATCATAACATCATAATTAGAAATTTGCCCACCTTAATTAGTAAAAAAGCTATAGTGTGTATATCTTTGATATACAAAAGAGATGTGTGTACTTTGATTAGTGAGAGCTAAGATCTCAAACCTGGGTGTAAAGCAGGACCTGTTATCTAGTAGTAACAAGCTGTCCAATAGTCAATTCTCTAATATATATATATATATATATATATATATATATATATATATATATATATATATATCTTAAGAGATCTGACATACTTATAGCATGAGGAGCTCAAAAAAGAAGAAGAGCTACTGGAGAGTCCACTTATATGTTGCTTTGTGGGAAACCTCTAAGCAATGTCTGATTACAATAAAATTTAGTACAAATCTTTTACTTTTTTAGTGGAACAAAAACATGTGGCTGAAAAGGTCTACTAACTACGCTGTAGCATACAGCAGATCTTTTGCGAGTTTTTTATTTTCTGGAGTCTCTGGTGTCATATTCTTCTAATGTATGCTGGCCAACATTTGAGGGCTGTTGAGCTTGCATCCTCTACAAGTTACTCAATAATGGTTAGTCAAAAATCAGCTATTTGCATGTTTGTGTTCGTTAACTCTTTGTAAATGATAAGAATATTGATAACAGCGCTATTTAGAAGAAATTTGAAGGCAACTTTGTGGTACCATCGCACTGTTTTTCCGAGAGGAGAGAAGTAACTAGCGATTTGGTCAGAAATATCAATTCCTTGTTTGGAAGCATTATATGATAGTATCATTTCTGGTTTAATTATATAGTCAGCATTGTGATTTTTCTTTCCTGTAGTTGTCATTCTCATCATGTTTTGTAGATAATATCAGGACTTTTCTTTTATACCTACTTCCATTTTGCTACAACAATTCCATCATTGTTTTCACACCTTACAATTTCTCTTTTCTTTACTTTTGCTTCTTTTACAGCTTTTGGATTGTACTTATGATTTTTATGAAGAGTTCCCATTAGATGAGTATCTTTCTGAAGTAAGGCTCTGGCCAAAAGGACAGATGTGTAAAACTTGTCTGTAGTAATAGTTCCTCCTTCATTCAAAAACTTTTCTGCAAGATTCAACATTATTTGAGATGAATGTGTAGATGTTTCTGTTGTTACCACAGTCTTGAGCATCTGGACAAGCATCATCATTGTTTGCAAAGTGTATAAATCACAATAGTAGTTGAAATCTATTTCTGGACATAATCAAACTAAAAAAATTATTTTTGTGGGCTCTCTTTTTACTCCAATAATTTATCAATTCTTGGGTAATTTACTAGTCCCATGTACATAATGGCCAATAAGTTTTTCACTTCTGTTACATTAGTATCTTTCCAGTGTTTGATGTGATACTCTTCGCACTTGAAGCCTCATAACCATCTTTTCAGCATTGGGATTTGTCTGCTAAATAATTAGAACTTTGATGATATCATCTGTAACCAAAACATAGGCGTAACATTTCCTGATTGAAAAAACATCTTACAGAATTACTTCCAATATCAGTGAACAAAATGTTTTTTAGATGTGTTCCATCTACCATGTTCCAAACTTTTGATGGCAAAAATCTGTTTAGCTTTCTTCTGGTTCTTCATCTAATATATTTGTAGATGAGTCTGTAGATTCAGATATAATTACTCAAACTAGAAAGATCACTAAACAAGGGATCATTATCATTATGATCGCTTTTTCGAGATGAAGATTCATAGAAAAATTTAGCTGGAATCATTTTCATATGGGTTTTATATAGGTAGATATTAACTTATATATTTATAAATAAAATCTAAAAAGAAGAAAAATATGTGCATGCAGGTAGGTCATGCGAAACATGCAAAATATCTTTGGTATCCACAGATAGGTAAACACATTAATATATTTTAATACCATCAAATATATAAAAAAAGTAAAATTCACAAAGAACATATTGGAATATGTCCATTGGCACTTGAGTACAAAAGAGGGTGAAACCCTTCCGGCAGCCAACGTGTTAATGTAAACAATGTTTTTTCTTGGCAAATTCCCTCAAAAGTGCTTTTGAGTTGTTTTTTTTGTTAGGCTATTGCAATTGCATCATATTGTATTATATATAATTTTTAAGATAATTTTGAAATAGAGGCTTCACCTCCCATACCCTCAATTAATTGTGAGGGTTACAGCCCACCACAATTTTTTGCCGATTGTAATATTTACTCAATCATTTTCTCCCTATCTGTTACACATTCACTCTCAAGCTTTCCACCCTCTACTTTTCATTCACATTTTCACCCCTCATGAACCTATACCAATCACGCCTACTCTGCAATGCTTTCTCTTTCATTGCCTGAATTACTTCTTCTTGGTGTTTTGTTGGGGCCATTCAGGCTGTGATATCACAGCCTCTGGTGCCCCAAAGGTGCGGTAGGCAGGTTAAGTTTTAATCTAGCTGCGGTGGAGCTGATTAGATTTTTTTAGGAAGGTCCTGGTAAAGTTAAGCTTCTTGAAAGCCAAGCTAGGATTGGTGGAGCCACCTAGTAGATCAGCCAGTGTGGGTCTGTGGGGTTGCAGGGCATGCAGTGGGTGAAGGAGTGCCACACTGGGAATAGTGATGTGGACAGTGCCGTAGCAGGTGTTCAGGGGTGTCAAGCTGTGTGGGGCACCAGGGGCAGTGGGGGTGTCGATTATGCCCAGCCTATGTAGGTGAGCGTTGAGGCGGGTGTGGCCAATTCTTAGTCTGGTCACAGCCGTGTCCAGGGCCTGGTTGGGGCAATAGGTCCACCAGTGGTGTCTTGTGTCCTGTCGGATGTGTCTCAGTGAAGTGTTCTATAGAGCGTTGGTCAGTGTTATGTCCCAATGTCACTGACAAGCTGTCCTGAGGTTGATGAGGAAGTCTGTCTGGTCAGTCGCTAAGTTAATGGGGAAGGAGTGGGAGTGTGCCTTTGCCGCCGTCCTGTTCTTTATGACAATAACATGGGAAGGCACCCAGTGGAGGTGGATGTTGTGTCCCTGGAAGATGAGGCAGAGGAGGAGGTGGTGGGTGAGAATGAGGCTGTGATGGGATTGTGGGCAGAGAGAGAATCTGTGAAGAGGGCAATTGGGCAAGGGGCAGCAAGGGAGGTGGCAAAGTGGAGTCCTTCTTTGCTGGCAAACAGTTCAGCTGTAAGAATGGATGCAGTGGCTGGCAACCTCCAGGCAGTGGTGAGGGACTCGGAGGGGAGGTACATTGCTGCACCAATGGACGGAGGGTTAGGAAGGTGGGAGCCATTGGTGTAAATGTGGAGGTGGTCTCTGTAGTGTGTGTAGAGTAAAGCATTGAAGAGAGAGGTGTCACCCAAAGGGATGAAAAGCAGGAAAGAGCTCTGTTTACAAAGGGTGTGTGGGCCTGATATGGGAAGGGGTCATGAGGTGGCACTCTGCCGTGTCGGAGAAGGAGGGAATGGAGGGCATGACCAATAGAGGAGGATGCAAGTTTAGTGTAGGTGCGGACTAGGAGGGTGAGGCGTCTGTATGATAATGCCTGCCTGCACCCAACTAGACACCTGTTAGGGATTTTATTATATTTAACCTCTTGAGGCATGAGGTCACCAAGTACTGTATGTGATGACTCCGTTAACTGGTGCCATCCAACAGTAGACTGAGGAACTTGTGTTTTAGACTAAAGGGGATAGGGGAACCATCAATGGTGACCATAGGGATGTTGGGTATGAGCCTTCTAGTGAAGCACAATAAGCTGGACTTCTGGGTACTCACTGTCAGGCCCCAACGGGAAGTCCAAGAATGGATGACATCAAGCCCCTGTTGGAGTGCAAGTTGGGCCTCTTGGATGGTGGAGGCAGAGCAAATGAGGGAGATGTCATCAGCATGAATTAGTGCTTGTGTGCCAGGAGGGAAAGGGAAGTGAGAAAGTTGGACATTGAATAGCAAAAGAGTGAGTGGAGAAGCCTGAGGGACATCTCTGGTCACTGGGTAGAACCTAGAGTAGGTGCCATCGATTGCCAAGGAGAAGGATCTTTCCATTAAGAAAGACTGAACCCATTCTAGTAGTGGACCTATGAGTCCTAGGTGGGCTAGTTTAGTAATAATTCCATTGTGTGAGGCGGAATCAAAAGCTCCCTTTAAATCTAGAAAAGCTACCAGTGTGAAGTGCCTTTCTTTGAACCCTTTCTGGATGCAATGTTCCAGTAAGAGCAGGGCATCCAGGGTGCCCCGGTGAGGGCAAAACCCAAACATGTTGGGTGGAAGGAGGTGTCTGCGTTCCAGCCACCAGGTCAACCTATTTAGTATAATGTGTTCTAGAACTTTGCTGATGTTGGAGAGGAGACTAATGGGTCTATTGGAGGAGGCCTCCGTCGAGTCTTTGCCAGGTTTAAGGATAGGGATGGTGATGGCATAATGCCACACTGAGGGGAAAATCCCTGACAGCCAACTGGTGTTAAGGATGTCTAGAAGGAGCTGTTTCAGAGCATCTGGGAGGCACCGGAGAAACTCATTCGGTATGGTGTAAAATCCTGTCGCCCTTCCTTGAGACAGCGATCTCAAATCTGAGGAAAGTTCCTGGGGAGTAATAGCAGTGCTAATTTCATGGCTGGAGTGTGAGGAAGAGAGTAACACAGGTGGAAGCATATGGTCTTGAGAGCCGAGTGTGGTGTGGATGTGGGCTGCAAGGCACTTGACTTTTTGGGCATCGGTGGAGAAGGGCACCGTTACTAATTAACAGGAAAGTGAATGGGGGTTGTGGGTTGACCATCTTCCTGAAGACCATGTATGGGAGACTGAGGTGGAAAATGACAGGGAGGCACTGAAGGAAGCTCAGGCAGAGCATTTCTCATCGGGATAACACGCTTGCACCTGGCCTCCAAATGGTGGAGAAGGAGTGGGGTTCTTTTGCCATGCCGCAAAAGGATGACATTTGGCCTGAAGGGCTGCTGCACACTTCTGTGACCACCAAGGGACTCAAAAGGAGCCGCTAGGAGAGGAAGTGACAAGGTGAAAGTGGTGAGCCCCCACAGTCACCAAGGCTTCAGAAAGGTAAATAATTTTTTCATTTGAAGGGAGGATCATAGGAGGGATGAGTGAATTTAATTCAAGCTGAAAAGAAACCAGGTCTCCCATTTTGAAGGACCAACGAGATCTGCATGACTTGGTGGGGGGGGGGGATTAAGGGGAAAGAAATGATAACAGGAAGGTGGTTACTCCCGATGTAAGGGCCAGTTGTTATAGTGGTGAGGAGGAGTGGGCCATTCCCCAGGCAAAGGTCTATGGTGGAAGGGTTTCCTGAAGCTGGATCAATCCTGGTAGGGATGCCAAGTGGGGTAAGGAGGGAGTGGGAATCACAGTCAGTCAGGAAACCCAACAGTGAGACACCCGAACAGTTTCTCCGGCTTCTGGGCAGGGCTGGTTCCCATTAGTCGTGATGGCTATTAAAATCACCCATAATTAAGGCCAGGGAGGAAAGTTGGGAGAACAGATACTGGAATTCCTGAAAGGAAATATCCAAGCATGGATTATATATCAGAAGGATTTTAAGGGCTCAGAATTAAAGGTAACAGTCACTCCCAGGTGCTCTAATTGACCGCCCGGGAAGGAAGTGATAGTAAGAGCTAGAAGGAAGGGGCTGGTGGACTAGCAAAAGCAGGCCACCTCTTGTTCTGCCAGTCCCCCTGTCCATCCTGTAAGAGGAATAGTTAGGGAAAGAAGGAGAGAAGGCATCTGTGAGCCATGTCTCACAGACACTGACTACAAGAGGAGAATAAGAAGAAAGGGTGGTTTTAAAGATTGGAAGTTTCCTGTACAATGACCAGGCATTCCAGAAGATGAAGTGGGAGGCAGGTGAGTCATTTATATTGTGAGTGATGTCAGGAACAAAAGGAGTCCTGGGAGGCACCGACATAGACTTTCAATGAAGCTGTGTCCTGAAAGCAAAAGGTTGGTGAAATTAAGTGCAATGGGTGCTATCCCTTTGATAAAAGCAGACCATGGAAAGGTCGAAGCATGCTGTGCTGAAAGTGAGGAAGGGGAAGCTGGAGGGCCTGTTCTATGAAGCGAGAGCAAACGCTGCTGTGCTGCTGGCTCCGGGGCTGTGGGTTGGGGAAGCATGTAGAAGACTTTGATAGGGGAAAGCTGGGTAAGGGGGTTATGGGTACAAATTTCCCCATTTCAGATCAGCCCCACAAGGAGGGAGGAGGGCGTGGTGGAGCAGAATGATGAAGCCATGGAGTGAGGCTTGTGAGAGTGGCGAGGTCGTGTTTTGGGTGTTTTGTGGCCCTGTTCAGTTAAGGGGACAATATTTATTATAGGGCTAAGAGGTTTAGTGGGAATGGGGGTAGGGGTAGAGATAGGTACAAGAGGGGGGGCTTGAGATGTGGGCAAGGTTAGGGGCTGAGGTAGGGGTCGGTGTTTTAGGAGGGTGAAAAGCCCCTGGGAGGATGCCTCTCATCCTTCTTTTAATGTCCAGAATTGAGTTGTTAGGTTGGTGCTGCATCTCCTGCAGTTGCACCTCCCAATGAAAAGCGGGGCACTGTTTAGAGGTGGGACAGTGACTGGAACCACAAAAAAGGCAATGTTCCTCCCTGGCACACCCATCAGTGTCCTGGAAGTCACATCATCTGCAGCGGATACACCCATTGCAAGAAATATTGCCGTGGCCAAACAGGAGGCAACGGGTACAGCCTAAGACGGGAAGGGTGGGGGGTTTGACATGGTAGACCATGTTCTCCAAGGCTATCCTTTCTGTTAGTGAGCCGTGGAACTTGAGACAAATGGTCATGTTGGCTGTCGTCTGTCCTTCCCTTAGGAAGGCTAGGAGGCAGAAGGCACCTACTAGTCTTGTGGGGCAGTCATCCAGGATAGTCAATTCCTTGAGTATGTCTGTGTCCATTAGTTCAGGGAAAACAGGGTAGATCCTACCAAAGTTGTAGGTTGGGTCATCGTCAGTGGCCACCCAGGACCTGACAGGTCACTCCCCAAGCCATGTCACAGACTCGGGAGGGGCTGCTCCAGGTCATCCAGACTTGCCACCTCAAATTTGATGCCCTGACCACCACCAGTGATGGTGAGGGTCTGCTCAAATGTACTTTTTTCCAAAGGTGGACTCACATACAGCTCGGGAGACTTTGACGGGGTGAATGAAGTTCCTGGCGCCATTGAGGAAGCAGATTAGAGTAAATATGTAGATTAGCGACTCAGCCGAAAAAGTGGTTTTTTTAGTAAATATTTTTGTTCATCCATACCGGAATATTCATGCATGTTTGAGTCATCTGACATCAGACACAACCCCCACCCCCATTATAATTCGCAAAACGATTAAAGGCACTGACATGATTTGGTTAAATCATTCACCTCTGTAAATATTAGAACATTAGTCTATAAACAATTAGGATTATATACTGGGGGCCTGTTCCCCCCAATTTAATGAAACTCAGGATGATCGTAGTATGGTCCCCCCAATTGTGTTTACCCCCACACGAGCCGTCCCCTTAAATGTACTTCAAAAAAGTGAATCATTTTGGAACACAGACGAAATAGTACATCACTTGTTTGAGTCGCTAATCTACATAACATAACATAATTTCACAGATGACAAAAGCCACAAGGGCCTATCAAAGGTCATCCGCATCCGTCAAAACCCACCCACAAAAAGCACCATCACCAGGGGAAGACAAAATCAAAGTCCCCCACAATATAATATAACGGATGACAAAAGCCACAAGGGCTCATCATAGGTCATCTGAGTCAAACGGCCTCTTTTTTAAGGCAACCAAACTCCCAAGAAAACTACATCCAGAGGATTGCGTCCAGAAATAAGGGTATCACCAATCAAGGCTTGTCAAGAACTAAATCATGCAGCTATAGATATATACAAACAATATTAATATATACAAAACTTAGGAACCATCACAACCTTCCCTCCCCATAAACTCATCCAACCTACTCTTAAATACATTTAAATTTGGACTACCTACTACCCTCGGCGGCAATTTGTTCCAGAAGTCTACCACTCTATTGGTGAAAAAATATTTTCTTAAATCCAACCTACACCCCCTGCTTTCAAATTTTCAAGTGGTCACCTCTAGTCCAATTTTCATCATCCAACTCAAAAAACTTGCGAACATCCAATTCATCCATCCCAGAAAAAATTCTAGAGTTCAATCATATCCCCTCTCACACACCTTTCGAACGAGAACACATTCAACACCCTCAGTCCATCTATACATTCAAGGTGCCTCAAGGAAGGAATAATCCTTGTTGCCCTCCATTGCACTGACTCGAAAAGGTTAATATCTTGTCTAAAATGCGGGGACCACGCCTGCATACAGCACTCTAGATGTGGCCTAACATAAGAGTTATAGAGTTCAAGAATAACCTCCTCACCCTTGTAACTGACATTTCTCTTAATGAAACCCAGCAACCCACCTGCCCTATTTCTTGCTTCAACACACTGCTTAGAAAACCTCAATGACTCATCTATTACTACCCCTAGATCCCTCTCATCCTCCACTGAGCCCAGCCATTTCACAGTCAAACTCTCTATCATCCCTTCCCATGTTAACAACTTTGCACTTATCAAGTCATTTGCCACTTATGTGCCCAGGATAACAATTTATTTAAATCCCCCTGCACTTCAAAATTATCATCAATATCCCTAACTACAGCTGCCAATCTGGTATCATCCCCAAAATTGACACTTTATTATTAACTGCCTCCCCAAGATCGTTTACATAGATGACAAATAATAATGGACCGAGAACTGATCCCTGAGAAACCCCACCAATAACATCCCTCCACTCGGACTCAACACCATTTAGCACCACCCCCCGCTTCCCGTCTTTCAGCCATCCAATCCATAACACCCCCACACATCCCAATCATCTTCAATTCATGAACCAGTCTCCTATGTGGCACCCTATCAAATGCTTTACTAAAATCCAAGTAAATTACATCTACATTCTCTCCCTTATCTACTTGATTTGTTACAAACTCCAGAAAGTCTAGTAAATTAGTCAAACATGATCTACCTGATCTAAACCCATGCTGAGCGTCGCTAATTAACCTCTCCCTCTCTAGATGTTGGCAAATCCCTTTTTTAACTATTTTCTCAAGAATTTTACAGACTACAGGAGTTAGGCTAACCGGTCTAAAGTTATTTGGATCCTCTTTACTACCCTTCATATTTATCCAGATTAGCACCAGTTGTTTGCGGGAGGGGGACAAAGAAGGATGAGAGGGGGAGGACCCAGTGGTTCTAGGGGGAGGAGGGGTTGAAGTGACCACACTTTAAAAAGGGAAGCAAAGAGGACCCAAATAACTTTAGACCAGTAAGCTTAACTTCTATAGTCTGTAAAATTCTTGAGAAGATGGTTAAGAAGGGAATTTCTGATCATCTAGAGAGTAGCAGGTTAATTAATGATGCTCAGCATGGTTTTAGAAAAGATAGATCGTGTTTAACTAATTTACTGGATTTTATGGATTATGTAACTAAAGAATTAGATAGGGGTGAGAAAGTTGATGTGATCTACTTAGATTTCAGCAAAGCTTTTGATAAGGTTCCACATAGAAGACTAGTTCATAAATTAAAGCTGCATGGGATATGTGGGAACGTTTTAAATTGGATAACTGAATGGCTGAAAAATAGGAAACAGAGAGTTGTACTGAATGGAGTGAGGTCAGAGTGGAGGAATGTTATTAGTGGCGTACCTCAGGGATCAGTTTTAGGCCCTTTATTATTTATAATCTATGTAAATGATCTTGGGCAAGGTGTAAATAGCAAAGTGTCAATTTTTGCTGATGACACTAAATTGGCAGCTGTAGTCAAAGAGGTTGAGGGTAGCTTTAAAGTGCAGGGTGACTTAGATAAGCTGTTAGCTTGGGCTCAGAAGTGGCAGATGACTTTTAACCTTAATAAATGCAAAGTTATTAACATGGGGAGAGATAATAGGGAATTTAGCTATGAGATGGATGGATATTGGCTTAATTCAGTTGAAGATGAGAAAGACTTAGGAGTGGTAGTAGATAGGTCACTGAAATTTTCAAAGCAGTGTATTGAGGCAAAAAATAGAGCAAATAGGGTGCTAGGTTACATTAAAAGAAATGTTAGCTACAAGAGTAAGGAGGTCATCCTTAAACTATACAACTCTTATGTCAGGCCACATTTAGAGTACTGTATACAGGCATGGTCACCACATTTTAGACATGATATAAACTTATTAGAGTCAGTACAAAGGAGGGCAACAAAAATAATACCATCCCTGAAGCACCTTGAATATGAAGATAGACTGAGGGTATTAAATATGTTTTCATTTGAAAGAAGGTGTGTGAGGGGAGATATGATTGAGCTTTTTAAAATCTTTTCTGGGATGGATAAATTAGATTTCAGCAAGTTATTTGAGTTAGAAGGTAGTAATAGAACTAGAGGCCACCACTTAAAGATTAAAAAACAGAGGTGCAGACTGGATGTTAGAAAATATTTTTTCACTAACAGAGTGGTAGATTATTGGAATAGTTTGCCACCTGAGACTGTAGACAGCCCAAACTTGAATGTTTTCAAGCGCAGATTGGATGATTATATGGGGATGGAGGGTTAATTTCTTACTTTTTGGTATGTGGATATGTTTCTTGACTCATTCCTGTGGATGCAGTTTCTTTTTATTGTATATTTTGGGGGATTTTGATTTTGTTTTTGACAGACTCCTATGGAGGCTTTAAATTATATATTGTAGATGCATGGTTGGACATTCCTATGGATTGTTAAATTGTATATTGTAGCTGCATGATCTGACAAAATCCTATGGATGCATTATATGGGTGGGATTTGATGGATACGGATGACCTTTGATAGGCCCTTGTGGCTTTTGTCATCCGTTAAATTATGTTATGTTATGTTATGTTAAATGAATGTGCACATGATGAGGTGGCTTTGATGGTTTTGCTTGCATGCGTTTTCCCAGGAGGAGATCTAGTGCGCTTGGTGGTGGAGGTAGCAGTGTCCATAACCGTTTGGGTGGTGGGTAAGGAAGCTGGTTGGTCGGGGGCACCACCCAACGGCATTATTTTATCCTTTTCCACCTCCATGTATTGTTTCTGTGAATTCAGGAAATTGACGATAAGGAGTTATCCCAAGTTAAATTTCTTACGTATGTAACAATTGACTAATAAAAACAATTGATACAACTACTTAATCGCCTGAATTACATTTCTCTCACACTTCACTTATGCATTCATAATCTTTCACTTGGTTCAGGTTAGATTTCCAAGGATGGGCATTGGCTACAGCTCCTTGTAGTCAATTTTTCTCTTATTTGTATATAGGTGGGTTTCTTTAAAGATTAGGCTAGGCAGTTGCAATTCATCTACAAATTTTCTTTAATTAATTTGAATCTAGTTTTTCATAGTTGATGTATCTCTTAGTATCTGATATTCTTTTTTCAGTTCTGTCTTCAAATAGTAGGTAAATATGTAGATTAGCGACTCAACAATGGGACGTACTATTTCGTCCGTGTTCCAAAATGTTTCACGTTTGGTAATTTGGTAAATTGAGGGCCAGAGAGTGCGTGGGTCAGCACTATGGGCCCTGGAGAAGGTCAATGCCGTTTATATTTCTCTGTACTTTGGCTTAGGAAAGATTTAGCGGACTTTGCTTGCTGGGCTGACTTAGCAATCTAACAGGAGATAAGCCATGTTAGTACAGGAGGGAGGGGATGATCTATGATTTATATTCTATGTAACTGTCCAGTTTTAGTCAGAAAGAACTGGAGATAATTGGAAATTGCTTGGCGGATAGGGATGGGGTAACCGATTCCGTTGAGGATGGCTGGGATTGTGAGTTGCATTACTCCAATTTCTCTGAGTTTTTCACGGAGTAGTACTCGATGGGAGTGATGGTGCAGGCATTCTAGTAGGAAGTGCTGGATGGTTTCTGGTTGATTGGGGCACCAGGGGCAGTCTGGAGAGGGAGAGAGACCCAGGCGGAAGAGATGAGCAGACAGACCAGAATGTCCAATTCTCAATCGGACGAGGGCAGAGTCAAGACGACGATTGATTGACCTTGACCAAAGTATAAGAACATAAGAAAAGAAGGAGACTGCAAAAGACCATTCATGGCCTACACTTGGCAGCTCCTGTTCCATTCAACACACAAAAGATTTCTTATAGGGCCAGAGTCCTCATAAAGGATGGATCTGAAGGATCCATGGAGCTGTTGGCGGAGGTCTTCTTCCCATGTAGCTCTGGTGTGTGCCTTCCAGAGGGAGGTTCGTGTGGCTGGAGAGATGGGAAGTGTTCCCAAAATGGGAGTGGAGTGAGCTTGGTTTGCTGCTCTGTCCGCTTTTTCATTGCCGATGATACCAGAGTGGGCTGGGATCCATTGCAGCTTCACATGCCATAGAGGGTGGATGAGGAAGTCAAGTAGCAATGCCTGAATTTCATAGCAGAGTTGTGGGTGGGTGAGGGGTGCGGAGGAGAGGAGAAGCTGAAGCGAGGACATTGAGTCAGTGTAGATGATTATTTTCCTGGAGGGGACTAGTGTCCGGGCTATTTTAAGAGCATGGAACAAGGCATACAGTTCAGCCACCACGATATTGTGCAGGGGATCTAAATGCCATGTGAATTCAAATGGGCATTCTAGGCAGATGACTGCTGCTGTAGTTGAGGGGGGATCCGTATGGTGGGAGCCGTCTGTGAATATGGCTAAGTAGTCTTTGTAAGTGGCATTTTCTAGGCTGCAGAAGATTGCTCTCAATTTGTGGGGTGGGTCATATTTTGTCCATTGACATGGGAGGGAGGGTGATATCACTGCGGATAGTGATATCCAAGGTGGAATGGGAGGTGTTGCTGGAAGTGGAGCCTGCCGTGGGAGAGGAAAAGCAAATTGAGCAAAAGTCTGGGCTGCACGGACTGCTACTGGGCGATGTGAAGAAGTTGGCCAGGGTTGAAGATATGCGTGGGAGGCTATGATTGTTGCAAGAGGGTGGTCTTCTGGTAGGTATGTAGTCCGATAGAGCCATTTTCCAAGGAGGTTCTTTCTTCTGTATTCTAAGGGAAGGATGCCACTTTCTGCATGAAGTGCTGAAATGGGGGATGATCTGAAGGCTCCTAGGGCAATTCTCATTGCACTGTGCTGAATAGGGTTTAGTTTTGCCAGCTGGGTCTTATTTGCCGCAGAGTAGACAATCGAACCATAGTCTAGTTTGCTTTGGATGTAGGCTGTGTAGAATTGAAGGAGTGTTTCCCGGGAGGCACCCCATTTCACACCAACAATGCGGCGCATCAAGGCGAGACAGTTGAAACATTTCTCTCGCAGTTGGTTGATTTGGGTGTTCCAACTTAGAGTTGGGCTATCTAACCATAGTCCAAGAAACTTATGGGCGGACACCCGTTCAATAGGTGTGCCAGAAATGAGCAAGGGTGGTGGTGGTCCTAGATGGCGACGAGTGAACCAGAGAGATTTGGACTTGGTCTTGTTTAGGTGCAGGTTCCAGCTTTGAGCCCATGCTGTGAGGTCGTTTACCGCATTTTGGAGTCTGTCATGGACCAGTTGGGGAGTTTGGGCGGTGCAGAAGATGGATATGTCATCTGCATATAATAGAGATGTTGTATGCACACTGTCCGGTATGTCTGCTATGTATATTGTGAATAGAAGGGGGCTCAGAGGGGATCCTTGTGGGACTCCTTGGTTGATCTTGCGGGGAGAAGCTTGGGTTGACCCTATCAGCACTGTGTAGAGACGGTTAGAGAGGAAGTCTTTGATCCATGAGAGGGGGGGGGGGCGTGCATTCCCAGGTTCAATAGTTTGTGCAGCAAGGCCTCATGGTTAACTGTGTCAAAAGCATTTGACAGATCAAAGGAGACGGCCTCTGCCACTAGATGTTCCTTGAAGGTGGATTGCACCAGGTGGTCTAGATGTATGAGTGCGTCCGTCGTGCTGCGGCCTGGTCGGAAGCCATATTGATTAGGGTGGTGATGGTGGTGGGATTCCAGCCACCAGGCTAGACGCTTTTGGACCATTTTTTCCAGGAGTTTGCTGGTGCAGGAAAGGAGGCTAATTGGTCTGTATGATGCCGGGTCACTAGGGTCTTTTCCTTTTTTGGGGATGGGGAGGATGAGGGCAAGTTTCCATGGGGAGGGGAATTGGCCTTGGGTCCAGCTGTCGTTGAATAGCTCCAGTAAGAAGCTTAGGTGAACTTCAGACAAGTAACTTAGGAAGTCAGAGAGGATCATGTCGGAGCCAGGGGCCTTGCCTTTTTTCATGGAAGAAAGTGCCCCATGCAATTCTTTGAGTTGGAAAGGGGATGCAAGTGGGTCATCTGTGGTGTTGGAAATACTCTCTGTGAGAAGCCTGGCTTGAGGTCTGGTTAAGAGAGAGTCTGCTTTGCTGCTGTATAGTCGGCTGTATTCTGTGGCAAAGGCTTCAGCCTTGTCTTTTTCATTTGTTAGTGGGAAGCCACCTGAGCAGAGGGGATAGGAATTGGGCTTTGAAGGTGAGGTCATGTGTCTGAAGAAAGTCCAGACTTTAGTGGAGGGGGTGGAAAAGGAAAGCGAGCTACAGAATTTATGCCAGGAGTTTCTTTTTGCCTGAAGTAAGATCCTTTTGCACTTGGCGTCCTGTCTGTTAAATCCAATTTTGTTAGTTTGGGAGGGCTGACATCTCCATCTTGCAAATGCTAGTCGTCTGAGGCGGATGGCTGATGCACACTCTTCTGTCCACCAAGGACAGCGGGGGCGGCCATTGAAGCGACTGGTGGTTAGGAGAAAAGTGTGTTCCCCAGCTGCCTTGAGGGATTCTGAAAACCAGTTGGCTTTTTCTTCAACTGAGAGGAGATTTGGGGGGGGAGGTTCGAGTGAGGCTTGGAATTTTGTCCATTTTCCTGGGTTTGTTTTCCAATGAGGGCGGATTGACCTAGGGGGAGGGTTTGTGAGGCCATTTGAGGAGATGATCACTGGTAGATGGTCGCTTCCCATATATTGGCCGGTAGAAACTACTGAGGAGGTGAAGGACCCACTGCCAATACACAGATCCAGGGTTGAAGGCACGGCTTTTGCTGGGTCCACCCTGGTGCAGAGGCCTGGTGGGGTGAGAAGGGAGAGGTGGGTCGAGGAGAGGAGGGCTTGAAAGAGGGCAGAGCCTGGGCGGCTTGTGATGGCTGATGGATCCCAGTGGGGGTGGGGGGCATTGAAATCTCCCATGATGAGGCTTGTAGGGGAGAGTTGGTCAAAATAGTGGTTAAATTCTCGCTCAGTGACCGGGAGGCATGGGTTGTAGCAGATGAGAATGTCACACCAGGTTCCGCCGATGGCTATCTGCACTGCCAGCAGTTCTAGAAGGCCTTGGGGGTATGGTATGAGTGTGTGGAGACGGTGGGTCAATCCATGTTTAATGAGAAGGAGGAGGCCACCACCTGCCCGATTTGACCTGTCTCTGCGGAGTGCAGTGTAACCTTGGAATGAGGGTGAGATTTCAGGCTGGAACCAGGTCTCACATATGCCAACTATATTGGGTGATAGAGAGTTGATGAGTAGAGAGAGGTCTCTCATCTTGTGACGAAGGGAGCGGGCATTCCAGAAAATTATAGGGCTGTGCATTGAAGCCATTATGAGAGGAATGAAGTGAACAGATTGATTACACTAGGGAGGAGAGTGATAAGGGCTTGTTGGACAGGAGAGCCAGATTGGAGCAGGGTGACGAATTCTTTTAGGAGATTTGTGATCTTCACTATGAGTGGCTGAGCTGAGGGTGCTCCTTTGCGGTGGTGAAGAGGCACATTCTGGATGACTGGGGAAAGTGGGTATGGAGGAGGAATTGGAGAAGGGCTCTTGGGGTGATAGTATTGGCTGGGGCAGGGCCTCTTGGGAGTGGTCTCTCTGTTGGCTCTGTGTGAAGAGGAGGAGGTTACAGGTGGATTTGGTTTACCGAGGTTCCTTGGTGGGATGGGAGCAGCAGCCATCTCTGCATAGGAGGGGGTCTGGAGGGGCTTTCTTGGGGGAGTTTTAGGAGAAGAGCGGATATCCTGGGAGGATAGTGAGGGCGTAGTTTTGGAGGCAGTGGAAGTTGTCCTGGAGTCTTTTGGGGCTGAGTAGATGGAGCGGAGCTGGGCATGGATGGTATAGGTAGGGATACTATCATCCACTGATTTGCGTTGGATCTGCCTTGCCTTTTCTGAGAATGGACAGTTGTTGGAGGAGGGGCGATGGTTGTCGTCGCAGAAGTAGCAGTAGGGGGGATTTGAGCATTCTTGGCCTGCATGAAAACCACTGCATCTTTGTGTGGATCTGCAGGTCAGTGATCCATGGCCAAAACGCTGGCATGTGAAACACCTCAGAGGGGGGGAATGTATGAGAGAACTGAGTAGGAGGTGAAGCCCAGAGCCATTCTTTCTGGTAGTCCTCCTGCAAATTTGAGACGCACTGAATAGGTGGAAGCCTCAGGATGGGAAGGTAGTCTAGAAATCTCCATAAGACTGGACAGGCTGTTAGAGTCAAGGATCCGCAGGTTGTTTCTGAGGTCTTCTTACTGTAGGGAGACTGGAAGGCCAGAGATCCTTCCATATTTGTATTTGCCTAATGAGGCATCTTCCGGGCGCCAGCACTTGACTGGCCATTCCCCCAGGGTGGAGACATCTTCGAGATCTACCTCTAGTTTATTAATATTAGAGAGTTCAATTCTTAGGGCTGTACCTTTTCCCAAGATTCGGCAGGATCCCTCTTTTATGAGTTTATGGAATGGTGATGAGTTTAGGGCAGTTGTAACTTTTAATGGGTGGGAAAATATGGCCTTGTCTTCAGATGATCTGATGAGAACAACATTCTGAGACTCAGAGTTGTCATTTGGAGCCAGGGTTGAGTTGGAGGCATGGTGAGATCGAGGAATATTAGGTCTTGGAGCGTCTTGGTTGAAGCGAGGACGTGAAGTCGGACGAGGGTCCGCTTCGGCGGAAGGGCTGGGGCCACGTTTGCCTTTAGGGGTTAGGGAAACTTCTATTGGGGGACCGTTCACCTGGGCCTGGCGGCCTAGGTCTCCCAGAGCTAAGCTAGGGATACTCCAAGAGGTTATTAGGGGCCGAAAGCCTTTAGAAGACTGTAGTTGCGGGCGACCGTGAGTGAGCAGGTGATGTAAAGTTCGACGACGAAGTGAGAGCGATCAAAAACGTCCGGTTCCTTCAGAAGATCAGTAGAGAATCCCATGTTTCACGTTTTTGGAGTACATTTAAGGGGACGGCTCGTATGGGGGTAAACACAAGGCGGATACCACTCTACGATGATCCTGTTTCATTAAAAAATATTTGGGGGGGGGGGTCTGGGAACAGCCCCACAGTATATAGTCCTAATTGTTTATAGAATAATGTCCTAACGTTTACAGAGGTGAATGATTTAACTACATCATGTCAGCGGTTTTAATCGTTTTTTGAATTATAATAGGGGTGGGGGTGGGGTTTGACGTCAGAAATAACTGATTTAAATTTTTATTTTGTTTTTCACTTAATATTTTTTTATGATCCTCATTTGGAGTCATTTTTATTTGTCAATATATTTTTTCCCATGTTACTATTTTATTACCTTTTTTTATACATTTAAATCTAATTAGCTAGATCATTTAAAGGAACTACTTTTTTTTAGCCGTTTGGGTGTATTACAGACGCCTTGTACGCAGTGTGAAAATGGTATCCATTTGCGAAGTTTACCCGTCATTTAATGCAAAATTATTCACTCTATTTTCGGATCAAGATAAATTTTTATCATTTTTGGACTTTCATAATTTACTTAACATTAAAATCGAACGCAAAGTTTGTCTCCGGGCATTAGATATTATCCCTCATTTTTAATTTAGATGTTCTAAAACTAAACGTGACCATAATTTACTTAAAATTAAAATCGATTGCGGGGTTTGTGACTGGGCAGTAGATATGACCCCTCATTTTTAATTTAGATGTGACTTAAGTGCGCGCCATTTTTTTTTTTTAATCATCATTGAATTTGCCCGTCCCATTCAGTCAAGGTTACACCCAAAACTTTGGTTTAGTTTCTTCAGTGAGGTCGCTATTCACTATTGTGAACAAAATAGGCTTTCCTCATCGCTATTTCAGAAGTATACCCACTGCAATAAAGTAAGTAAACAGCGTTTTTCGTTTGGTTATTTTCGAGCATTTTTTTTTTTAATGGCCTAAGTAAACAGCGTTTTTCATTTGTTTAGTTTCGGGCATTTTTTTTATAACAAAAATTGCGCCAGATATATTTCGAAAAGGACTCAAACGCGCGTGAATATTCCGACACGGGTGAACGAAAATATTTACCAAAAAAACCCACTTTTTCGGCCGAGTCGCTTATCTACATATTTACCTCACATTTTACCAAGAAGTGGCTTAGTGTTTCATCGTGCGTTTTGCATAGCTAACATAAGGCGCTTTCATTCCGAAATGCATTTTTTCAATTAAAAGATAGGATGTCTGACCGGGCTCCAAACAGCAATTTTGATGCAAAGTCATTGCTATAGATATTTTCCTGAATTATTGTTTTTATACAGTTTGTATATGGGATTAAATTCTTTGCTTATAAGTTCTCTCATCCACATGTTGCTGTCTATTTTTTTTAGATATTTTTTGATATGTTCATTATTTTTCTTTAACGCATCAAAATTTAATTGGTATTGGCTCAGGTAATTTATTATAGTTTAATAAGTGCTTTATATACAGTATCTTTGTTTGTGCATCCCTTGTCATCATCTAATTACAGACCAGTAAGTTTGATATCAGTGGTAGGGAAAATGATGGAATCTATTATAGCAAGGAATATTAGGGATCACTTGGATAAGCATAAGTTGATAAAAGAATCACAGCATGGCTTTAGTAAGGGTAAATCCTGCCTGACTAATTTGCTGTCTTTTTATAGTAAGGTGTATGAAGCAGCAGATAATGATGAAAACTATGATATTTTATACTTGGACTTTAGTAAGGCTTTTGATCGAGTTCAACACTTAGGGCTTCTGAGCAAAGTTAAAGCACACGGGATCGATGGCAGTATATTTAGGTGGATTCAGTCATGGCTTGGTGACAGACAGCAAAGAGTTAGTATAGATGGAGTTAAATCTCAGTAGGGGTGTGTTAGCAGTGGAGCTCCGCAAGGATCTGTTTTGGGGTCCCTTGCTATTCTTAATTTATATTAATGATCTTGACATAGGTATAAGTAGTGACCTGAGTAAATTTGTTGATAATACTAAGCTAGGTAGGGCCATTAGGGCTGATTCTAATGCTGTTGTAATGCAGGAGGAATTGACCATTCTGTCCAATTGGACCGAGAAATGGCAAATGTAGTGTACTTAGTATAGGTAGAAATAATCCATTGAATAGTTATAAATTAAATGGGAGAATTTTAGGCAGGACCGATTGTGAGAGGGACTTGGGTATTTTGGTAAGTTCAGACCTTCGTCCTAGAAAGCAATGCCTAAATGCTAAGAATAAAGCTAATAGGATATTGGGATTCATTAGGAGGAGTGTTAGCAATAAGAGTGCTAAAGTCATTCTAAAACTGTATCTGGCGCTAGTTAGGCCTCATCTAGACTATGCAGTACAATTTTGGTCACCATATTATAGGAAGGATATTGATTTGCTTGAGTCTGTGCAGAGAAGGATGACAAAGATGATTGGTGGGCTAAGGAATTTACCTTATGGTGAAAGGCTCAGAAAACAAAATCTACATACATTGGAAAGGAGAAGAGTCAGAGGGGAATTGATTGAAGTCTTCAAATGGGTAAAAGGATATAATAAAGGGGATCTGGGTAAGGTTATTATACTTAGTGAACATGACAGGACACGTAGCAATGGGTTTAAGCTTGATAAGTATAGGTTTAGGAAGGAGATTGGGAGGAATTGGTTTAAAAATCGTGTGGTAGATGAATGGAATAGGGTCACTGGGCATGTGATAGAAGCCTCCTCTCTGGGTAGTTTTAAGAATAGATTAGATAAATATATGGACGAAGCTGCTAGATGGGACTGACTTTTTTATGTACATATGTATATATTTTTCTAAGGAGTGGGGAGATTATATTTTGCGGTTGCATGAATGGACATAATCCTTTGGATGCATTTTATGTATATTGTAGATTAGATCTGACGAACTCCTGTAAAGGGGGACAATGTTGATGACTTTTCTCTGGTAAGAAATCTTTTGTGTGTTGACTGGAACAGGAGCAGCCAAGTGTAGGCCATAAATGGTCTTTTGCAGTCTCCTTCTTTTCTTATGTTCTTATCAGTGAAGCTCCAATTTCTCCAATTTGGAGCATAAGATGAGGCATTTAATATTGACCTGTATACTTTGTTTTCTATTTTCTGCAGCTCATCTAATTCTTTTTTGGTGAATGTTATTATCTCTATTCCATATAGTATTGTTGGAACTACAAGACCCTTCCAGTATGCTTTACCAATTATCATTCTTTTACAACTTTTTGGATTATGGAATA